>CATIXA010000024.1:0-600000 GCA_949709075.1 Wickerhamomyces alni
CCAAAAGTGAAACACGCGGATGTGGGGGTGTTCTACTGCTGCCTGTTTACCTAATGCTCTCATGAAATAGGTTTTACCTCAAAGGCCCTGACAATAGTAAGCTGTAGCCTACTACTAATTTCAAAAACTTCGCCAGCATAAATTTCGCGGAAGATTGGTAGAATGAAAGAATCGGCAGTGGTCTCATATAGTTTTGTAACTGAATGCAATCATCGAATAAATTCTGTTGAAATCGGAGAGTGATACTGGCAGGGTTTCCACAGTGTTGATTTTGTTACTTACTGAGCGTAATGTCCGGCGAAAATATGTAGGATGACATTGGTCAGATTTTTTGTGCTGAAACTTTGTCCTGATCAGAGCTTTCTACGCGGTATTTAATTATTACCCACTTTTCGCAGGTTTCAATAGACTGCACAGGGGGTTTGATTACTTTTCTGTGATCTCCGCGTCATTTTAGGTAGGAAGACAGTCTGAAGTGGTCGATATTCTATGATTTATGTATTTTCCCATCTTTTCGGTACGTAACTCGCCCAATTGATGAGTTTTGGGAGAGTTACTCAGTTTTCTACAGGATGGTTAGGGCTGAGATGCTGCTGGCTTGTTTTCATACAGATTATTCTCGATTTCTGGCGGTGATTTTTTCGATTTTGGCCTTTTCGAGTAGCGTTTCGAACTTTGCCGCTATTGTTTTGGGTAGAATGGGGTTCAACTCGCTTTTTTTTTTGGGCGCGAATTATTTCTATTTAAGGTATTCTTGACTTTTTAGCTCTTTTAGGTAATTCCTTCAGTTTTGGGTTTATGCTCTTGTTCTCACCGTTTTAGCAGAGCGCTTAGCTTTAAAGCCCTTAATCAGTCTTCCTTTCCTTGGTGCGACTTTTCCTCACTGTTTTATAGCTTCTTTGAAGAATCTGAGTTTCGCGGCCTTTTTAGTATGGACTTGCATAGTTATTGAAAACAGTGGATTCTCCTTTTCATCCTCCTGGAAGACATTTCAAAGATCAGCGGTTCGAATCTTCTTGGGAGTAATCAATAGTTCATATTCGAGATCAGATCATGGATTAACAGAGACATTTTGATGATCCTAGTCAGAAATCCAGCTGAATTTAGTCGTGGTGACATTACTTTTTTGTGTCTGTCTTGTTCTCCAGATTTTCTTTTCGCGAAAAGTTGATAAGATCTTGTCAGATTCTTGGGATTTCTTCCTCCTTTTATGCTTTTTGAAAAATTGGTTTTGTGGTTTGTGAACTTCAGACTTGGGCGGCTAACTTGTCTTTGTGTCAATGATACACAAAGCCTTATTTGGATGTTCCCCACCTTCTCCTCATCACAGATCTGTACTCAATTGACTGGTTCGAGGTTGTTCAGTTGATCTGTGGATGTACTATCACGGCGGCTAATCTTTGAACGATATCTGCCACGGCGGTATGTGTGCGTTGTCTTCTCTGTCTCCTGACTATTTACTAGGAGTTCCCTTTCATCAGTTAGGCTGCTGATTTGGTTTTGTGGTTTTGTGGTTCTTCGGTTTTGTGTTTTGTGTTTTTGTGGTTGGTTTCATGTCTTTGTGTTTTGTGTTTTGTGGTTTATGCATACATCTATTGGTTCTGTGGACTAAAATATTATTTGGCTTTGTGGTGGTTCCAAGTTTTTGGTCTTCGAATAATTCAAACCAATCTTTCAACTTCCTTTCTTCTACCAATCACTTTTCTTCATTCACAAACACTTTCCATTACCGTCTTTTGTTTGTCAGGTTCATTCTCATTCACACTATTGTCATGTTGGTTCATTCATCCTCTATCACTCTGCCTTCATCTGGATGATTCTTGTTAGCTGTTGGGTTTGGCGGCTGGTCCCTGGTTCCACGTTCTCTAGGATTGCTTCGAGTTGTTCGTTCGTTCCATCAGTTGGTCGATTGATAGCTGCTCACGTTGGTAGCCGCTACTTCAAGTATTGAATCAGATGTAACTCTAGGTTGATCTGGTGCTGGTGCTTTTCTGGGATTCGTTCACGTGTTGGTGCTTCTTCTCCTTTGGTTCCGCCAATATCCCTATTGAAGATAGAGCGGCTATGATTTGTGATTGCTAATCGAGTATTCGGTGTTCTGGTTGGCCTATCATGTTTCGTCTGAACCCTGAATCCTGCTTACATTACGTTTTCCTTCAAAAAGATTGATTCGCCACTGTCATTCAAGTTCACATATGCATCATGAGCTATTGTCTCTGTCTTTTCAGCTAACCAATAACACTACTGACCCCAAAATCCCTGTCTCTTGAGTTAGTGTCACACCATCATCTAGTAACCACTGGTGTGGCTTCGCAGTCCTTTGGCCTTTTCAGTTGTCTTCTGTAATTGATATTTGTTATGTGTCCTATCTTTACGCCGCTGGTTTGGCTGGATAGTCTCCCATGTCATCTGAATCAGCTCAACTGAAAGAATGGACAATACCTTGTTGGTATAGGACTCTTTCGTTGTGTGAATATCTTGTGATGTCAAGTGCTCTCTGGTATTCACTATCTTGACATATCCTGGCGGTATGAATACCTCCTTCCCTGTTGTCCATTTCAATGCTATTTGCTTGAGATTGAGTGAAAGTTTGCTCATCTTCAAAAATTTCCATGGACTGAGGACTCTTTGATGAATCATCTTCTACTGTCGCTTTGAATGTTGGTCTATAAAGGATGCTACCCATTGGATTGTTTGTTGTACATCCTTCTACCTTCTTCGCCACTACGAAAGACTGCTGAATAAAAGGTTGTTATGAGATCACTTTCTTCAGTTGTTGACCGATGTTGTCGTTATCCTCTTATCAGCTTGCCTTCTCGATTGGGTCTGGCCCGCTGTGTTGTCTACTCTTTTGACCAGGTCAGGCTTGTTCCCTCATAGTTAACGCCAATATTCTCTGTGATTGAAGCTCTTGATGTATGCCGTTTCATACGAGGATAAGACCAACAACTACTTGCTCTATTTTAACTGTCGAGTGTGAAGTCGTGCTTACTATACCCATCGTCCCTTTAAGCATTGGCATCACATTGTGAATGAATTTATATCTCTCCTTATTGGTCAGGTCTGTCTGAGACTGACCTTGTAACACCAGTAGCCTCTTTTCGTCTCGAATCCCCCTCAAATCACCATGCTTCTGGTGATGTTCGGTGCTTTGTGTCAGATTTTTGTAGTTAAATGCTTTCTATACGGGCTTTGATGGTGATATTTATGCTTTTATTACAAGAAAATGAGTCAACATTGGTGATTAAACTGTAGTTTCTCGTTTTGAGCGCATTTCGTAGACTTTGTGGCAATTCTTCATTATTCGTGCTTCGGGTTCCTGTACATACACCTGATCTCAAGAACAAGAGTGACAATCTAGCGGAAATGCAGTGTGTTCTGAGATGAGATTGGCTACTTTTCATGACCGAAGCGTATGATACTGTATATCTTGTATCAATTAGTTCGTTTCGTCTTATATACTGTTACCATATTAACTAATTCAGTCACTTTATCATCAAATTCAGCCCTAAATAAAGGATTGTTAGATGGGGCAGTGGTACTTCCCAGATCAGCCAATGATTCAGCTATCTCACGAGAAGATATACCTCCATCAGGCGTATTAGTGGATTCCCTGAGACTTTCATGCCCATTGACGATTTTCAAGTGTATGGCAATTGGTGTGAACTTCTAGGGTCCATGGTCTCCGAAGGAGAGACAGATAATACTCCATTCCAATCTACTCCTGGGAATCATGTTGCACTGGGAGGCCTACTCGACGAGCAAGTCGTTTCAGGCTTTGACGTTCGACAACACATCAGTATAACTCATCGTCAGGTTATGATTCAACAATCTCTCTAGAGAACAACGCTATAGCACACGGAGCATGCTGGAGCACTTGATGTGATAATGGTACTGAGTGTTCATGTTTTCAACCTTCATGGAATTATCTTGCATCATCTCCATCTCATCAACCTTGTTCTCTAGTTCTTCATCTTGGGCTGTAAGTTGTCTCAGGGTTGTTCCAAGGTGTCTATTGAAGGATCAAGTCTAATTACAGTAAGAACCACCAAGCAACGATATCTGGAAGACATCTGAAGGCCTCGGCCACAAAGGCTAACGAAATCAAAGTTCAAAACAGTAAACATGGGTTCAAGAAGAAATAAATGGCATTGTGTATCATAGTGGTATCTCACATCTAAAAGCTCTCACATGAACTCATAATGGGGCCTGAGATGACTTAACTGACTGGTGACAAATTTGACAGTATCACATTATCGGGGTGAAGTTGTCCCCAACATATTTATTTTCCAAGGATTCAAACACAAAGATGATCGAAATCTTTCTGGCCAGAAAACCACAAAACCACAAAACCACAAAACCACAAAACCACAAAACCACAAAACCACAAAACCACAAAACCACAAGACCATAGAGCTACAAGACCACAAAACCATAGAGCTTCACCAAAAATGGACAGCTGTTGCATATCATGAGTGCTATGCTGGCCAATTCCTTCTTGCTCTATTGTCAACATCATCGCACAGTGGGACCTGATCAAGTACATCTGGCCATCGTGATCTTTGCGTAGGTGAGCAGTCAAATGACCTTATTGTATCTCTATTGTAGTCATGGACGAGCCCAGTGTCGTTCTCATAGCCGCTGCAGCTTATCCTTCAGCTTCTCCACCATCCAGCTGTCACTAAGAATTGAGTGGCTTCTACCACCATGGACCTTGTAACCATCTCATGGCTCGTTCTAGCCCAACCAACGTATGTTATTCAGCTTTTTAATGAATCTCACTCCTTGTAGTCCATTTCTAAGCAAGATAACGCTCTATGAACATCTTTTCTACCATCTGATTCTTTATTCAACGGATCATCTTACATACAGCATCACTTAACTTTTTCGCGGTTACCACAAAAGCGAAAAATTGTAAACAAACCATCACACGTTGAATTACGATATTATGTACCAATGAATCTAGCGCTTTTGGATCCATTTGCTGCTCTAAAGGAGTATCCAGACTCACTCACTCATACTGTCTCCTCAGGTCAGTCGGTTTACGTCAAGTATATCGCACATGGTGACTATCTAGCTTCAGGTTTAGCTGATGGACATATCCTAATCATTGATAATGATACCAAGTCTGTTATAAGGAAGCTTGCAGGGCATACTCGAGCCATTCAATCTTTGAGCTGGTCCAAATGTGGGAGATATCTTTTGTCGACGTCTAGAGATTGGAAATGTCTAGTATGGGATATGAAGACCAGTGATATAATACGAAGCTTCACCTTTGATGGACCAGTATGGCATGCTGAGTTTAACCCAAACAACTCTGGCGAATTTGTTGTTTCACTGTTCGATGACAAGCCGAGATATGTGTATTCTGATGATACTATCAAGCTCCTACAAGACTCGAAGGTGTTAGTTACAACGTTCCATCCAAGTGGAGATTTTGTTATTACTGGTAATAATAAAGGTTTGATAAGTGTTGTTTCCGTGAAAGATTTAGAGGTGATACTCACGGAGAAATTCACCAATTCAAGCATAAAGAACATTGTGATATCCTCCAATGGCAGAAAAATGGCTGTCAATTCCTCAGATCGTGTCATCAGACAGACGTCTTTACCAGACTTCAGTACCAATCCAGATCTATGGGAATTTGAAACAGAACACAAGTACCAAGATGTGGTCAACAGACTTCAGTGGAACTCCATTCTCTTCAATTCCAACTCAGAATACCTTATTGCCTCAGCTTTTGGCTCTGCGCATGTCATATATGTTTGGGAAACGACAATGGGTTCATTGATCAAGATTTTGGAGGGACCTAAAGAAGAGTTGGTTGATATTGAATGGAATTACGACAAGTGTATCATCTGTGCTACGGGACTAGACAGTGGTACGATATACTTTTGGAGTATTGTGGTTCCTCAGAAATGGAGTGCATTGGCTCCTGATTTCGTTGAGATTGAGGAAAACATAGAATATCAGGAACAAGAAGATGAGTTTGATGTTGTTCCAGAAGATGAGTTGAATAGGAAACAATTGGATGAAGAAGACGAGTACATAGATATCATCACGAAGGAAAGGACTGATGCTAGAGGTAATGATCTGAAGAGGGTCTTTGTGATTCCTATAGACTACGAGGATAATGACCTCGATCAACTTGTCTGAAGTTCTTTACCACAGACTCATTACTTATAAAGGTATGATCTTGCACAGTTCACTTACTGGGAATAAAAAGAACAAAAGTCGATATGTTATTAGCATTTCACCTACATGAACACTGATCCAATCAACAATAGTTGTCCGTATGTAAGCTTTCGATGATTATAAGTAGATTAGACAATTTTTTGTTTGACAAAGAAGGATCTTAAGTGTTTTATTTGCCAAACACAGGTAGCGCCGAAAGCAAGAAGTTGAATGATCGACCAAAAGACAACACGACTGTTGGTGCTTTCACTTTGATCTCTGAAGGCAGCTTCTCTATCTCTCATTAGCTGTTGTTCTCTTCTGATGTTGTTGACTTTGTTATTCAGAGCTTTGACTTTTTCTGATAATGATCTAACTGCACCTGTTTTTTTTGAGTCCAACACTTCTTCATCTCCAAGAGAGAACTCTACGTCTATCTTTGTTTTGATCTTTGCCAACCATCCGTGTGCTTGTGGTTGGAAACATATTCTATGATCACCGCTGTCTAGTGCTGAGAAAGTGAACTCACCAGTAGGTTGACCTTTTTGGTGGACCACTCTATGATTATCGTCGAAGACTTCCTATGAAAGAGAGTTGTTAGTAACTGAGGGTGAATCACGAATGATCTTTGAACATACCTCGACGTCAATGATGACACCCAAGTCTTTGCTATCAGCTTTTTGGAACGAATCACTCTCTGCGTCGTATGCTTCAGCATCGTATTTTCCCACTAGTAAGGTTCCTTTGGAAAGTTCTTTGTAGAAACACTTTCTCTCACCTCCGGTGATGAAGAAGTAGAAAGCATTGGCAACGGCCAGATACATGAACAAAACAGCGGCTTTCATCGCTTGGTTGTATTTAATCTGATTTGCTATGTTTGTTTATGTTCTTGACGTGTTTTTTTTTTATTTTCATTGACACGAAGTACATAAATAGCTACTGCTCGGCGGTCTAGAGTACTAGTACTAGTTCGCGAATTTCTTGAGAGTTCCGACTTGGTACGCAGAAAGTGCAAAGTAATATTGTCTTCTTGGACCATTATGAAACTGACTTTAGATATCAGGTAAGGTCCGGTCCTAAGACCCTCTTGTAACGAGTTAACAGACTCCGATTAGTAATAGCTGATTGAGCTATTTAGCCGTGGTCTTTCGAATTAAGCTTACCGACCTGAATCACGTGATTGTGACCTCAATATGTCTATCACCTTATACACTAATAAGCATGCATGATGGTTTGATCGTTTAAATGTTACAGCTAATATGTTCAATTTGTAGTACGAGCACTCATGGCAAGAAGAAGGGTTCGTACGTGCTGAAATCGGCTCCTATTCCAGGGCTACGATCGGAATTAGAACTCAGATCATATCATTGATCTAGCGCTATCCTGATCTGCGTTCTATTGTAGGTTTGACCATTGACGACCAACATGACTAGCTACATAGAGTGTATTTCTGCTGAGGAGCAGTGCATGTTTTGCTTTCTAATCGACATATCAGTCAACTGAATGCCCAGTCCATTGCACTTAGTATTGGTCCTCGTAACATGCTAAGGGCTAGGGATATGCAGAGCGAGGCAAGTTAATCCCTCTTCGCGAGATGCTATTACTATGAGATGTCTGTACTTTGTGAGTCTTGTACACTGTGCGCTGTTGTAGTGGACTTGAACCTCGAAAAGGGGCAATCATAGAACTTCAGGTCCTCTGTGTTTCTTTTTTGTGTGTATTGTTCCTTGCTCCAGTCGCTGAGCTAGTCTTACTACTCATTGATACCAAACACAGATGCCTAAACCGTAAATCAAGGTCGTACTGGAAAAGCTCGAAGGAGGAATGTTGGGACTTTTGATCGAGGCGCAAAGGTAAGATGGCCGATTGAGACACGGTGATGTCAATGGAACGTTTGAGGTACACATTGAGCATAGAGTAGTGCGTGGTCATCTGAAGCTTAAAGCCATACAATTCTGAGCTAGTAGTTGTGACTTGTGACTTGTGACGTCTCTAGTGTCTCTAATTCTAGCTCCACATTAACACTAATTTACTACCAAGGTCCTGGTAGTCCCTTTGAGTCCTGCCAATAGTATCCGATGGGGCCAGAAACGCAAATGAAAGTTACTTTGTACGTAGTTTCAAGCCTCGTCCGGTGCGCCCCAGTAGACCCAGTAGGCCCTTCGTTTGCTTCGGAGCTGGGCAACTTTTTTGTAGGAACTCGGTAAAGATGAGAGGGACCACAGACTGAGCCCTCTACCTAGCTCCTGAGTAGCTTCACCCCCCCCCCCAAACTGACGCCTCAGCAGGCTTCTCCAATTGCAATGGCGAGATTTAAAATGACTGGTCATCGCACGACACAGAATGTGGGACTGGTCTCAAAAAAAATTAAAACGATTCAGAAGCACGGGTTTAGGCTAAACAATTCAATGATGTTGATAGTTGTTACTTCGATGTTGATTGTAGTGAGATGTTATCAGCTATCGAGTGAGTGAACTGCTGGAAAATCCTGTCACTGGATGGTTTTCTGGGAGTAAATATTGGTGTTTTCGCAGTATCTAGTCCCTGTTGGGCATTCCCCAGAGACTCTGGAAAGGTCTATAGTCCCACCTAGACTTGTTGATGTTGTTAATATTTCCATGGATACCAAATATACCTGCAAAAAAGGGCAGCTGGACAAATCGAAAACCGGTGAGAATTGTGAAGAAAAGGAATTCAAAGTTGGCAAGTATTTAAAACCTTAGAAACATCCTGTTTTTCTCCAACGACACAATTTCCCATCGATCACAGCACACTGCAAAATGGTGAGTCCCTCTTAATGCTGTATCTCATCACACTGAACCGTCCCACTAACAAGTGACTGCAGAACAATAGATCCCACCAACCAAATTTGTCCATCAACTCCATAAACTCCCTGGTTGAACCGGTGACACCGCCTGATCTTAACGATGGTGGTCACGGTCAACAGCACTATTACTCTGCACCCTCCACCGCGCTTCATCAGTACTCCCACAATCCTGCTGCTCATGGTGCAACCTCATTCAGTGCCGCTCCTACGCCTTTATCAACCCTGAACACAAACATCGGTGGCAACACAATGAGATCGAGATTCAAGTCACTTCCATTGGTGTCTGAGCTGTCCAACCAGTTCAGCCAGTTCAACATTGACAGTCTACAGAACCTCACACAAGCACAGCAACAGAACAATGTCTACTCCCATTCTCCTAGTGCCTCCTCCAACAGCTCAACGTCTATCCCACAGATCACTCTACAACAATACCACCAACAGAACGGATCTACTGGAAGCTTGAAGCAGGCTGTCCCTCGCCAACATCAGCAACAACAGCAACAACAACGTTTCCCTTCCGTCTCCTCTATCCAGTTATCAAAAGATAATTCGGCCCCAACGAACAACTTCAAAAACTATGATGAATTGAACTTGATTCCAATTGAACAATTGGATATTTTGAAGCTATCAACTGATCAATATGGCTGTCGCTATCTACAAAAGAAACTGGAAGTTGATAACTCGATCAAGGACATCATATTCAACAAGGTTTTCAACAATATGATCGATCTGATAGTTGATCCTTTCGGTAACTATTTGATCCAGAAACTGGTTGACTACTTGACAACTTCTCAGAAGAACCTGCTGATTGAAAAGATCCACACATGTCTGTTTCTCATTGCTATCAATCAGTACGGTACTAGAAGTTTACAAAAAATCATTGACAAGATCACAAATACTTATCAAATGGATCTTGTTGTTAAAGGTTTACAAATGAACGATGCCACCAGTTCGATAGAAGACAACAACATTGTGAAACTGATTAAAGATCTGAACGGTAATCATGTTATCCAGAAGTGTATCTTCAAATTCCCACCTGAGAAGTTCCAATTTATCATTGATTCAATCTGTTTGAACAACAACATTGTTAGGATCTCCACACATAAACACGGTTGTTGCGTTTTACAAAAGTTGCTGAATAATGCAAGTTTTGAACAAATTTTGAAGATCTCTCAAGTGTTGTTGATCTATCTCGATGAACTGATTAATGACCAATTTGGTAACTATATCATTCAATTCTTGTTTGAGCTGAACTTTTTGAAAACGTCCGATAACATTAACTTCTTGATCGATGAATTCTTCAAGAAGATCTACAAGAATCTTATTCCCTTATCATGTTTGAAGTTTTCATCCAATGTCATTGAGAAATTCATCAAAATTTTGAAATTCAAGAAAAACTATGTTTATTTGAATGAGATCATCAGACTTATTAATGTCAATTTTGAACCTCTGATCAAAGACAAGTTCGGAAACTATGTTATTCAAACCTTGATTGATCAATTTTATGACGTTTCTGAATTGAATCACGAAATGACATGTCTGATCAATACCGTCAAGAACTACCTTCCTGTCATCAAGGCTGCTCCATATGCTAGAAAGCTTCAATTGAAGATCCAACAACTAGAAACGAACTACACGTTATCCTCATCAGCCTCAATCAACCATCATGCATCATTTTCATCAAACTCCTCATATAATAGTATGTTTAATCAAGCTGGTTTTGATCATACTAATCAATTACAACAACAAAGCCATAATCAGAATAATTATGGTACCTATAACCAAGGCTACAACCAACATAACTTCAACAAATATTACCTTCCAACCCCGCAACAACAATCACAACAATCACAACAACCACAACAACAACACTACTACAGTCCATCCGCCACCGGTCACAATAACTCCACTGGTGGTTCCTCAAACTACGATATTACCAATAACATGATCAATGCACCATATAATTGATACATATCTATGTCCTTTTACCCCAAACTTTATAGAAGACGATGGGGCGTTTATGAAATCCACTACAACTTACAGCTACAACGTCTAGAAAATCCTAAAAAAAAAAACTTATTATACTTGTGTTTTTACTATTGATTGGTTTTGTGTTATTTATGCGTTATTCTTTGTGATTTGCCCCCTTTTATTGCGTATTATTCAATCAGGGCTGTGTCCTTTATTCTATAACCTTTGATGTCATGCTTTTAAATGTGCTTTTATGTTTTATATTTACAATTTTCATGAATTTCTAAACTATTTTGTAAACATGATTGTTGTATTTTTGTAACTTTTAATAAAAAATTCCGATTGTCACTATCAAAAAGTTCCAAAAACGGAAATTTTTTCGATTTGGAAAACGTTACGCAAAAAAATTACGAATCAGTAAATAATAAATTACGTCATTACCGTCAAAACAGTCCCGATTAGGAAGTACGAATTGTGTCAAAAAATTATGCCAAAAAAAAAAAATGAGTATTAATCTGAAAATCAAGCTGAATAGATCAAGACTTTATTTTTCGTGAATGTGAAAAGGTCAAAGTTGGAATTAGTGGATATTAGAGCTCCTTCTATAGGTTTATCCAGAAGTGAGATTGTTTTCAAAGGTCTCTGATCATAAATATTAAATATTTCAATTGAATGTTTGTTAGAAATCATAAAATTTTCACGATTTATAATCTGAATTTGTTCTCCAAATACATCTTGGACATTCTTGATCGAAACAAAAGAAGTCTTGGGTACGCGGATCATCCGTTTATCGAATAATTTAACCGTTGATCCTAAAGATGAGCAAACAAAATCATTATCATTAATGAATTGTAACTTCGTGATAGATCTAAATCCATCAGGTTTGGTTTGTTCAACGAACGAATTCTTCGAGTTCTTCATAGTTCTAGCATCCCAAACTTTAACAAATCCATTCCTCAGTCCAAGGTAACAAGTATGGTTATCCATGGCATCAAGAGTCAAGACATCACCTTTCCCTTCAATACTCTTCTTTGTTCTTCCACTACTCATCGTCATCAAAGTGATCTTCTTTTCACCACATAAAACAATCTGATCATTTTCTAAGAATAGAGAATCATGGATCCATTCATCCATGAAGGTTGATATAACGTGATATGGATCAACTGTGATTGTGTCATTTGTCAGTGTTAGCGTATTTAATAAGATTTTGCTTGTACCATCAACCAAACTGTTATAAGTATGAATTATGTGTGCCTTAGATCCATTTAAGAGTCTTGAGGTTGATGATTTTAAATGATAACCTTGAATATTCGGAAAGATAGTTTGTCCTTTATGTTTCAGCTTCACTTCATTAAGAGTATGTTCAATTTTGTATAAATTGAATGAAACACCTTGAGATAAAACAATCATATCCATATCTTTGAACTTTAACAGTAATGTCTTGCAGTCAGTTTCATTTGTCGGTACCTCATCGAGGGTTATTGATTTCTCCCTTAGGTGAAGATTCGATAATCTGTAATTAGAGACAGACTTCACTAGATTGGTTGGACTTTTGTAGGTGTATTTGTTTTGAACATTCAATATCTCTGATTGTATGAATGGTAGCTTATAGTGTGAGTTCGAACTTAACTTCAATTTAGAGATTTTGTTATTAACCTCTTCTTTCTCCAGTTTGTGTTTTATAAACGATGAGTTATATTGATGTGTCTGTGGTCCATTTTTCTCGATCTTGAAATATTTCTTTTTCACTTCATCGTAGTAGAAACCTGGAATATCAACTGGCATATTTTCATTATCAAACTAGGTGCATGAACCAGATAAAAAGACGATAAAATCAATGAGTATCAAATCAATCAAAATAAAGATTTCACGAAAATTAAAAAAAAAAAAAAAAAAAAAAAGGCTAAAAATTTCCCTAAAATGGAAATTGCCTAATTTGGGATGTGTCTACGGATATTTATGGTACCTGAATTACCTCCTCCCACTTTTTTACTGTTTCCGTATCCAGTGATTTTCATTTTTAAGGAGTTTCACAGCAATTGAAACTATCCAATTGATCAACAAGGATCTTCCTCGGAACCTGTCTCGAGGAACCATTTCAATTGGTCCAAAATTAAAACCGTTATTAACCCCATCATTTGGTGGAGTAAAAAGCGTTGAGTATATGACAAAGACACAATGAGGGTATTCGTCACTAGTCAGACACAGGTGGAGAACTAGAACAATATATAATGAGTGTTAAATAACGTTGAATAAAGATCTATCTCCACCAATTTATTAATCGTTGTCCGTAAATTAAATGTCACTTAAAACGGTTTTAGTTACTGGAGGTTCCAGAGGTATTGGTAAAGGAATTGCATTACAATTAGCTAAAGATGGTTATCAAGTTGCAATTTCGGATCTTTCAAGACAAAAAGATGTTGCTTTAGAAACAGTTAAAGAATTACAACAATTTGGTAATAAAGCTGTTTTCATTGAAGCTGATTCAGGAAAACGTGATGATATTTTTAGAGCTGTTGATCAAACACATAAATTACTTGGTGGTTTTAATACAATTGTTAACAATGCAGGTATTGCACAAGTTGTTCCATTGGCTGAGGCAACTGAAGCTGAACTTGATCAAATCACTAGAGTGAACATTGGTGGTGTTTTGTGGGGTATTCAAGCAGCTGCAAAAAAATTTGAACAATTGAATAATCAACCTGGCAAGATCATAAATGCAGCTTCGATAGTTGCGTTTGATGCTTTCCCAACAATGGGATTATACTCTGCTTCCAAATTTGCCGTTAGAGGATTGACTCAAACTGCTGCTAAGGAGCTGGCTCCAAAGAAGATCACTGTGAATTCGTATTGTCCTGGTATTGTTCTTACACCAATGTGGGATTTGATTGATGAAAAAATGGGTGAATTGACTGGTGCTGCTAAAGGTGAAACTGTAAAGAAATATATTGAAAATATTGCTTTAGGTCGTGGTTCAAAACCAGAAGATGTTGCTGGATTAGTTAGTTTCCTGGCATCAGAGAAATCTGATTATGTAACTGGTCAATCGATCATGGTTGATGGTGGTATTGTTTTCACTTGAACAATATATGACTGAAATTTTGAATGAACTTATTGCTTTAAAATAACTAGTGTAGTTGAAAGTTTCCACCGACTAGAGCAAGAATCTAATCGCAAAATATCAATGATAACTCTCATCGATTACGAAAAATGTCTTGATCAAATTCATGATTCGGCAGCTGAAGTAGCTGAAAGCACAGAAATATTTGAAACATTCTGGAAAAAGTAAAAACTCGTTACAGCACTCATTATACTAATCATAGACAAGAGATTTATAGTAGTACGATGGTATTATCCAATAATATCTAGCACTACTTCCTTGAAGTTTAGAATAATATATATAAAAGAGAAATTTACTTGACCATGATATATAAAATTTAAATTTAAAATAGAAGTAATTATGAAAACACATAAACTTTTTCAATTTTAAGAGTCTCTAATGGTTATAATATGTGTAAGTACCATATAAAACCTCATTATTTAGTTTATATCGTATATTAAAAACTCCAATGAAATAAGATATTCAGAAATTAAATAAATGATTAACTACTTTTCGGATATAAAACAACATAATTATCGGCGATAACACCCCATTATTATCATTATAAATAATTCATTATCGGTATTAATTTAACTTCAATTCATCTATAAATCCATCAAGTATATCATCAAGATAAACAACACAAGATTGATATGTCGGAATCAATCGAATGGCAAAGATCAGGTACTACATTATGGATTTGATGAAGAAACTGAATCATATGAAATCATGAAGACATTGAATGATATAGTGGATTATGGATTGACGAGATATATTGGTGCTTCATCGATGAAAGCTATTGAATTTGTAGAATTACAACCATATAGTAGAATTAAAACCATTGGGCATATATCAATGCAAGACTATTATAATTTATTACATCGTGAAGAAGAAAGAGAAATGCATCCATATTGTAATTAAAAATGGTATTGGATTATTACCTTGGTCACCTAATGCTAGAGGATTATATTAACTAGATCATTGAATGATGATAGTTCAAATAGAAATAAATCAGATCCAACTTTTAAATTTTTAGGATTAGATATACTTCAAAATGATGAAAAAGAGATTATTAATAGAGTTGAAATCATAGCTAAAAGAAGAAATGTTTCTATGGCTATTGTTTCATGTGCTTGAGTTTTAAGTAAAAGTTTTACTTCAATCATTGGATTAAATAATGAAAAAAGAGTTCAACAAGCTTATGAATCTACTTTATTCAAACTTTCAAAAGAAGAAATATCATTCTTAGAAGAACCATATAAACCAAAATTCCCAATCGTTTAAACTCCATATATACCTCCAATGGTATATATATATATATAGCAATGATAACCATAATAATGATAACATAATGATGATCATGTAGTTGCATTACCAAATAAATTATCCAACATTCCCGTCAAGACCCCATTAAATTGTTCCATAGGAGGGACCATAGTGAATGTAGTAGTAGTATTGAAATCCATAGCTTGTGCTCTTCTTCTAGCATTAGTACTTGGGATAGGAAATGGTATTGAAGGATCATAATGAGTCAATTCAAGATCTGTAGTCCAATCACCAGGGATATAACATTTATCTTTTAATAAACTTTGTGGAGCAGATTCCACTTCTTTTCGACATAATGGACATGAAGTATTACTTTTAAGCCATTCAATTAAACATGATCTTCCAAAGATATGATTACATGGCATTTGAACTGCATGATGTTTTGTCTCTGTAGTGGTGTTAGTGTTAGATGAGATTTTTCTATAATATTCTGTATGATGACGACCAGTGACATCAATTGGGAACCATATTGGAGGATCATGGTCTGAAGGTTGTAATCTTCGACGTTTATAATCTGATTTTTCATCACCATCACCAATATCAGTATCTAATGAATCATATGGTTCATAACAAACAGGACAATTTCTTTCAGATTCTTTTAAATCAACAAAGTTAACTTTCTTTAATTGACGAATCGCATCATCACTTGCCTTTTTAGCTTTTTTTGGTCTTAATGGAACACCACCACCCATCACATTAGAAACGTTTCTAAAGATTTGTTCAGTATTGAAGACAGTTGTACGAATTTGTGGTACTGCATTCTCATCAAAAGTCATACGAAATTGATTTGTTTGTGAAGGAATATCAACAAGTTGGTGAAGATAAGCGAAATCCTGTGTGAATCCTGAATCTCGATGGAAATTAAGACCTTCAGCAGCAGCATCAGCATCAGCACCACCAGCAGCAGCAGCATCAGCAGTTTCGGCTTCAGTTATTTGATAAGATCCAGTTCCATCAGCTGGAGTAGTCAAGTTTAAAAGACGATTAGCGGGTAAACCAAAAGGTGGATTTTCCATAGTGAACTCGTATAAAACGGAACCATTAACAGATTGAACCATTCGTGGTCTAATTCGATATGGATTGGCCATTTTTTCTAATAATGAAATTGTGTTTGTTCAGTTTAAATTTGATTAGAAAGTTGTTGTTTTGTGTAATTTCAATATATTACATATTCATTCATAGTGTCATTACCATAAATTAGACATTTCTCTTTATAAGTAAAAAGGTAAAAAGTATATTGATATAATCACTTTATGAATATGATATTCGTATTCTAGAGATCTCTAGCTACATAATGATATAAATTAGTACAGATAAATAGCAAAAAACCTAGGTGAATAATTAATTCATGAATAATTGCTAAATATGGTATTGTATGAATTAATAACTCAAATAATCTCTCCTTATTTGCTCAGCTGCAACACGTTGTTGTTCTGGAAATGCACTGATATCTTGTGGACTCAATTGTAATATTTGTAAGATCAATGGTTTTTGTTCAGGTGGTAATAATGCAAGTTTTTGAAGAGCACGAGCTGGAATTGTTGGTTGTTTTTGAGGGAAACTTGGTGCATGTGATTGTTGATACTGTTGTTGATACTGTTGTTGAGGTTGTGTTTGTTGAGGTTGTTGAGGTTGTTGTTGAGGTGGTTGTGGTTGTGGTGCGACAGCGACTTGTTGGAACGCACCTTGTGGAGCATTAACAGCAGCGTTTATAACGTTTATATCGACTAATCCCATCATGACCAAACTTTGAACTACAGCTTGTGGAACACCAGGTAAACCAAATGGTTTCTTTGCACTTTGAAAATCTTGATTATGCATCATTTGTTTCAAAGTGATGATCAATTCAATTAATTGTGGAGGTGGGATATTTTGTAAATTTTCAGATACTTTATCTTCAGCTTTAAAAGTAGATGAATTAAATGAAGGTAATGTTGTTGATGCTTGAGATAAAGAAGATGGGAATTCCAATTTGACCTGGGGTTGATGAACAACAACGGGGATAGGAGGAGTAGCACTGACATTATTAGGTGTTTCATTATTAATAGGAACTGGAACAATTTCACACATTTCAGTTGGTAATTGGACATAAAATGGTAAATGATTTCTATCAAGTTTCAAAATAGGTTTAGAACCATTTCCAGTACTTCTTAAACCTTCTTTAGATAATTCTACTCTAAATTTTCTTCTTGGACCAACTTGAATATCACTTAATAATCTCATAGCTTTTGCAGCTTCAGTAGAATTTGAATATTCTATAAAACAGAAATTCTTTGTAGCACCAGATGGATCCAATCTAGATCTGATGTCCACGATATCTCCACTTCCAGCAACAACACTAGCGATGATTTGTTCATTCCAATCTTTAGGAACGTTTCCTAAATATATAACACAAGATGCATTGTCTAATGATTGTGAGCTTGGACCATTACCACCATTACCACCAGTATGACTCCCATTTCTTTGTCTCTTTTCTGGTGGTTGATCATCACCGTTATGATTGTTCCTGTTTCTCAACGAGTACGAGCTTGTTGCACGAGACATGACTACTTTTGAACTCGGTAATTTATATATCAGACTTATACTAGTAAACTTATATAATTATGAATCAATTTTCGTGAATGAACCACTCTAATCATAAAACCGGGTAATACACATATATATATATTAGCTGGATTATATACTCTTTTTATTGATTATAGAGAACCATATACACCTTTGGCATAGTTCTCCTTGATTTGCAAGATGCCCACTCTCTGTGCTTCATCCAATCCAGCAAGTTGTTCATCAGAGAGTTGTAATACCTGTTTAATCAAGGCTTTTTGTTCATCATCGATTTCTTCCATTGTAATGACATTATTACTCTCTGCAATAGGATCATTACTTAATAAGATTGATTGGATCTGTTGTTGGTTGACTTTCCCAGTCACTAATAATGTTTCCACTAAAGCATAACTTAATTGAGGACATTGTGCTAATAATTCTTCCATTAATACTGGATTTTTAGAAGCCATTACATGTGAATCACGTATTAGATTGTTCAAACGTTGTGGATCAAGTGATTTTAAAGCAGATGAGATATAATCAGCGTATTGTTCTGGTTGTTGTAAAATTTGTCCAGCTGGTAATGGTGGTAATGTTACTTCATTTTTTTTATCATTTGTATTACTATTAGACAATGTATTCTCGGAACTGAAGTTAACTTTCAAAGACCGGTTTCCAATTGTGTAGTTGTTCAAGTTCCTCACTGCACTTGAAGCAGTCTCGATATCTCCATATTCAACAAAGGCATAACCTTTAGAACGACCTGTTTCTTTATCGAATATCATTCTTAGTTGAACAACTGGACCAATTGATTTAGCGATATCCAGAACTTGTTCTTCTGTCTGGTCGAATGGCAGCGAGCCAATATAGATGACTTTATTCGGTTGTTTACCTGACATCACTTCAGTGAATATATACAGTGAAATATATATATATATATATATATATATTAGTATATTAGTATATGAATATATAGTGATGTATTTGTTATAATGTTCAGCACAAAGCGTCGCAACACCGGTCGGCAACACATAAATATACGAAAAATTTCGGTAATTTACACAATAAACCACTTCAAACGTATTCAAGTTGAATTATTGAAGTGTGATGGACGCCAAAGAGATCAAGACACACGTCCAACAATTGGAAAAAGCCAAAGATGATCGTACCATTTTACAAATCCTTACAATCTTGAAAAACAACATCAAACCAACGGAGAAATTGTTGAGAGACACAAAAGTTGGTATAGTTGTTAATCGTTTTAAGACATCAAATAATCAAGAGATTTCACAATTAGTTAAAAAGATCATCAAGTTTTGGAAAGATGAAGTTTCAAAAGAGAAGAAATTAAAGACTAAATCATCAACTTCTCCACAACCAACAACAACAATTAAAACTGAAGTTGTTGTTGATGATGGAACAGATGGAAAAGATAACAAGATGATGATTAAAGAGAAATTTGTATCAAAAGGACCAAGAAATACAATTAATGATGGTGTTAAAGCCGAAATATATGAGAATTCAACAAGAAATGGAGCAATAAAGACCATATATAATGGATTATGTCTTGATTCAGACGCATCTCCTTCAATTATTTTAAAATTAGCAAAAGATATTGAAAGTGAAGTATTTGGATTAGTAAAATTTGATACTCGTGATAAATTATACAAATCTAAACTTATCACATTATCTTCTAATTTAAGACAAAAAAACAATCCAGAATTAAGAAGGAAACTTATAACAAATTCAATGACTCCAAAACAATTCATTACAATGAATCCAAAAGATTATGCACCAGAATCTTTAAAAAAAGAACTTGAAGATATTAAAAAACAAAACTTATATAATGCTCAAGGTGCAATTGAAGAAAGAGCAGTTACTGATAGATTTCAATGTGGGAAATGTAAAGAAAAGAAAGTTAGTTATTATCAATTACAAACTCGTTCTGCTGATGAACCTTTAACAACGTTTTGTACATGTGAGAATTGTGGGAATAGATGGAAGTTCAGTTGAATATACAATTAGAAATCGTGTGTTATTATATTGTGTTATATAAAGATGTGTTGATGATATTCAATGTAGTAGTGTCAATGTATAACGTAATCATTGGGATCATCTCCGTTGTTAATCTGTATTAAAAAGCACGAATCTTTATATTCTTTAATTACCAAATGTTATTAGTATTTAGAAAGTATACAAACAAATGATGATATTACAAAGATTACTTAGGGTGAGATCTAACTCCACACAATTGATGAAGACATTCTCTTTACGCAATTCAAATTCCAGAAATTTTGCTATTCAAAATAACATCAATCCACAACTTTTAAATTTAATAACAAAAATTCAATCTTCTCCAAAAGTATTATCATCATTAACACATTTTCATGATTTAATTAGTTCAAAAGGTGTTGAAATAGATGGAACATTCACTTCTTATTATAAAATAATGACTGATGAAGAAGTTAGACAAGCAATGGAAGTCTTGATCAAAGAATTGAATGAAGCTGGTGTGGTCATAAGTGAGGATGTATTAGGTCCTGTATTGAAAGAGATGATGAAGAAATAAGCCCTCTTGAAACTTTACATATATCATCAGTAATATTTATTCATTAATCATAATCATATATATATATATATATATATATATTTGTATTGTTAACATTATAACTATTTATCAACAATGTACCAAATTAATTTCTCCAAGAAACTTATTCGTTGCCACCAATACATATCACCAGTATCATATATGAACAATCTCAATGATAGCCAATACCACCATCTTTGATCATAAAATGTCATCAATATCAATAATAGTAATATCAAGTTTATTATAAATATCAAATTCGATGATCTTGAATACCAATGTTGCCTCGTTGGTCGTTTCAATGGGTCAAAAGTACGATCGAATTGTTCAAGGTAAATCTTACTAATATCATCCATCTTCCATACAATTGTGAATTTTAATCAGTTTAAGAACCTTCAAGTATGTTAAGTTGGTTATAAGATACACAGATTCATCACATGACTTGGTTATGTAATCAATTATGTAATCATTAATTATGTAATCAAATAATTAAAATGATGACATAAGCATTTTATACACACACACAAAATATTTTCATTTCCGAGCCGAATTTGCACAACGATTGCCGTTCGTTAGAATGGCTCTTTAACACACATATTAGTTTAATTAGTTTAATAAATAAGTAGATAATTAAGTAAATAAACAATTCTTTCTTTTAACTTAACTGAATTTAACTGATTCAAAGTCATTTATATAATATGTCATTCCATACAACTGATTCAATACTTGATTTAATAGGAAATACTCCTTTAATCACTTTAAATAAGATCCCACAATCATTAAACATTAAACCAAAAATTTTAGCTAAAGTTGAATTATTTAATGCTGGTGGTTCAGTTAAAGATCGTATTGCTAAAAGAATGGTTGAACAAGCCGAAAAAGATGGGATTTTAAAACCAGGTTATACTTTAATTGAACCAACTTCTGGTAATACTGGTATTGGTCTTGCTTTACTTGGTGCTGTTAAAGGTTATAAAACTATAATAACACTTCCTGAAAAAATGTCAAATGAAAAAGTTAGTGTATTAAAAGCTTTAGGTGCTGAAATCATTAGAACTCCAAATGAAGCAGCTTTTGATTCTCCAGAATCTCATATTGGTGTTGCAAAAAAATTAAATGCTGAAATTCCAAATTCTGTTATATTAGATCAATATGCTAATATTAATAATCCAGATGCTCATTATTATACTACTGGTTATGAAATTTATCAACAAACTTCTGGTAAAATTAATGCTTTAGTCGCTGGTGCAGGTACTGGTGGTACTATTTCTGGTATTGCAAGATATTTAAAAGAACAAGATTCAAATATTCAAATCATTGCAGCTGATCCAAAAGGTTCAATTTTAGCACTTCCAGAATCTTTAAATAAGAGTGATATTGATCAATATAAAGTTGAAGGTATTGGTTATGATTTCATTCCAGATGTTTTAAATAGAGATTTAATTGATGAATGGTTTAAAACTGAAGATCAAGAATCTTTTACATTAGCTAGAAGAATCATTAGAGAAGAAGGTATTTTAGTTGGTGGTTCTTCAGGTTCTGCTCTTGCAGCTGCTTTGAAATATGTTGAAGCTCATCCAGAATTAACTGAAGATGATACAATTGTTGTTGTTTTCCCAGATTCAATTAGATCATATTTAACAAAATTTGCAGATGATGAATGGATGAAATCTAATGGATTTGAAATTGAACATTTAAAAGACAAGAAAGATTTTGAAAATTCTACTATTGAATCATTAAATTTAAAACCTGTTGTTACAGTTTATTCAAATACATCAGTTCAAGATGTTATTAAGATTTTAAAAGAAAATGGATTTGATCAATTACCAGTTTTAAATCAACAATCCAAAAAATTAATTGGTTTAATAACTTTATCTAAACTTTTATCATCTTTATCATCAAATAAAGTATCAATTAATAATCCAATTGAATCAATAATCATTGATTTTAGAAAATTAAACAATTTTGAAAATATGAATATCTTTAATGATAATAAATCAAAACATAAACCTTTTTTAAAAATCACCAAAGATACAAAATTAGGTGAATTAAAACAATTTTTTGAAAAAAATTCAAGTGCTGTTGTTACTGATGAAGATTTAAAACCTATTCATGTTGTTACTAAAGTTGATCTTCTTGATTATTTCATGCTATAATACCATCACCTTAATCAATACCATAAATTCATAAATTCATAAATTCATAAATTCATAAATTCAACACTAGACAAGCCGTTATATGACTCCTCAACGAGATACTACTTAATACATCAATCCTTATCGTGGGATACTTAAATGAACTAATTCATCGTAGCATACATAAATAAATAAACATACATACATACATACATACATATAATCATGCATCATTTAATGTACTTATCATTGATTAACCCTTTTAAGCCGATTAATTATCAATTTGAGGTAATTATATATTTTAAACCTTAAAACCTTAAAAACACACACACACACACACAGACCACTTTTAAACATAATTCATACACACATAACTGCATATACTTTATATGCATATGTATAATCTAATTTATATCAAACTGCCCTTCGCTCATAACGCATTTTCTCTAATTTATCCAAATTCGGTAATAACCAGCTAACTAAAAAAGATTAACCAGCCAAATTTAAAAAACCACACACAGTTACTAAAATTATACAGAATTAAAATGCGGACTTGATGAGCAATCATGCATTAAAAATTACGATTAATGATGAGATATTTTATAAAATTAGTAGGTTTGGGATTTGCGGTGGTGTTTTTTCGAAATGGGGCACAATCAATCATCCAGCCATTTTAAAAACATGACGTTATATCGATGAGATGAGATGTTTTATTGATGGGATTATGGGATTATGGGATGGTTGGGTCATTGATGGCTTGTTGTTTCTGTTTGGTGTTTGATATATATATTTGGTTTGGGATCCTCTATTTTGATCATTGTACTACAGACATTCACTACAGACATTCGTTACATTCACTACACTACACACATTACACATTCGTTTTATCAACCAACTTCTAATCATTCATTAATATCTCAACTATGGATTACTATCAACCAACTTCCATCTTTCGTCAAAATGCTTTTAAAAGAAGTACATCAAATGAAACAAAGAGAAGATCATCTAATGAATCATGGTTATATAAAAAATCACAACCTCAACTTTTAACTAAATGTTCAAATAAATTTCAAATCACTTCAAATTATTGGAATATTCCAGATGATCAATTTTATCTTACTTCAATGGCAATTAATCCTGAAAATACAGAACAATTAGCAATATCTAGTGGTAAATCATGTGAAAATTTATACATTTATGATTTTAAAAATCAAGATCATCTTTTAACTCATCATCAAACTATCACATTACCTTATATTCAATCCCTTCAATGGTTAAATTATGATATGGAAGAAAGTACATTGGTTTCAGGACATAAAAATGGTTATATAAATATGGTATCAATTCCAGATGTTCATTCTTCAGAATCAGCTCAAATTATTAAAAGATTTAATCATAAAAAACATATAACTCATCAAAAGAATCTTTCTGTTAAACAAATAATGAAATGTAATTGGTATAATAGTGAGAATAACATTGTTTCATTATGCAATGAAAGTATTTTTTTATGGGATATGAAACATAGATCAGATATACCAATTTTAAAAAATCAACATCTTGGAATTGAACAATTTGATTCATCACCACATAAGAATGGGATTCTTGCACTTTGTGGATCTTTTGGAATCTCATTAATTGATTTAAGAGATAATTCATATAGAGTACCACAACAACAACAACAACAAAATGATGATAATCTTCTTCCTGCAAATATAGTGAAATGGGCACCTTATGATTCAAATGTTTTAGCAGCTTCACATATTGATGGGATTGTTAGATTATGGGATTTAAGAACACAATCATATTTTGGACAATTGAAAGGTCATGAAGATACAATAACTTCAATTGAATGGTCTGAACAAAGTTCAAATGATTTATATACAGGTGGGAAAGATGGGAATATAATTCATTGGGATTTAAATTTTGATGAAGATTTATTAGATTGTTGTTTAAATAATGGACTTGATTCAATTAAATTTCATGATGATAAATTCTTGATAAATAATCAAGATATTTATCAAACAATTCAAAAGAGACAATGTGGGAATTTAATTCCATGTGCTAAGAATCCTGTTGTTTCAATGATTAGTGTTGATGATAAGATTTATAGTATTGATGGTTCAAGTTATTTTGGAGTTCATGATAAATTGAATACTCTTAAAATACAAGAAGGAATTGCTGATTTGTTTTTGGATGAATTGATAAGAGAGTTTGATGATACCACAACGTTAGTTGATACTACAATAGCAACAACTACAACGATGAACAAGAATAATACACCAATGAAGTTGGATAACAACAGTACAAACACATTATCTGAAGATATTCAAGATGGATTCACATATGAAAGAATTGAACCATTATTAGCACATTAATGGGAACATTTAAACAGTCTTTGATAAAGCATCATATTCTGGAGAACTATTTTCATATTTTTTCAAGAATAATTCTTTCTTATATCTACTCAAGAATTTCATTAGTTCTTCAATTTGAGATTTAAGAGTTCCAACACTTTGTTGATCCATTGTAGTCAATGCTATTAAAGCAGGTAAAGAAACAATCAATCTCATCAAATGTTCAACACCATAAATTTTACTCAATGATTTATTCTTGAGTTTAGGAAATTTTTCAATATTTAAAAATTGTTGTCTTTCAAATCTATAAAGTAAGATATTTCCTAATGATCTATTGAAATATACTTTCAAACCACTTATAAATTCATCAATGATTTGTAATTCAGTTAATGATTTTTTACCAAGGAATCTTTTATATTCGGTTAAGATATCTTCAACGTTTGGTTTAGCAGGAAGTTTTAATAATTGATGATCTTTTGTAATTATTTCCCAATCATCAACAAGTAAACTTTTCAAATCATCAGGAATCACCAACATAACTTCAGGTCTTTTCAAATAATCATCTTCACCTTCCAATCCTAATTCTGCACGTTTCTTTGATGACCGTACATTCACCACCGTTGTTGATTTCGATACATCAATAGTTTTCTTCCCATTTTGAACACCTGTACTTGATGATGTTGTTTCTAAAGCAGCTTTCATCAATTCTTTTCGTAGTTCTCTACTTTCTTTATTAAATTCTTTTAAACGACCAGAACCTACCCATTCATCCCATGAAGATTTCCAACCTTTATAATGTATGAAAAAAGATCTTTCACCATGTAATTCTTCAGGGATCTCATTAATATCAATCTCTTCTTCACCATCTTTTAACAAGGCGACTTTTGAACCTGGTTCATGTACTTTTATCACTTTAGCTTCGTATAACAATGGACCATGGTAGGCCATACACCTGTCATTCGCATTAAGCTCAATCAACATTTCCATAAGCAATTAATATAACAATATAACAATATAACAATATAACAATATAACAATTTAACAGTTAATGAACTAATTAATGAATCAATGAATCAATTAATGAACTAATAAATTAATGGTGATAATGGTAATGTATGTTTATGGGTCGTGTTTTTCATTTAAATTCAAAATTTAAAAAAATTGGAATTAAATACCCCCAAAAAGGCAATTACTAAATGAAGTAATATTCGCGTATTTAATTTAATACCCAAAAAAAAACAAGAAAATTTCCGAAATTTCAAAAATGGCTCTCTTTAATTCAAAACACTTTATTAAAAACCTGTTAAAACAAGATAAGTTTGTGTGGGAACACATCTTTTAAAGCCCAGATCTGGAATCAGAACACACAGTTATCCCACATTGTTGATTTCTCAGGGCCTAAACGAAGCTAATTCCATACTTTGTTGATCGTTTAAAGTAATCCCTGTTTTAAACATTCCTGATAACAATCCCAATTAAAAGCAAACAACAAGAAACATAAATTGAATCATAACAAATTATAAATCTCAACTCTTCAACACACACACATATTCGAACTTTGATTGTTTTGAAATCTTTTTATCTTTTCCAACTTTTCCCCCCATTGTTTTGAATTCACTATTATCCATTTTGGTTTTTGTACCATGTCACAATCACAATCACAATCTTCAAATGTCATTGGGATTCATTATAAAGTGGGCAAGAAGATAGGTGAAGGTTCATTCGGGATCATCTTTGAAGGTGTCAATTTATTAAACAATCAACAAGTTGCCATAAAATTCGAACCTAGAAGAAGTGAAGCACCTCAATTAAGAGATGAATATAGAGCTTATAGAATATTGGCTGGTTCTTTTGGTATTCCACGAGCTTATTATTTTGGACAAGAAGGATTGCATAACATCTTGGTGATTGATTTATTAGGACCTTCTTTAGAAGATTTATTTGATTGGTGTTCTCGGAAATTTAGTCCTAAAACAGTTGCTCAAGTTGCTAAACAAATGATTTCAAGAGTACAAACAATTCATGATAAAGATTTGATCTTTAGAGATATTAAACCTGATAATTTCTTGATTGGGAAAGCTGGATCAACTAATGCTAATGTGGTACATGTTGTTGATTTTGGTATGGCAAAATATTATAGAGATCCAAAGACAAAACAACATATTCCATATAGAGAACGTAAATCTTTAAGTGGGACTGCAAGATATATGTCTATAAACACTCATTTGGGAAGAGAACAATCAAGAAGAGATGATTTGGAAAGTTTAGGTCATGTTTTTTTATATTTCCTTAGAGGTTCATTACCATGGCAAGGTTTAAAAGCACCAACAAATAAACAAAAATATGAAAAAATTGGAGAAAAAAACAATCAACACCAGTAAGTGAATTGGTTCAAGGTATACCTTCACAATTTGGTGATTATTTAACATATGTTAGAAATTTAAAATTTGAAGAAGATCCTGATTATGATTATTTAAGAAGTTTAATGGATTTAGCATTAGAATCTTTAAATGAATTAGAAGATGATAATTATGATTGGATGTTATTAAACAATGGTAAAGGATGGGATGCTCAAATCAATAAGAAACCAAACTTACATGGTTATGGAAATCCAAATCCAAGAAATAATCAAGCAAATGCTCAATTTTTAAATTCATCAACACAAGTGAATAATAATCAACAACAACAACAACAACAACAACAACAACAATTAAAACAAAAAGTTCATTCTTTAAACAATTCTAGATCCAGAACACCAAAATTGAATAATCAACAACAAGGTTATTTATTAAACTCATCACAATATGCTTTGAATTCAAATAAAGCTCATGATCAAAATCAATTGATTAATGATCAACATGATCTTGTCTCTGAAAATTCAGAAAAAGGATTTTGGAATAAAATCTGTTGTTGTAATTGATCTGTGCTTGCTCATTTCACTTATCAAATGAAAAAAAAAGTTTTATGTTATCTTTTTCAATTCTTTTGGATGGAATAATCCTACTAATTCATCAATCATATTTACTTCATAATTCCATTTTGTACATTAAAAATATAGACAATTCATTTGTTGTTATATATTATGTAGATAGCTATACATATTATATAGACAACTATACATCATATGTAGACAACTACAGGAATCAACTAAATACCATAGGTTGTAATAAAATATCTATTTTATTATATGAGTGTCTAATGTTGGAATCGACACAATGAATGTTGCAAAATTGTAATATCATAAACATCATCATTGAAAATCTCAAAACTATAATGTTGGAATTATAGAAGAGTTTCTTTGTATCTAAAGTTGCAAAGAGTTGAATAAATAATCAATAAAATTGAAAAATGAGTGTTGGAACTCTTTTCAATTATTGAATAAAAGTTGTATAAATTTGGGTGTTGGAACCCTTAATAGCAATCAATGCTGTGAATTGTATGTTGAATTATATGTTGAATTTATGTTGAGTTATATGTTGAATGAGGTGAATGGAGGTGAGGTGAAGGAATCTATAACTTTGAGATCTCAGTTTTAACTAAATTCCCATTAATTTCATGAACAACACCACTTTTTAATAAAGAATCTTTTAAATCTTCAATTAAATCATTTGAATTTTCAATTCCAATACATAATCTAATCAAATCTTCAGGGAAATCACGTTCTTTTCTAGTCTTTTCATCAATTGAAGCATGTGACATCCTACATGGCATTGAAATTAATGAATTAACACAACCAAAAGAAACGGTAACACCATATAAATCTGTTGAATCAACAATAATTTCAGATTTTAAAATAGAACCAGTTTCAAATGATAAAACAGCACCAAACCCACGATTAAAAGATTTATGTAAATCATGTTGTGGATGAGTTTTTAAACCTGGATAACGAACTTTTAAACCTGTTTTTTGTAAAAATTTTGCAATCTTCATTGCATTTTCTTGTTGTCTTTCAAATCTTATAGATAAAGTTTTCAATCCTCTTAATAATAACCATGAATCAAATGGTGCTAAACCACAACCTGTTGCATTAATAACAAAGAATAAATCTTTTGCTAATTTTTCATTTCGAACTCCAATAACTCCAGCCATAATATCATGATGTCCATTTAAATATTTAGTAGCTGATTCATATTGAATATCACAATAGTCTAATGGAGAGATTAATAATGGAGACATCATGGTATTATCAAAGACAATAGTTGTTTTTGGGAAATTTGTTTTAATGAATTTTGATATTTTTGGTAAATCAACAACTTTTATCAATGGATTTGTTGGACTTTCTAAAAAAATCATCTTTGTCTTTGTTGAAACTGTTTTTAAAACAAGTTCAGTATTTGTTGTATCGATATGTTTTAATTTAATATGACCAGAATTATTTAAAAAAGTTAATAATCTATGAGTACCACCATATAAATCATCTCCAGCTATAACTTCATCCCCAGGTTTTAACAATCTAGTGATTACATCAAGACATCCCATCCCACTATGAACAGCGAAACATCTCTCAGCTTTGAATAACACAGCAAGTTGTTTCTCTAATTGAGTTCTTGTAGGATTACCAGATCTTGTATAATCATATTCACCAAGTGAATTTATTGAAGATTGTTTAAAAGTGGTTGTTTGATAAAGTGGAGCAATTGATGAATTATGTTGATCATCATTTTTCTGGGTGACAACGAGTGTCTCAAGAGAATACTCCTTCTTGACCATAATTTAACAAAAATAACAACAAATAGATGAATTATTGATTACTCGAAAGAGTCAAACAATAAAAAGATTTATTGATGATGTATAAATGTCAATAGATTTGACTCACTTTTCGCGAATTATTGCACAATTTTCACTAGCCACATTAAAAGCCACAGTTTTTTTTATAATTATGTAATAATTCGGAGATAAACAAACAATACCAGTATACACACTTTTCATTTCATTTCATTTAACACCGAGACAATAATTTTTTTGACGTGTGGCGCAGTAATAATTAATGAGTGAGATAATGACACGTCAAATTATTGACAGATTGAAATAAAAAAAGTGACACAAAAACCACAATTTCTTTACTTTACTTTATTTACTTTACTTTACTTTATTTACTTTTCATGTTTGTGGCACATTTACACAAGATCCAGATATTTAATAAATACAAGATGTTTTCTCAAGTTGTTCTTTTCTCTTCTTTTGAAGCTCTTTAGAACTTGAAGGAGATCAAAACAACCACTCATATTCTTTTCATCCCATTTCTTCAAAATGTTACATTCAAAGACTTTATTCATCATCATTATGGGGGTTTCTGCCGCTAAGGTTATGGCCCAAGCTGCTCCTGCTGAAGTTGGTGGTGATCTTGTTTCCCAAATTCCAGATGGTCAAGTTCAAGAAACTACAGATGGTACAACAACAATTCTTGCTGAATCAGATTTATCTTCTTCAATCACTGAATCTACCATTACTTCTGCTCTTAATGGTGCTGGTGATCATGCAACTACTGAAGTTATCGAAACTGAAACAGGATCCAATTCCACCAAACCAGGTGTTAAAACAAGTGAAAATAATGCTGTTCCTTTGAATTGGAATGTTGCTTCAACTGGTGGTTCATTATTTGCCTTGGGTGCTGCTCTATTGTTTTGAAACAACAACAACAACAACAACAACTTACCTGTTGATATGGCCAATGTTGAATTTGATGTTGATGCCAAAACTCTCCCAATATTTTCTTTCCTCACTCTTGAAATCTACTACTCTTCTTCTTTTATGTTCTTTCTCCCACCTATTATTCTTTGGTTCTATGATTCATTGGACAATGATATCATTTTAGTTTCCTCCTTTGTCTTCTTTACACTTTACACTTTACTGTTTTTGGTAATCAGCTTTTCTTTCTTTTGGTCTTCTTCTTTTTCAACAGCTGATGTTTCTTTATCTTTATTTATCCTTTGGTTTTATCTCTTTCTTATTCCCTTTGTTTTTACTTTACCTTGGACTTTACTTTACTTTGACTTTGTTTAATTCGGTGTTGATGAAGACCGTTTCGACTTCGTTTCTGGTTCTTGACATCCTTTCTATTCTTTGGGTGATCTCTTTTGATCTTTTTTTTATCTGATACTTTTATCTATTTTGACCTTTATTCTATCTTTTTTGTGTCCTTCTTCTGTCTCTTCTTTTATTCTTGATGATCTTGTTATGTTTCCCAATATTTCAATGGACGTCTCTTCTTCTTCTTTCAAATGATTCGTAAATGATTCGTAACAAATACATAAATAATATTGTAGAGAGTTTGATCACTAATATTCTCATATTGGAAAGAAAACAGCTATATACATAAAAAACCGCGTTACAATGTCATTTTCATCTTTCAGCTTTTCTATTGGGCCACACCATATTGAGCAGCAAGTTCTCTCATTTTTGGACCAACAATTGGATCATTTCTAATTCTTAATTGAATTTTTGAAGCTTCAGCAAAACTTGTAGATTGTAATTTCTCTTCCAAATTTCTAGCTAATAAACTTGCTTCTTCAAATAATTTAATAGCATCTTCAACTTTATTTTCTTGTAATTTTAATTGAGCTAATGAAATTTTAGCTAATTCAGATTTTGGATCTTTATTAACAGCATCTATTAATAAATTAGATGAAGCTAATAAATTTTCAGGTGTTGGATTTTTCACCAATAAAGTAGCTTTGTTTATAATTGGTAAGATACCAACAGAAATTGTTGGATATAAAGCTTCTTGTAATTTAGCAGAGACTTCAAATTGTTTTAAAGCTGCTTCAACATCATCTTTATCAGCTAAAATTTCACCAAAATAATTTGGAATTTCTGGTGAAGTTGGGAATTTTAATTTTGCAGATTTAAAAGATTGTTCAGCTTTAACAAAATCACCTTCTCTATATTCAATACAAGCTAATTGAATATAAGAATAAACATTTTCAGGATTTAATTCTTGTGATTTGGTAAAATTTTCACGAGCTTTAATTAATTCACCTCTTAGATAAAATAATTGAGCTTTATGATAATAAACTTCAGAAGCATGTTTTGGAGTAACAATTAAAGCTTTATCTAATAATTTATCAGCTTCTTCAAATTCTTGTTTATCAGCATGAATTAAAGCATTGAAGATATATGATCTTGATCTTGGGAAAACTGATAAAGATTTATTGATGGTATCTAATGAAGTTAATGGATCAGATTTTAAAAATTGGAAAATACCCAAATATTCTAAAGAAACACTTAATTTTTCTTTTATTGAATCATCAATTTCATTGGAATTTTTTTTAGAAATTTCTTCTTCATAAGCTTTAACTGCTTGATCTAAATAAGAATCAGCATTTTCAAAACCTTCATTTGATTGAAGATTTAAATTTTCTAAAGCTTGAAATAAGTAATAATCACCAGTATTTTCAATTAATAAATCTTTTTTTAAATCAAAAGATTCACCAGTTTCTTTTTCAAAAGCACCAAAGAATGAAGTTATTGATGAAGGAGAAGGTAATTGTTTAGAATTACTATTTTCAATGATATTTTTTTCAACAATTTTAAAAGAATGTTTTCTCAAGACTCTATCTAAAACAGATTCAACAGATTTATTATTGAAACCACCAAAGACAGAAAGAGCAGTTAAATCAAACATACATTCTTCATAATTCTCCAATTGTTCATAAGCATTGGATCTTCTTAAAAGACATTTAGTATAATCAGGTTTTAATTTCAAAGCAGCAGAAGTATCTTCAACAACTTTTTCATAATCTTCTAAACCAACATAACAAGCAGATCTATTAGAATAAAAAACTGGATCTTCTTTAATGACCAAAGCAGCAGTATAATAATCAATTGCTTTTTGAAATTCTTTTTGTTTGAAAAAATCATTACCTTCTTCTTTAATCAAATTAGCAATCTCATCTTTTTTTTCATCATCCAATGAAGTAGAATATTCAACAGTGATTAATGGGAGACCTTCCTCAGTGACAGGATATGGTTTATCAACAGCAGTTGGAGATTTAGCTTTCTTTTTATGTTTCTTTTTTTTGTTTTTAGCCAAAGATGACGTTGATGAGGAGTCTTCTGTTGATGAAGATGATTTCAGTTGATTCAAGTAATAATATGCGGACAATGCGGTCAAACCAACACCGATTGTGGACAAGATGGCCACTTTGTTCTTCTGAACGAAGCTGCTGAGAGAACCGTCGGACATTTCTAACAAACCTTGTTTATCTCAATAAAACTAGATCAAAATGTGTTAATAAAAGTTGCCATTTTCATTCATTTCCAATGATCGTTCTAAAGGGAAATAGGAAAATTACCGGATCGGGAAGGTGTTACCCGGATATCATATAGACTTCCTAATTAGGCAATAAAAGTGTATTTTAGTTAAATATCTACTATTTAGGGTAGTGGGTGGGGGAAAAGATAGATTGTACATTATATAATTTAGCCTCTGATATCATCAAACCAATCATCTTGAAGTGCCAGATCAGCACTGAAACGTTTGATAGGACTGAACAGGAGGAAGCCTTCCAAGAATCCCAACACTCTTAAACCTTCATCGTTATTCAAATTCTTAAAGATCTTCACTAATGGAATTTTTTTAATAATTGGGAATTTATGATCAACATAGTTATTATTCATACTTAATATATCATCTGTAGTTGGTGTTCCTAAAATCTTGATGATCTCAACAAGTTGATCAATCCCACTTTCACCAGGAAAGAGTGGTTGTCCAATTAACAATTCAGCAAAGACACAACCTAATGACCAAATATCAATCTTTGTTGTATAATTTGTAGCTCCAAAAATCAATTCTGGAGCACGATAATATCTTGAACAAATATATGAAACGTTTTGTTCAGTTGGACTTAAAATTTTGGCACTACCAAAATCACAAATCTTCGCTATACCATTAGTATAATCAACTAAAATATTTTGTGGTTTAATATCACGATGACAAATTTCTTTAGCATGAAGGTATGAAAGACCTTGAAGTATTTGATAAAGGTAAAGTTTTGATTCATTCAATGGCATTGGAGTTTTCTTAATAGTATAGAATTGATTTCTTTTGTATAAAGTTGTTGGTAAAAACTCCATTATTAGATTAAGATAAAGGTTATTGTTGTTATTAGTGCTTGATTGATCATCAGTTTCATAATTATAAAAAAAAAGTTTGGTGATATGAGCATTATCCAAGCTCTTCATTATTTGCAACTCTCTATTCTTAAAGCGTCTATCCTGTAACACTTTCTTAATGGCAATCGTTGATTGGAAAGGCCTCAACAATTGAGTCTTTGAAACGGTTCCAAATGAGCCATGACCAACGTTCAACAACTGTGTGTATTCAATCTCCACTTCCTCGTCTTTAATATTATGAACCGTCTGCACAATATTTACCGACATGGTGGTTTTTTTAATTCTGGGGTAAAATAGGTGGAGTCAACTGATGATTGATTATATTTTAACTGAACAAAAGTAAAAGATGGGAAAGGGAAAGGGAGTGACGAATGAGAAATGGGCTTAAAAGTGTAGAAAAAAAGGGGGAAAAAGTGGTAACAATGTTCAAAATCAACTGATCAACACTTTTATCAAAGTTTTAATTGTTTTCAGCACTTAATTTTGAATTTAGAAACAGATTTTTAAAGCAATTTGTGATTGAATTTTCGTTGTGTTTTTTGTACTTTGTTGCACTTTTGACTAGAATTTCTGGGAGCGATCACCACCACCCCACATTGGGGAATTTTCGCGGTCAGTTGATGACTTACAGTCAGGCGCTGGTCTGATGGCTGGATAGAAGGAGGGACTTTTAGTCTCATTTTAAAGGGTAATAAATATTACGAGGTTCATTGCTGCATAAATGTATTTAAATATATGACATGAGACTAACTACAACTTTGCACTTGGTTTGAATCTAACAAAGTCCACACCCTTTTTGATGTTCTTTTGTAGTTGAGTCAATGCAATCTTGAGTAGGCCAAGTTCTTCCTCGTTTAAAGTGTATAACAACTCATATTCGATGGAAATAGCACCACTAGAGTTCAATTTTAATGGTAATGAAATATAATCAACTTGTAAATCATTACCAAAAGTTTTAGCAATAAATTCTTTAACTTGTTTAGAACCTTTAATTTTAGAATCATCCAAATAAACAAAACCATCTTCAAAAGAATTTTCACCAAAAGTTACAGATTTAAGTAATGCTTCAGCAAATTTGAAACCAGAATAAGCCATTGATAAAGTAGCTGAACCAGCACCATTTTTAGCTTTTACAACTTCATCACCACCAAATTGAACTCTATGAACTAATTCTTTTCTTTGAGAATTGGATAAAGATTTATAATTTGGATGTTTAGAATAAATTGGAACAATTGTTTCACCAGAATGACCACCAATGACATGAATCAAATTTGAATTTTTAATTACTTCAGTTGAAGATTGAGTTTTTTTAATTTGTTCAATAAAAGTATTAGCTCTAACAATATCTAAAGTAGTAATACCAAATAATCTTTCAGCTTTAAAAACACCATGTTTAGATAACACTTCTTTAACAATTGGAACAGTTGAATTAACAGGATTAGAAATCACCAAGACAAATGCATTTGGAGCATATTTGGCAATACCGGTTGCCAATTCTTCAATGATACCAGCATTGATTTTAAACAAATCATCTCTTGACATGCCCGGTTTTCTTGGGATACCAGCAGGTATGATAATTAAATCAGATCCAATTAAGGCTTGTTTTAAAGCAACGGCTTTATCTTCAGCACCAAATGATTTTGGTTCAAATCCATTAATTTTAATATCAGTATTAATATGAGAAAGGTCTTGAGATACACCTTTAGATAATTTTAAATCGTACAAGTTAAGTTGATCAATCAAGTTTGGAGATAGTTTTAATAGTAAAGAAAGAGGTTGACCGATACCACCGGAGGCACCAAGAACAGTAGCAGTAGTCATAGTGATGATAATTATTCAATGAGTTATACTAAATTGAAATGAAAAAGTGAAAATAACCAATTCTAAATTAAGGAAATATGTGGAGTTAAATACATCTTCTCAATCCGATGAACAAACCAATTAATTTGTTTAATTAAAGAAAATTGTGTGAAAAATCGCTTCCTTTTCCCCAGAATTTTTTTGTTGGGATTCCTGAAATCTCCGAGAACGCGCCCTTTTTCTTTTCAGAGTGTGTTGCCTTTTCCCGGTTCCGGTTGATGCCGAAGAGCTGCCTATAAAATGACATAATAAACGAGCCTAAATTCCCCGGCTACGACTTCTGATTCGGGTTGAGACTGAGACTGCCAGAGTGCTCTGGTATTTATGTGTATTCTTTATAATGATGAGTCCTTCTAGTCTTTCTTTCAAGTGGTGTGTGTGTCACTGTGGAAGATCTACAATCCAATCAAAACCGCGTTCTAAATGCTCACCGGTGAGTCCACAACACTCTTGTATGTAGAAGTTATCTCTTTGACCAACAGCTTTCCTCAGTCCATCTTTAACTTTGGTCAAATCACCTTTGAACAGATCAATCTTATTCAAGAATATCAACACTTTCACATCACCAACTTGTTGATTCTCTAAGATTAATTTATTAAATTGATCCATTGATTCTTGTATTCTGTCCAAGTCAACTAGACTAATCACAAATACAATCGCATCAATTGATCCATTAAAGAAGTTATTCCAAAAAGATCGCAGTGAGTATTGTCCACCAATGTCCCAAAAATTGAGGTTATGTGCTTTGTATAAATATGAACTGATTTCAAAACCCATTGTTGGTTTCAAATTACAAGAATCATTTCCCAAAAGCGTGCTTAATATCGTTGATTTCCCAGAATTGTCCAAACCGAGCAACAAAATACGTAGTTCTTTATCTTTCAACTTCTGTTTCTTGATGATTGTGAGAAGACCCATGTTTAATACTACTTTATTGTGATATTTATAGTGGTTTGTTTACTTTTCATATTTTTCACTATATTTAATTTGATCTTGCCACACAGCAACAAATAAACAACCAATTAGATATTAAGAAAAACACACGCTGGAAAATGCCTGGAAAATGCAGAGTTCTTTAGATCGCTTCTTGAAGAGACGGAGAGTGGAAACTGAACAAAGTGTTGTCGTTGAAATCGTGGAATCACAGGTCTTTAAAGAGGAGATAAACTGTCCTATTTGTTCATTAAGTTTACTTTCATTATCTATCGAAAATAGAGAATCTCATGTTGAATTATGTCTTTTACGTCCAAATGAACATAAATTATCCATAATAGAAACTAGAACAGAAGAGATTCGCAATAGAAACATATCAAAAACTCATATAATCAAAGAAAGGCCTAAAACTAAAGAAAAATTACAAAAACCTGTCAAATATGCACCTTACTTCAAATGGTTAACATTCAACAAATCCAAATTAAAGATCATCGTTGATGGGTTCAACTATACGTATCCAAAGACATTCATTGATGATCTTGAACAAATAGATGATGATGAAGATGAACGTGTCTTGTATTTCTTGTCTCATTTCCATTCAGATCATTATATTGGATTGTCAAAAGGATGGTGCAAAGGTTCTATTTGGAGTTCACTAGACTCGATCAAATTGGTTGATCATAAGTTTAATGTCAAGGATAAAGACATACTGAGATCTCTTCCCTTTGATGAATGGACAGTGCTTGATTATTGTGAAGTTGAAAACGTTGGAGTTCGAGTGAAATTATATGATGCTAATCATTGTCCTGGTGGTGCTATCTTCATGTTTGAAGAGTATTCCATTGACGAAGATAAGGAAATCAATGTTATGAAGAAGATATTACATACTGGCGATTTCAGAGTTTCACATAATCATTTAATGATGTTCAAAGATGAATTTATTAATGAAATCTTTCTAGATACAACTTATTTGAACCCAAATTATAAGTTCCCTAATCAAGCAACAATCATCAATGAAACTTGTTCATTCTTGGAGAAACTGATCTTTGAATCCAAAGGAACAAAGAACTCCATCTTAAATTACTTCAAATCATCCGATGGATCATCAAATCCATACAAGATCTTAGTTGGTTCATATTCCATAGGGAAAGAGAAATTATTCATCGAATTAGCACAAACACTTAAAACTAAAATCTTCATCACACAACAGAGATTGTCCGTTCTTTCCAAAGTATCCTCGATGCAAAAATATTTATCATTATTTGAGACCAAAGATGATTCAAAGTGTATGATACATGTTGTTCATTTAGGTCAATTAAGAGATTTGAAATATCTTGAACGTTTCAAAAAATTCAAGATCATCAAGATTAGACCTACAGGATGGACATTCACATCTTTCCAAAAAAGAGTTGTTGACAAAAAGAGAACACTAGAACCACAAATAATCGATCTAGATAGTGAAGAGGAAATTTCAGATCCAATCATAGAGATTCCAAAAGTGGAAATAAAGACCCCACCACCAGAAGAACATATCACAACATCTTACCCAATCCCTACACCATCAACAACGTCAAAATCCGAGATAATTACAACGTTATTTCAAACTACATCCTCGCCAATCAAACAAGAGATTCAAAATTCATTACAATCACAATATTACGCATCAAGTACATTACAAGTTCCATATTCAGAACATTCTAGTTTTAAAGAACTATCATTTTTTGGAGTCATCTTACAATATGGAAAGATCATCCCAACGGTAAATATGAACAAGATTGAAGAATTTGATCAATGGTTTAAAGAATGGACAATGATTGGTAATGAATTAAGACAAGATAAACAAAAATGGAATAATTGGCTCGAGATCATTCACGATTACTACCATGAATGAACACCTTTTTAAACCACTGCATGATATCTTCAAGGGAAACAACAACAACAACAACAACAAAAAGACTTATGGTTGTAACAGACTGTACAGTTATCAATCAATCAACATCATTTGGTATTCTTCTATCATCACCATGTCCTCCATCTTTCCTCCTTCTCATTATAATTGAAGCTTCAGATGCTCCAAATCTCTTGATAAGTTTCCCATAGAATAACCCACATGCATTACAAAGAGATCTCGAACCATAAGGACCTCTTCTCCATTCCGGTGTATCATCCGAGGAACATTGAACACATCTATGATCTTGCTTCACTGATAATTCAGCTTGTAATTGACCTTTCAATCTAGTGTTTTGAGACTCCGTTGCACGAGTTTGTGGTTTTGGTGGATTAACAATCAAGGATAGACTTTCAGATTTAGTTGAGATATGAGTCTTTGTATGTTTCTTCTTCTTGATCCCGCCAGCGGATATCGAGAGACGACTTCTATGTGTTGGGTTTGGAGGTCGTGAAGTTTGAGCGTGTATTGTTGGTGGTGAGACACTCAGGTCATGTTGTGATGATGAGGTTGGAACGTCTTCTGTACGATGATGTTGTTGTTGTTGATGTTGATGTTGATGTTGATGTTGTTGTTGTTGTTGATGTTGTTGTTGTTGTCTTGTTGAACTGGCTCTCATTTGTTGGATCTGTTCTTTTTGGATAAGAATGTGTTGAAGTAGTTGTGTCAAATCATTGGTTATATGAATGGAATCAGCAACGCTTTGAGCTGGGATATGATTCAATAGTTTTTCAAAATAATCAACACTGTATTCATCAACTGTTCCAATGCTTTCCAGATTGTGATCATATGTCATTGGAAGTGGTTTTTGAGATTGAAGTTCATTTGAAGTTGCACTCAATTTCAAATGGTCTATAAAATCAGTCTTGATATCGGTGATGTTTCTGTATAGTGTATCAAACATCATAAAGTTATGTTCAAACTCATTCAGTAAACCAGCTAGACCGTTAAGAGTAGGTGGACAGCTTGCAATGTTGGCCAAAGTGTGTAATGAGGTTTGACTCTCCATCGAATCACTCTTCGCATGAAAAGGCAACTGTAAAGAATGTCTTCTGTCGATGGGAAAGTGTGATTGTGAGGAAGCAGCAGTTGGTGGACCTGGAGCACTGGCATGGTGATGAGGCAAGTTTGTGGTCGTTACGTAGTTTGGTTCAGGAACAAACTGCTGTGGTGGGAACTTGAAGTTAGCAGCTTCAGGTGGTGGCTGGACCATACGATGATGGTGATGATGGTGCTGTTGTTGTTGTTGTTGTTGCTGTTGTTGTTGCTGTTGCTGCGGTGGTGGTGGAGGTGGAACTTGAGGTGGATAAGTAAAGCCTGGGTTCAACTGATGAGTAGGAGTAACGACAGTAGACATTGGTTGAGAGTGGGAGACTTGACGATGATGTTGGTGGTGGTGCTGTGGATGTGAAACTTGTGGATGGGCAGGCTCATCATTCCCACTGTTGATTCTCATAGAGCTGTCAAAAGTGGAGGTCAACTCGTTAAAGGAAGGAAGTCTTTTGTGGTTATTGTTAGTAAATGATATTACCCAAAGAGGAAATCAAGGTGATCAGTACTCACTTGATGTGGCCAGGTCTTTTTGGTTCCATGCTCATCATTGTTAGCAGAGTGTGAAATTTACAACTAAGATCTGGGAGTCGACTAGTAGGTACTTGCTGTAGAAAGCTTTCCCCGTTGATTTGTTTTTGTTTTTGTGTTAGATGAGTGGGGCCTGTGGATCAAAACGACCTATAACCAGAGACAATCGATGGTATAAATTGGAAACGTTGAAGACGAAAAGAAAAGAACAATAAGGACAGGGATGTGTTTGAGTTTCATCCAAGCGTTGAGAAGATTCAGTGAGTAGTTTAAAGATATGTATAAAAGATCAAGATTGATCAAGATACTTCTCAATTTGATCTCATTATTGGAGAATTGAGAAGTTTATTTAAGTGTGAAACGTATATCCATGTGACTATTTGTACCTCTTGTTAACTTGAGTACTTCATTTATCTTACAATAGGGCCATGTACATAAAACTGTTGTGCCCACTAATATGAAATTCCGTAGATTGCTATTGATATCTGCTTAATCTATACAGGAAAGACAATAACCCAGAACACGAAAAATGTTATTCAAGAGCCCCAAAATCCACTCAAATGCTGCAGTAATTCAAAAGGAAGTCTCTACATTTAAATTGGACACCATAATCTGTATATATTAGTAATATAGTTTGTACCACACATATCGATAAAGCCAGTTCTCGAGGAAACCAGACTCTGCTTCACAACACTTAGCACAGGATCCTACTCCCGTTATGTTCACAAGCACTCGATTCATATAAAGCAATGGCAATTCGCTGTAGGCCTCGCTTTGAATCATCACACCACTGCGCAATAGGTGTGAGGATCTTCGAAGAGGCCATTCTTCTAAACACATATATATATATATGAAATGGCTTGTCCTCATCTAATATACTTGGTGATAGGCTAAATCTCCAAGTTCAAAGCACTCTTTGTTCGGAACGCCGGTCATCTGCGGGTGAGAAGGCATTCAAGTAACGATCTCACAAAGCGTTACCTCAAATACTCTCCACTTTAAGCACGTTTCACTTAGATCTTTTGGGTGCTAAACGGTGTAAAATGAAAAATTTTCAGAGATTTTCTCAACCTAAAAAACATAAGAACTGGCCGGGTAACTGTAGATTAGATAATCGCTCGCGAAAATCCAGCTATTTCAATTTTGTTAGGTCAAATTCATCATCAATTTGATCAAAACATCACCAAATTCATAAGTTTGAACACTCTTTAAAAGTGTTTATTTGAAGATCAATTGAGATGCCTCCACCACCACCGCCACCACCGGGACCACCTCCACCGAATATGGGCGGAAATGCCATGCCGAATCTTCCACCGGGCAGAAATGCTCTATTGGGGGATATCGTTAAAGGCAAAGCTCTAAAGAAGGCCGTGACTGTTGATAAAAGTAAACCAATGATTGAAAAAACCAGCTCCAGCATTGGCGGAAGTATGCCATCTGCACCAATGGGGAATGCTCCATCTGTTCCTTCTGCTCCTTCAATCCCATCTGCTCCACAATTGGGTGGATTGTTCGCTAATGGTATGCCAAAGTTGAAACATCGTGGTGGTGCTCCAAATGACTCAATTCCAGTCGCACAATCTGCACCAGCAATTCCAACAATTCCATCAAGACCACAAAGAAACGTGAGTCAACCGTCTGCTGCACCACCTATACCTGGAAGTGCTGCACCACAGATCCCATCAACAAGACCAAACACTTTAAAAGTCCCACCAGCTATCCCACAGAAATCTAATCATGTCAGAAGCAAATCATCCTCATCAAACTATTCAAACGAGGAAACAACACCTCAACCTTCACAACCTCCTCCATTACCGACAGGTGGTGCACCTGCCATTCCATCTACGAGACCTGAAAGAAGACAATCTTCCATATCTCAACCACCATTCCCATCTATCAACGCACCTTCGATTCCTTCTGCTCCAGTACCTTCTATCCCTTCCTTTGCTGCTCCACCACCTCCTCCACTCCCTACTGGTGCAGCACCATCGGCTCCTTCTTTACCTTCGAGTGGACCACCACCACCACCACCTCCATTACCTTCAATTTCAGCACCTGCTCCATCGATTTCAGCACCACCTGCACCACCTGCACCTCCAATGCCAGCTGTTTCAGCACCTTCTGGAGGACCTCCACCTCCACCACCTGCATTCTTAACGCAATCAGCACCAAAGTCTTCAGCACCAGCACCAGCACCAGCTGGTGGAGCCTTTGCTTTTTTGGCAGAGATTCAAAAGAAACGAGATGATTCATATGTTGTTGACTCTGTTCCTACAAACTTCACAGCTGCTGATCAAGTCTCAGAAGATGTATCAACACCTATAAAAGCTCCACAACCACCACAAGTTCAAACTCAAGTACCAGCATCTTCAGGAAATAATTTAGCAGATGCACTAGCGATGAGATTCGCAAACAAAAAACCAACAGCTTCTCCAATTGCAGCACCTATTCCAAGTTTGAGTCCCTCTAAACCTTCAACTCCTGCACCTCCATCACTTCCTTCTGCTGCACCACCATCACTCCCATCTTCAGGTCCTCCACCTCCTCCACCGTTACCTTCTCTAGGTGCCCCACCGGCTCCACCAGCCCCACCAGCACCACCAGCTCCATCATTCTCATCCAATACTTCTGCACCACCACCACCTGCACCACCTTCAATGGGTGGATTACCATTCCTTGCTGAAATCAACAAAAAGAGAGATGATGCATTTGTTGTTGAAGATTCAGGATCTTCAGCTCCTTCAGCTCCTTCACTTCCTCAATCAAGAGCACCACCTCCACCATCCTTACCGACAAACTCAGCACATTCTCTTCCATCCTTTGCACCACCTCCACCATCCTTACCAACGTCGTCGGCACCACCACCACCACCTCCTGGACCACCTCCAGCAGCAGCAGCACCTCCATTGCCTATGTCTTCGGCTCCATCAGCGCCATCATACTCCAAACCACCTGCTCCTGCGCCTGGCCCTGCTTCACAACATTCCAAACCAGCACCACCACCAACACCATCATCCCAAGGACATTCATCAACACAGAACACAAATGGTTCTTTTAAACAACGTTTATTCTCCTCAGGTTCAAATGTTGAAACACCACAACAAACACAAGGTCCAACGGATACAAACAAGAGAATTGATGCTAGTTCATATACGTTAAATGCTAATGGAGTACGCAGTCAAAGAGTGGAGATTGATGATTCGAGGTTTTCATTTGGAAACAAGAAGGATCTTCCTAAACCTAGAGCATTTCAAGGAAAACAGAAATTGTATCCTAGTGGAAGAGGAAGCAGTGTTCCTTTAAACTTGAGTCTTTTCAATTGATAATGTCTCAACTGACTTACTAGAATCAACTGGCCTTCTATAAAATACATGTCTGAACGTTTATTTGAAGCTGTAGTATCTTTCTAATATGTACAAGATTTATTTACAAATATTTATATATGCATGATTAACTGGATCAATCACAAGATCCATCCTCCCAACCATCTTTCCATCTTTGTTTCCATAAATTACAATCAAACATTGGTTTTCCCAATTTTTTATTAACATCATTATGAGCATCACAAAGCCATCTCCCAAATTCTTCTTGTGTCTTAACTTTAGGTTTTGTTTCTTCCTTTTGAATATAATTTTGGAAATCATCTGCACAGAACCAACAAGGATAAACCTGTGCGAATAAACTGATGAATGAACTCATACGGGATTGTTCTACCGGTGTAGGTTGTTCAGGATAAGTAGCAGCAATGGAATGTAATAATGTCCAACTGGAACGACCTAATTGTGTCACATCTGGAGGGCAATCTTTAGGATATGTCGTTGTGGATGTGGTGGTTGTTGAAGTACCAATAGCAGCAGCAGCAGCAGCAGCAGCTACTGAACCAGTAGATGAGGCGGGTTTGTTAGTAGAGACTTTCTCCACTGGTTTAATTGGTGATTTCGAGCCCATGTTAGCCATTTTAAAGTCTAGTAAAGTATTACATGAACGACATCTGTAAAAGTTAGTTAATCAATCTAGATATGATGATCATTGGAAATAACATACGGTTTACCATCTTTGTCATAAATGATCTTTCTCCCAGTTGGACCAACGACAGGCTTTGCTTGTTCCTGGCCCATTTTCTTCTAGTGGGTTTTATAAAGAGATATCAGTAGTAACTTAAAGTTGACGTTAATTACAAATACATTTTTTTGATTAATTTAATCAACATTCCGTTGAAACTCGAACTAAGAAACATAAGTTTTTCGCATCACCAATGGTGATTATTTCAATTGAACTAATTTGAAAAAGAGCTATTTTCCCACTTGAAATTTTTGAAGCGGTTCCAGAGCAAAATTACCCGGCCTTCCATCTCTCAATTTTACTTACTTACTTACTCACTTACAGTGTCATGACGTAATGAATTATGTAAATATTACTTAATAACCAGCACGGGGTCTTTAACTAATGAAGGATCTGATTAAATATTAGAATGATCAAAATATGTGTTAAAAGATCAGTTAGAACTTTGAAAGGATGAACTGATATGAGGTTCATGATTTAATCAGTTTGATATGTTTCAGAGTCGCAAATCGTTGTCTCAGATTACCATTTTGGGAAGTCAATGCACTGTTTCTGAATCATTGAACAAGCACTTGAACACGCACCCGCTTAAAAAAAAAAAAAAATGGGTTAAAAAATTAATAATTTAGGCAGGCGCAGCGCCAACGCACTGCCGCATCAGCCCTGGGCTCAGCCGACTTCCAGGCAGACGCTAGGCAATAGACTGAGACATTTAGGCAAGGGGGTCAAGCAGAGAACAAACCCACAGGGAAGTAGAGCAGCCCGTGCGCGTACCACTTCCTCCCCCAAAAAATTTCCAAATTCCCCCAAATTGCCCAGCCCGAGAAGTTTAATATTAATATTAAACGAATAATCGGTCAGCTTCTTTTGATTAATGTCAATTAATTGTCTTGACTTTAATTTGAATTAAAACCCAGCAATTCTGTTCCTTTTGCAAAATTGATAATTGTTTTCTATTGTTTCGATCATCATTAATCTGCACCATCGTCATCGAACAATGAAACTATCTTTGTTTGCGTTGACTACGCTGGCTTGTGCCGTTTATGCCAAAAATGTGGATACGTCTGGTTACGCACACTTATCATTTAACGTCTCTAGAGGTAACACTTTTGAAGATTCTTCTGCTTCAAACGTACCTAAACTTGTCAAGAGAGCAAATGAAGATGGATCAGTGAGCATGGTTATGGATAATCAATCTACTTTTTACTCTGTCACGCTGAAGGTTGGTTCTGAAGAAGACGAGGTTATTGTTCTAGTTGATACTGGCTCATCAGATTTATGGGTCTCAGGTTCTGAGAATCCATATTGTGCAGCTGGAACTGCATCTAGTTCTAGTTCATCCAAGTTTAGAAGACTCGATGATGAAGCTGCTGCTATTGAGATCATTGGACATCAAAATTACAGAAAATTGCTAAATGATAGAGAGCAAATAGCTGCCTATAAACTACCAGAGAATGCCAAATTTAGAAACTTTGATGATACTGATGCCCTTGCTAGTATCATAGGAACCACTGGTAATGATGATGATGTTCTTATCTCAAAGACACAGAACAAAGCCGTCGGTGTATCAACTGCAGATTCAAGCATAGCTACCATGGATTGTTCAGAATACGGTACTTTTGATCATGAAGCTTCAACTTCATTCCGTTCTAATGATACAGAGTTCTTTATTCTTTATGGTGATAGAACCTATGCTTTGGGTAATTGGGGTTATGATAACGTTATCATTGGTAACTTGTCAGTTGCTGATTTGTCATTCGCCGTTGCTAATCAGTCAAATTCATCAATGGGGGTCTTGGGTATCGGTTTAGAAGCTTTGGAAACCACCAATACTGGTGCTCTTGTATCAGGGGGTAATGGATACACATATGCCAACTTGCCATCTAAATTAGTCATGGATGGATTGATCAATAGAAGAGTATACTCTTTATGGTTGAACTCGTGGCAAGCATCTACTGGTAATGTGTTGTTTGGTGCCATTGATCATGCAAAATATCAAGGTGATTTGACATTGATCCCAGTCATCAACACTTTAGCCAGTTCAGGTTACGATGATCCAGTCAAGTTAGAAGTCACATTGTCCAGCATTAAGATTAACGGATCATCATCAGAGGTTGAAGTCACTGATTCTGCTTATCCTGCTTTATTAGATTCGGGTACTACATTGACATATCTTCCATCTTCACTTGTTTCATCTATTGCTAGTTCTTTAGGTGCATCATATTCATCCTCATACGGTTATTACATGATGAACTGTCCAAGCTCATCTGACAACATTGACTTCACTTTTACATTCCAAGGTATTGAGATCGTTGTCCCATTAACCAATTTCGTCCTAGCTGCTGACAGCAGAGGTAGTACCTGTGTCTTAGCCTTGTTGGACTCTGATGATATCATTCTTGGTGATTCCTTCTTGAGAGCTGCTTATATTGTTTATGATTTGGATAACTACCAAATTGGTCTAGCCCAAGCAATCTTCACCGACGATGAAGATGTCGAAGTCATCACTTCTTCGATCCCAAGTGCTACTACTGCTGCTTTATACGCTCAAACTTATGGGGCTTCTGGTGTCGCTACTGGTTCTGTCTCTTTTGGTCTTTCTGATGGTCAAGCCGCTACCACTTTAAGCAGCGGATTCCTATCAGCCAGTGGCAGTACTGGTTCTAGTCGTCGTTCAGGATCCGCTACCTCATCAAGTTCTAGTGCCACTGGTAGTTCAGCTGCTTCATCAGCGGATGTAGGTGGTGCAGCCAGAATTGGAACTCCACCTCTATGGAGCATTATTGCTGCTGCAGGAACAGCTTTCGGTATTTCCGTACTGGTCATTTGAAACTGCTGCACTGTTTGCATTGCTTTTGTTATACGTTGAATCTGTACACTACTGTTCTATCCATCTGTAGTCACGTGTAACTGACATGAGATGTTACATGAAGAGCATGAAAACAGAAAACCAGAAAACTTGCGATGTTTATCATTGGAATAGAGTATGAGATGTTACTGGTATGGAGTATAAAAATGACTTTTGAAACTTGTTTCTTCTTCTTCTCTTTGTTTCCTGATATCAATAACATCTACTCAAAATGAAGTTATCTTATACTACTCTATTAGTTTTAGCTACTAGCTTCTACGCTACTGAAGGAGAGCTTATCACCACCGGTGCTACCAATCTCAACCCAACCTTGCATAGCACTCCTACTAGAACAAGTGCTGCTACTGGTGCGTATCTCACCGGTGATTATGGATCTGGTACCGTTTACAAAGATAAAGAACAATGGAATGATTATTTAGACTTGGTTGACCATCCAGAAAATTACATTGATGATGATTCTAACGAACTAGACTACTCTGATCCATTTGTCAACCCTGATGAGTCTCTTGGTGATCTTGAAAACAATACTGAGATCAATGAACCAACAGAAGATGAGCATTCAACAGAAAATGAGAGCAATGGAACCATCGATAACAATGATGAGACCAATGAGAACAATGAATGTGGTGATTTCAATGATAGTGATGGTACAAGTGACACTGGTGACTCTGAAACATTGGAAGATGGAACCCAACCTGATACTGAACAACAGGAAGACCAAGACTCTACTGAACTGACCACTTCTTCTTCATTCCATTTGAAAGAGAAATTCAAACATCTCTTCAACAGTGATCATTTCGGTATAGTCGAGGACATTGATGAAGAATATTCTGATCTATTCAATGACAATGAATACATGACTCAATTACTCGGTACTGATGAGGAGATCGATGCTCTATTAGCTCAACAAGATGATGATGAAGTTTCTGCTAGTTCACTCATCTTAGATAAAGATTTCCGTAAAGCATGGAATGAAATCAGACAGAATCCAGAACTTTTGAAAGCAATGGCTGCACTTGCCAACAGAGAACCAGACGCATTAAAAAACGCATTGAAATGTACTGCCAAATTGATCTTTCAAAGAAAAAAACATTATCCTGATTGTGCCACTGTGAGAAAGCATTTCCATGGACTTTGTGAAGACAAAACAAATGGATCACTTAAATTGGTCGACAAGTATAATGGGAACCTGTTGAGATTTATTAGATCTCGTAATGTTCCACCAGCTTTTGCAACTGTTGCTCTTGGAGCTTATGGAATTGAGAGGTTTCTATGTGGTGAAACATTTAATGTCATCAAGGACTCAAAGACTTGCAACAAGATTCAACACGCCGCTTATATGACTGAAGCAGTGATGATGTCCTTTGCACTTTATGGATATCGTAATTTGAACCCACAAGACAATTTCAGCAGATTGACATTGAAAATGAAAGAATTTGCCAGTCGTGCTGGTGCTAAGTTCCTTCAAACGTATGTTATAACCTTTGATGGTCGAGTGATTCCTATCTCTCAGCGAATGGACACACTGGATACACCATTGCAATCTGTGGTCACGAACTATGTAATGGATGATGGAAAACCTGCATCTATTGCTTTCTATCCTGTGAATGCCAGACAGGAACTGGGATTCTCTTTCATCTCTCGTCATTTCATCGATGAGGATCTCGTGAGATGGACTATGGTCGATGAGCGTATTAGACATGGTAATGAGACTGATGACTACATATATCAAGATGGCAAACCAACACATAAAAATGGTGCTAAACTTAGTGAAGATGGAACTCCATTCTTGAAAGTCATTGGGAGAATCGATGCGGCACATCTGGATTATCATTTAGACCATCCAAGTCCTGCTCAAATACGTGACCACTGGAAACATTACGTCTTTGATATCTTCGATATCATCTTTGAGAGAGCTTTGTTCTTCAGCACTGCTATTGAAGTCAATCTCAACATGAACAACCTTTCAATTGATGATCATAGTGGTTTCAAAACAGCTCACAAAAAGAAAACTGCACCTGCACCTGTTGAACCTGGTCCTGCTCCACCGATTGATAGTGATGACACCGAAGAAATGGTCAAAGCTGGGTTCCATGGTGTAAAGCTTAGAATGACGTACGAAATGGATCCTATACATAATCTGGCCTATTGGGGAGATGGTCATCCTGACCAAATGTGATCTTCTACTTGTGTTTCCTAGCTTTTGTCAAGGTTGTCTTTCAGCTACGTACAATCAACAATAGTAAACCCTCAGCTATTTGTAGTATTTACTTTGTAGAAACCTTTTGTTACCCAGAATATGGACCTTCAACAGACTGTCAAGTCTTAAATATCGCATCAAATGATAAAACAACTGAACTGATAATAACTCAATAAAATGAATAGTAACAAAAACAGAACAGATTAGTTCTTTTATTGGTTCATGCAACACATAATGATTATATAACCAATTCGATTCTCACTCGAAGTAAAACCAACACTTCAATTCACAATAAAATTTATAATTTCAAGGATTTCAACAATAAACAACAACAATCAATCAACAAATTTTGAACACAATTTGTCTAAAATGACACTGGTATTCATCACACGCCGGTCAAATACTGCGAGGATTCTCACCAGGAGACTTCAACAGTTCCAATCCCGTCTTTCAGCACCAAAATCCACAAATTTAGTCAGTTCAAGTTCAAGTACAACAACAACAGCAACACGACAATTCAGTCAGTCTAATGTTCTCAAAACATTCATCAGCAATGAGAACAAGAAGTTAAGAAAAGGCAAGTATAGAGACTTGAATGTGGCATTAGCATCAGGAGTGTTACTCGTTGCGTCGTATATTTCCCTATCATCTCATTACTTGAGTGATTCTGGTTCTGATTCATTCAGAGCGTTCTCTAGTACAAATTCTAAATCAAATGGTGGGAATTCCAAACAGCAGAATATCATGCTATTAAGTGAAGATGAAGTTACGAAAAGATTGAGAAATTTGGAAGAGTCATATTTTGTTAATAGAGGAAAAGGCGTCATTCGTTATGATATTTCTCAATTACCTAGTAATAACCCTATTGAAGATGATCGTTCAGAAAGTGTGATCACTGTGTCTACTCAAGATGATCCAAATACTGATTTTTACTTTTGGGGTATTTATGATGGTCATTCAGGTTACTATACAAGTTTAAGATTGAGAGATGATTTGATCAATACTGTTGTTAATGAACTTGGTGCTATTTATAAACCAGACCCAGAAAACCCATCATTAAGAAGTATTCCAAGTCAAGAAGCTATTGATACTGCTATTAAGAATGGATTTGTCAAATTAGATCATGATATTGTACAGAAATCATTAGAGAAATTGTTTGAAGATCCAAGCAAGAAAGATAATGCTATTAATGCTTTAGCTGCATCTTCAGGATCCTGTGGATTATTGACTTTTTACGATTCAAGTTCAAAACTGTTGAAAGTTGCAGTCACTGGTGATTCAAGAGCCGTTTTAGGATCATTGAATGAAAATAATGAATGGACCGTGAAATCTCTGAGTGTTGATCAAACAGGTGATAACACCGAAGAAGTTGAAAGAATCCGTGGTGAACATCCTGGTGAACCTAATGCTATTAGAAATGGAAGAGTTCTTGGGTCATTACAACCAAGTAGAGCATTTGGTGATTTTAGATATAAGTTGAAAGAAATCAAAGGTAAGACAATTGATTCTTTACCAGAACATTTGAAATTTTACTTCAGAGCACCACCAAAGACTTTATTGACTCCACCATATGTCACTGCTGAACCAGTGGTTTCAACAGCTGTTATAAACCCTAGTAAGAATGATTTCGTCGTTCTTGGTTCTGATGGATTATATGAACTTTTATCAAACGAAGAGATTGTCGGATTAGTTGTGAAATGGTTAGAAAAGAACAAAGTCAATAAGAACGTTACACCAAGCACAAACTCGTGGAAATTATTCTCCAAAGATGATAAGAAATTACCAAAAGTTCATGATGTTTCCGATCCTAAATACAAAGACATTCAAAGACCACCATTCAGAAACAAAAAGAACGACGAACAACACGAATACCTACTAGAAGACGAGAACGTATCGACGCACTTGATAAGAAACGCATTGAGTCTAGGAGGAAGCAAAGAATACGTGAGCACCTTGATGTCCATTCCATCTCCAACGTCCAGAAAATACAGAGACGATTTAACAGTGACGGTGGTGTTCTTCGGCGAGGATGGCAAACCGGACATGGACGGAAAGCTCGAGGTGAACCTGCCAGCAACGAAGAACGGCAAACTCACAGCCCAGCCAAAGTTATAGATAAAAATACCAAAACCGTATATAAATATTCAGCTACATAGTTAAACCTTCAATCGCGAACATGTACTATTCGCGAATCCCATTAAATCAATTAGGGAAATAAAGATCCCTTTTAAACAAAGCCGCTTTATCTATAAAACACGCAATTTAAAGTGTCATTTGAGAATATGAGCAAACAGGCAACAGCAGTAAAGTTGGTCCTTTTGGGAGAAGCGGCAGTCGGGAAATCCTCGTTAGTGCTGCGTTTCGTAAGCAACGATTTTCAAGAGAACAAAGGTGAGATGAGTGAATAGATAATGATTGAATGATTGAATGGAATACTAACGTGTGTCTTTAACAGAACCAACTATTGGAGCTGCTTTCTTAACACAGAGATGTTCGATTGGCGAGAAGACGATCAAGTTCGAGATCTGGGATACTGCTGGTCAGGAGAGATTTGCCTCATTGGCACCAATGTACTACAGAAACGCACAAGCTGCCCTGGTAGTGTATGATATTACCAAACCAGCTTCTTTCATCAAAGCACGCCACTGGGTCAAGGAACTTCAGGAACAAGCTGCGAAGGGGATTGTTATTGCGCTGGTGGGAAACAAGTATGATTTAGTGGAGGAGAACGAAGAAGAACGTCGTAAAGTGGCGTATGATGAAGGAAAACAGTTGGCTGAAGAGGAAGGACTCTTGTTCTTTGAGACGAGTGCAAAGACGAGTTTCAATGTGAAGGAGGTGTTTTTGGCCATCGGGAATAAGATCCCAGGTGCAGAAGATGCTCAAGAGCAGCAGCAGAATCAACAAGCCGAGCGTGTGGATTTGGGCGTGACTAGCGACTCTGCTAACAACGGGTGTAACTGCTGAGTTATGAATGATCTTTTAATTTGTGATTTGATTGTAGTCATGTAATTTATATCAACAACAATAACAAACAAATAAACAAATAAACAAATAAACAAACAAGTGAAATGGCTGAACAAGAAGAGGAAAAAGCGCTGACTCAAGTTTTGTAAGTTTGAAAAAAAGCGTATGATCAGTTAAGTAACAAAATTGACTAATTATTGATCAGAAACTCGTTCTATTTATACGAAACGTTTGCTATTGAAGAAGTCATCATCCCAAGAAGACAGAAATACGCTGCTTTAAATGACGATGAAAAGGCACTGATCCCATGGTTTCCAAGCTATATCGATACTTTAAGCAGTTGTATCACACAAAACGGTAATTTCACACGCGATTTAGCTACTCATGTCGCTGATGATTGGGGAGTTTCTAGTGATAATAGACAATGGACAAAGCCAACGTATGCAGATTATGAGAAAGTTAAAGGGATATTGAAACAGTTGGTTCGTGAATGGTCTGAAGATGGTGCTGATGAACGTGGTGTGTCGTATGATAGGTTCTTTGATTGTTTGGAGAAGAAGTATCCTATTTTTGAAGACCGTCAAACAGTTAAAGTGTTGATACCTGGTACTGGACTAGGAAGGTTGAATTTTGAATTGGTTAAAAGAGGGTTTAGTGCACAAGGGAATGAATACTCTTATCATATGCTTCTTGCTTCAACCTATCTATTGAACCATTCCACTACTAAATATCACCATACGATATTCCCTTTCATTCATGGGTTTTCTAATAATGTGAGCAGAGCATTACAAACTCGTCCAGTTTATATTCCTGATGTCCACAGTGGTGAAGAACTACAGAAAGTACGAGAGGTATATCCTGAAATTAATTTCGGTGAACTGATGAGTATCATTACGGGATCATTCATCGATTTATACGGTTCTGAAGATATCTCAAAATCACCTCATTATTCAAATGAACAACAATCAAAGGAGTTTAGAGCTTCTAATAAGGAACAATTTGATGTTGTTATAACGAACTTCTTTTTGGATACTGCTAGCAACATCATTGAATATTTGAAATCGATAAATCATACATTGAAACAAGATGGTATCTGGTTAAACTTTGGTCCTTTACTATGGCATTTTGAAGAAGAGAACGATACTTATAATATCACCAAACTTGATGGATCACAAGCCATAAATCCTGTAAAAGGATTAGAACTAACAAGGGATGACTTATTGGAATTGTTGAAAAACTGGTTTATCATTCAAGAACACCAGTCTGAAATTGAAACGAGGTATGGCTCAAATTTGAGAGCTTTAGGAGGTTGGCTATACAAAGCGGACTACTTTTGTGCTAAAAGAATACAGAAATAAAGATAGAAATCGACACTAAAAAACCCCTCTATATGACTGAATAATATTATTAACTATTCATGAGTCTTTTTGTAATTGTTCTTTCAATTCCTTGTTTTCCAAAGCGATCTTTTCAACTAATTGAGTCAAGATATCAATCTTCTCATACAATGGGTATAGTTCCCAACCGATACCAACTTCAGTACCTTTCTCGATTTGTGGAACGGTCTTTTCAATCTTTGAATACCAAGTTTTTTCAACACAGAAATGAGGATCACTTCTTTCAGCTGCGATTTGACATCTTTGATCTTCAGTGATACGTTGAGATGAAATTTCAGTACCGTCAGTAGCAAAGATCCCTTCAAAGTTGTCTTCATACCCATCGGTCAAATCCCATTCTCTATCGTATTCATTGGCATCATCGGATTGTCCTTTTAATCTATTATATTGAACTCTTCTTGATTCTTTGGTCTCTTTGATTGAGATATAAGCTAACAATGGAGAATAGAAGAACAACATGATTTTATAACTCAAGGATCCATATTGTTTCTTAGTTAGGAATAAAGCCAATGGTGAGATGATCAATTCAACCAAGTTCAAGGGTGGAACAAACACACAAACATCTGGAGCTCTGATATAACGTAATGTCTTACCAGCAACCAAAGCCATGTACTCATCAATAGCATTATCGTAAATCTTGCTGTAAGCACTAGCATATAATGCAACTAGGATGTTTAGCAAGATAACAGAAACTAGGAAACTGTAGAAGTAGTATAAGATATCAGCATATGGAGGAACGAATCTTTCAAAAGCATCGAAATCACCTGAACCCAACACTGTTCTAGCCAAATTGGTAATGATCAACACAGTTGCATCTCTTTTACCATCAGCGTTATCTAAACCAAGGAAACCTTGTAAGAAACCAAGCATCACAATAGCCAATAAGAAAAAGAAGATGATTGATTCTTTCATCATTAATTTGACAACGACAATCATGGCACCAACAAATCTTTGAGCATCCAAGTATAACAATAATCTACACCAGATCAAAGGAGCAGCACATGATAACACTCTAAAACTAGCAAGATCAAATTTGATAGCTGAATCTGAGCCAGCTGGATGAGTCAAACTTAAGATTCTCAAAACGATGGATCCAGTAACAACAGTATATAAGAAATCATTGAACACACTCCAGAAACTCAAATAGTTATACCCAACGTGATAAATCTTGGTTAATTCATCATAGACATAAGAAACTGTGAAGAAGTAAAACACAACTTCAAAAAAGTTCAAAGGAGTGACACCTTTTTCATTCTTGTTCACAACAATAGTGTATAGACCCAAATAAACCAAACTGAAGAAGATCTCCAAGATGTTTTGATACAAAGGAGTTTTAATTCTATCAGGATCAAAATGAGCAAACACTGAAGTCTTTGACACATCTTTATACAAGACGTAACTCGAAGGATCATTTGCACTTTGAATAATCCAACCTCTCCATAACCATTTCACACAACGTTGATATCCTGAAGATCCAATAACGATAGTTGAATGCATATCACAAGCCAATTCTAAAGCATTTGCAGGAATGGAATCCTCACCGTTCAAACAAACGACATAACGACGACATAACATCTGAATGAACAAAAACTTATCATCCTGTTCATCCTCAATGATCAACTTTGCCAGTTGTTGAGCAGCAGAAGCCCTCAAGAAATACAACTCTGAATCATGCATCTCTGAAGATGATAAATCCCAATACCAACCTGTGACTTTCAACAGCGCAAAGATCAATACCGCACGGTATTTTCTTGAAGAAGATCCTGATTTCCCATCACCTTGACCACCAGCAGCCTCTTTAGTTAACTGAAGGACTCTCTCATTCAAGATCTTGGAATCTGGTGACAAGACAACCGCTTCTTCAAATTGGATAGGGATGATCTTGTCAATGAGATGCTTCAAGTTCAAACAAACACGCAACACCTGACGAGAAGTCGGTGGGACATAACTCGAGATCTCATCGTCCGTCAATGGCAACACCAGCTCTTCAGACATATTGATCAGCCTCAAAACTTCTACCAATTTGAAGAGATTTCAAGAGATTTGAAGAGATTTCATCGAAAATGCTGCTTAATAGAAAGAATAAACGCGAAAGTGAAATTCGCGACTGGATCATCATTTGAAAAGGGTCTAGACTCAGAGAGGGTGGTAGGTTTATTTAACCGGAAAATGTTATGTTTTATTTAACCGTGACTGTATTTACCCGCTATCTCCGCTCATTTAACCGGTGACTAATAGTAATAAACAACAACTGATTGATTAATCTGTTTTGTTGTCCAATCAAACAATCAGAAAAGGTGATTTGTGAGTCAAGGATGTAAAGTCTCAATATGATCCGGTAATCGATCCCTTCAATTTAGTTTGGTCAGTATATTCCCCTTTAGATATACCCCTATTAATTACACTATCATACGGGATTGCGCGGCACGGGACTTCCTATCATGAATAATCAACAGTCAATGTTCACCATATAAACTGACTGTAATTTCAGTGAAAATCATCTTCAGCTTTGAAAAATCTTTGCTTGATCAACTTATAATCAAACTGGAGCTATACAAATATATATGGATCACACAATGAGACTACTGGTCGATAGAGGATTGGCTAGAAAGGCTGGGATGTCCGAACAGGCCGTTATTGCAAGAGCATTGAATGGGTTTTATAACAATTTCAGTGTGATTGGTGAATATTCATCAAAGATTACACCATCATTGGTTTGTCTAGTGTTGAGAAAGATGGTGTTGAAGTATAGTTTCTTGACTGTGAATTATGATCAACGGACTAATATGTTGGCTCCTATGGATGAGATTAAGCTGTGTGATGTTCTTGAGTGTAATACTGTTAATGATTTTGATATTGATGAACTGTTGAATAGGATAGACACTCATGTATTTTCACTTGATGAGAAGAAACCTTTGTTCAAAATCATCCTAATTAATGAGACTGTTTTAGCTGCTGTGTTTGAGCATACTGTCTCAGATGGAATGTCTGGTCTACACTTCCAGAAGATATTCCTAGATTACTTGAACTCATTGAACGATGATGAATTGACCATACAACTCGATAGTGATGCCGTCATCTTCAACTTATCTGATGAAATTGACACTCTTGATCCACTTCCATTAGCCAGCGAGGACTACATGAATTACGAACCTGATCATTGGATGACTCTCAAGCGCACCATTAAGTCAAACATCCCGCAATCACTGAGATGGCTAATCAATGATCACAACTATACCACAAACCCACCCACCCCACGGACGAAGTGGCCCAATTTGAACAACAAACGAGACTTCAATACCATAATCAAACACTTCAACATAAATCCACAAGACCTTACAAAGATGCTTAAACTCTGCAGATCTCACAACGTCACCATTACACCATTCATTGAAATCATCATGTGTCAGACATTATGCGAACTAGGCATTATCACAGACACCGAAGATGTACACTACATTAAATCAATGCTTCCATTCGACTTACGTCGCTTCATGGATCCACAACTCACATATAAGAAACATTTAGGATTTAGAGTGTACCCTGCCATCTTCAATCATCATACCACGAGGTATTTACTTCAAGCTAAGGAAGATCAGGGCATATTCTGGGACTTTGTCCGTTCTTCCCATGAGAACATCACACTCACTTCATCAGATCCAAGATCGGTAGTTAATCAATGGTATTTGCTTCATGAAGCTTATGATGAGAATGATCCTTCGAAGATGATCAAATCGAACATGGATGGATTCAACAATAGTACCGGTGTGACTACGAGATTATCGAATCTTGGAATGTTGAGACCGATGTCAAGTTCCAGTACAGGGTCATTTGGATTTGAAAATGCGTTTTTCAGTCAAAGTCTTGGTGTGAATGGTGGTTGTATCGTTGCTAATACAATCTCAACTGAGTTGAATGGGATGAATGTGTGTTGTAGTTTTATGGATGAGATCTTTAATGGTGAGAAGGGTGTTGGGAAGTTCATGAATGCTTTCAAAAAGAATTTACTGCAATACGTTGAAGAATGAAGAGTACAAAGTCTGGATATTGTATGAGATAGATTATAAATATAGATTTAATAGATAGATATATCATGGTTTTAAAGTGCTCAAATCGACATCTTGACCAGTAGTACTGATCTCGTCGTATAATAGTGTGGTTAAAAACTCACTGAACTTTTCACCTCTAATTTCTGGTTTGAAGTACTTAGCAGCTAGTTCAAATTTGTTACCTTCACCAGATTTGGATAATAGTTTGGCAGTTTCTTCCAGTAATAGTTTTGTAGTTAGTTCAGGTGTGACTTTCTCCTTTGTATCATCAAGAGTAACACCATGTTTCACCCATTGGTATAATTGTGATCTTGAGACTTCTGCAGTAGCAGCATCTTCCATCAGATTGTTGATTGGAACACAACCTGATCCTCTCAACCATGCTTCCATATAACTTAGACCAATGTATAAGTTAATTCTGATACCTTCTTCAGTGACTTTAGCTCCTTCAATTGTAGTGTTCGTCAAGTCAGATTCAATGACAACGGTATCAGGGATGTAGTGGATTTGATTTGGAGTACCCATGGCACTGAAGACCTCATTACAGATAGGAGCCAAAGCAGGATGAGCAACCCAAGACCCATCATGACCATTAGTCAACTCTCTCACTTTATCATTACGAACTTTAGTCAATGCTTTAGTGTTTGCAACTTCATCATTCTTAATTGGAATTTGTGCAGCCATACCACCCATTGCATGGACTCCTCTAGAGTGACAGATCTTAATCAATCTCTTCACATAAGCATCCATGAATGATGAAGTCATAGTGACTTGATCTCTATCAGGCAAGATATGTTTAGAGTTGTTTCTGAGCCTCTTGATTGTAGAGAAGATATAATCCCAGCGTCCACAGTTCAAACCTGAAGAATGATCTCTTAGTTCCCAAATAATCTCCTCCATTTGGAAAGCAGCTGGTAATGTTTCAATCAAGACAGTAGCACGAATTGTACCTCTTCTGATCCCAATGAAGTCCTGTGCAACGTTGAAAACGTCATTCCATAGTCTAGCTTCAAGATGATGTTCCATCTTTGGTAAGTAGAAGTAAGGACCATGACCAATCTCAATCAGTTTCTTAGCATTGTGGAAGAAGTATAACCCAAAGTCAAACAATGAGGCAGAAATAGGTTTACCATCAACAACAACGTGATTATCCACCATGTGCCATCCACGAGGTCTCAAGATCAAAGTAGGAGTCTGTCCGAATGGTTTTGAAACTTTGTATGATTTCCCACTAACTTCATTAGTGAAATCGACTTGAGATCTAACGGCATCGTACAAGTTCAATTGACCATAAACGACATTCTCCCAAGTTGGAGAAGCAGAATCTTCAATATCAGTCATATAAGTCTTCACGTCGGAGTTTAGAGCATTAATCAACATGGATCTTGAAGAAGGAGGACCTGTGATCTCTGTGTTTCTAGCAATCAAACCTGGCGCCAAAGGAGGACCTTTCCAAGTAGGATCGTTTCTGATGGCTTCAGTTTCTTTCAAAAAGGACAGAGATCCGCCATTGTCTAATGTCTCTTGGACCTTTTGTCTATTAGCAAGCAGTTGTTCTCTTCTATTGTTAAAAGTTCTGTGTAACAGCACAACGAATTCTAAAGCAGACTTTGTAAGGATGTCATTTGCGGCTGTTCCTGAAGGAAACTTTGATTCTGAGTCGATTGGCGCCTTGATATGGACGTTTTCTAGTGTGATTTTAACCATTATGCGATTGATGTCATATTACAAACATCACTAAAGAGAAATGGACATGTTCAACCGTTTATATACTTTCTTTCAGAGTTGTTGTAGCTGATTGAGATAGCGCAAAGTTCGGGCAAAAGACATACGCACAAAGTCCCCCGTGCGTGCCCCTCCGGGACCTGCCCCCGAGAATCCGTCGCCCCACCATCGACTCCTCCCAACTCTGCCTGGCTCTGTCTGACCCTGTCTAGCTAAACAGAGGTACGTAAAAGAGCACCGGACAACACCGAGACGACGAGACAAGATACAATTGTCCAATCACAATATCACACTGAACAGCTACAGAGTGGTCTATGTGCTCATGTGAGTACAATTGCCAACTAATTCAGTTCATGATGTGGTTTTTTGACTCTGATGAGAGTTTGTCACATATTCTCGGTTGAAAGGATATCTGGGCTATACAATAATGTCGGTTTGCGACTCGAGTCTCTGAACGATGAGTGTTTCGTCTTCGGTGAGCACGGCTGCCTCCACAAGCACTTTGTAACACTCCTTGATGACCTTCCATGAGACTCCCGGCTGTTTCTCGGTGAAAGTTACCGTCTTGATCCATTCACGGGCATCTTGTTCAGAATAATCCAAATTAGTATAAATGTACTCAATACTCTCTTCCTGATGTTGTTTGAAATACTCAACACCTTCTTCCAGACTCTCCAAGAACAATTTAACTTCTTCACTTTTGATCTCTGTTCTTGCATTGACCACCCACGAAGGCCATGGAGTATAGATCTCACCAACTTGTTTCACTTCTTCACTGTCATAGTATCTCTTTGTGGTGAAGTACTCCCACATAAAGGCATCTGAAGGCTCAACACCTTCTTTCAAATTTACAGAGTCTCTCAAGTTCTTGAAAGTGGAGAGCACAGGGAAATCACTAAAGAACGGTTTCTTAAAACCATTGGTCAGGGCAAGAACATATGCCATGACATATGAACCTGAACCTATTCTACTAACACCGATCCTTTTGTCTTGTAATTGCAGTTTATCAGTGATATCGTCTCTCTCGAACCCAGTACTGATAGCCCAACGTAGTGGACTGTCAACGTAAGTACCCACTAGACGGTAACTCTTTTTCCCTTGTGAAATACCTCTCACAAAGGCTTCCGTCAGTCCAATTGCAATGTCTAATGAATCATCTTCTAACGATTGGATCAAGTGACCAGAACCAGATGGATATGGGATCAATTCGACTGTCAAATTTCTCTTTTGAAAAAAGCCTTTCGAGGCAGCAAACGCAATTGGTGTACTGAAATGTTCAGGAACATAACCAACTCTCAAAACCATCTTTAAACTACTTTCAAATCACAACTTTATGAATATTCCTGTCTTCTCCAGACTTTATAAATAAGCATAATATTGAAATTTATATGAAACATTACCCGGCTCAATATTTTTCAATACGAACAAATTTATCAAAAATCAACGTTATTTAACAAACAAAACAAAACACTCTCATAAAAACAAGTAATTTTACTATCAAAATAGGTCAATTAACGTCGAAACGCCGCTAAAACACATAAAGAAATGTCAATCCATCTCAAAAATGGGTTCCAGAATGAGTCACTCGATAGAGTGCTCGAAGATTTACTCGTCAAATTCGTGATAAACGCCCCTCCTGAGGACCTGGCATCAAACGCTCGTGTGTTCTTCTTATTTGAAGAAGCTCATTGGTTTTACTTGGATTATGTTAGACTCATCAACCCTGCATTACCTTCCCTCAAAATGAAAGCATTTTCCAAAAAACTCATCGAATTGTTCCCATTGATTTGGAAAGGTGGTGATCCAGAAGAAGGTTTGAAAGAATTTGTCAGTTATAAACAATCAATCCCAGTTAGAGGTGCTGCACTGTTTGATTCCTCTTTGAAAAAGATCCTATTAGTCCAAGGTGTGGAGTCCCCCAATTGGAGTTTTCCAAGAGGGAAAATATCCAAAGATGAAGATGATGCAGATTGTGCTGTGAGAGAGGTCAAAGAAGAAATAGGGTTTGATATCTCGCCATATGTGAAGAAGAACGAGTACATCGAAAGAACTATCAGAGCAAAGAACTATAGAATATATCTATGTAAAGATATTCCTGAGGATTTTGACTTCAAACCACTTGTTAGAAACGAAATTAATGATATCAAATGGACAAATTTCAAGAGTTTAACCAATCAGATCAAGAATAACCCACAAAAGTTCTTTTTGGTGACAAGTATGATTGCTCCACTGAAACAATTCGTCAAGAAACATAGAGGTGAGGTTAATGAATCTCAATTGAAACTAGAAGCCGAAGCTCAATTGAAACTTTTGTTGGGTGTTGGACAAGAAGACAAACCAAGAATCGATCCTGGAAGAGACCTCTTGGATTTCATCAGACAATCAACCGTCAACAAACAACTCAAAGACCAACAGCAAACAACAACTCCGCAATTCATGCCACCACAACAACAGATGCAAATACCATCATCTCAATCATTACCACCTGGTTTCAATCCATTCTTCGGTCCAGTACCAATTCCTCAACCATTACCAGTCATACCAGGATTTGGTGGGTTCCAACCTCCTTCAGCGCAACGTCTTCCATTCTTCACACCATTTGTTCCACCTCCAGTCAATGGATTACCTTTGCAATTTGCTTATCCAATGTTTAATCCAATGATGCCACAACATCTTCCAAATGGTCAACCAGTCAATCTCGATAGACCTCCTGCTGAGTTCCATCTTGCTCCTAACCCTGATCAATTGTCAAGACCTTCATTTTCCTCTCAACATAAGAATGAAGAACAGAGTAAAGAACTGTTGAGCATCCTTAATAAGAAAACGGATGACAAGAAATCAAATGCTAAAGAATTGTTAAGTCTGTTTAACAATAAGAGATCGAATGGTGCTACTCAAGACAAATTGAATGACATCACTCAAAACAGCAAGTCTGGATCAAATGATTATTCAAAGGGATTATTAGCTTTACTACAGAAACAACCAAAGGTTGATCAAGCTTCAAAGCCAAATGATGGTAAGACCCCTACTTCAGCTGAGCCAAACCCTCAATCCAATGAGAACAAAAGTGCAAATGCGCTATTGGATTTGTTGAAGAAACCTCAAAAGAGTTCAACCCCATCACCAAGATCTGCCACCCCTATATCATCATCACCATCTGCATTACAAAAACCACAACAACAAGTCACCCCAAAGCCAAAAATGAGAATCTTGAAGAGAGAAGAATCACTTCCTCCATCATCTCCTCAACTCTCTGCCTCTGCAGCCACTTCTTCCAGTGCTGAACCAAAGAAACCAAAGTTTCAAATCTTGAAGAGAGACCAGCCATTCCCTCAACAATCAGCAGAGAAGAATGGGCCACAACTTGCTAAACGTTCACAATCGCCTCAATCAAACTTCCAGAAACCAGTGGTTAACAACTTTGAAGAACCACAACGTGCTCCAAGATACTCCAACAGTACTGAAGAAGAAGAATTTGAAGGTGAAGTTGCTCCTCCAAGCAAAGAACTCTTGGACCTTATTAAGCAATCAAAGACCCATGATGGTGAGCTGTTTGAAGAATTCACCGATGAAGAGTTTGAAGAGTCTCTGGACGAAGAATCAACCCATGATGCATTCGAAACTGATGATGCTGAAGAATACGTCAGTTTTGACGAAGAGTCATACGCTGATGATAACTTTTCATCGAAATCGAACAAGGATAATTTTGAAGAAGAAGAAGAAGAAGAAAACGATCTCAAACCTGAAGATTATGAAATTCAAGAAGAGTACAAATACGATATGGAAGAGTTGAAACAATCAATTCCAGATATTGAGGACTCGACAGTGGAGAACTCAGTTGAAGACTTTGTCTCTTCAAGAACTCATTCCCAAGGAAGTGAAATCCAAAAGACTAAAGAACTACCTGTTGCTGGCGCTCCAAAGAAACTCATGCTGTTGAAAAGAGGGCAAGATATAGAGTCCGTGATCAAGGCAGAAGAATCTCAGGAATTTGATACTCCAGTTGATGCAAATGATGAGGAGGAGTCCATCATTAATGACGAGGAATCCCAAGCGGAGCTTGAACAAGAAAGTGGTACTTCAACCATTCAATTCTCGGACGATGACGACGAAGAAGAAGAGGAAGAAGAAGAAGAAGCTGATGACACACATATAAGTTCTGGTGATTCAGAACACGAATCTCATCCACAAAAATTTGAGATCGATAGAGATACAACACCAAAGATTGAACAACTGCCAGGAAACACACAAGCCAAGAACGACTTGTTAAGTATCTTGCATCAAACCGCAACTCCAAAAGTCAGCACTCCTGTGACCCTTGATGATATTGAATCAGATACTCCAAGATCAGCCACTCCAGTCTACAAACCAGTCAATGGATCAAATGACCTATTGAACACTTTATTCAAGAATGCAAAGAAAGAGGAATCAACCGCTTCTTCGAAAGAAGACCCATCTGCTTCACTCTTGAACTTACTTCACAAGAAAGGTCCAGAAGATGCTTCCAGTATAACCACTGCCGAGCCTGCTATCCAATTGCCACAGCCAAAGGCTAACAATCCATTGCTTGACTTACTGAAGGGAAAGAAATCAGAACCTTCCACACCTGCCGCTACTGCTGAGCCACATAGTAACACGCCCACTCCTTCAAGTGCTGGATCAGATCTTTTGAACTTGCTGCATCGCAAACCACAATCTGAACAACAACCAATCCAACAACAACAGATTCCACCACCACAAGTTCAACAACAACAGATCCCAACACCACAAGTTCACCAGCAGCAAGTTCAACAACCAGGTCATACATTGCTCCCAGGTCAGTTCAACCCTCAGCAGTATCCACAGTTCAATCCTCAATCATTCCAACAGTTCCAATCTCCTACTCCACAATTCCAACAATTGAACCCACAGTCATATCAAACTTCACCACAACAATATCAGACTTCTCCACAACAGTATCATACACCTCCACCACAGCAATTCCAAGCACCTCCACCACAACATCAATACCAGCATTTTCAACAATTCCAACAATTTCAACAACAACCTCCAGCTGAACAACAAAAGTTCCAACATGCTCCATCATCCAACAGTTCACCAGCTAATGACTTATTGAGTCTATTGAACAAACCTCAATCACAACCACAACTTCAACAACAACAACAACAACAACAACAACAGTCACATGTCCAAGAAGAACAACCAGTTGAAAAGAAAGAGAACCCTGGATCGGGATTACTAAAGCTCTTACTACGTAAATGAATGAAACGATGCATCTTTAGTCAATTGAATGTAGAGCATATCGATATACAACATAGATCATTGTAACAGAATAGTCTGGAGGTCTCTACAGCTCTTAGTGGTGAATTTAAGTGTGTTGTGTATTTCCAAGGTGGGAGAAAAGGGTTTCCGAAGGAACTCCTTTTATATGTCCAGCGCTGGCGTCCTCGACACCGAGCTATTGGGCAAATATTATCGGATAGCTGAATATATGAGAGAGGGTAACTGATTAGTCTCGAATAGGAAGGGTTATGAGCGATTCATTCTTGATACATTGTAAAAAATAACAGCTTTTTTTTGTTTTTTTATTTTATTTTCAAGTCAACAACATGGACGACCAAGATCTGAAGTTAGCGTCTCCAGTCAACTTCTCGCAATCCTCAACTCTACCTACCGCAGTCGCGCTTATAACTGTTTTATTTAGTGCTGTGCTTTTAGTTTCGACTTGAGCGTAGGGAAATAACCTTAGTCGACCTTCAGTCAACGAGCACTCAGGTAAAATTGCAAATCTGAATTTAACTAGAGTTGTCGATCATTGGCTCACTTACACGATGAATAGTACCACATTCTTTGATGAAAGTGCCAAAGTTACGGACCTGTTATACTCAAAATAAGTTTCAATTCGAACTCAACAATCTTTCTGGATATAATGAATGTTCTTAGTCGAAGTTTATTTTCTAGAAGATGTTGTGATTACGATGAAATATACAATCACAATCACCAATCGTTGTCTTGTAGATAGCACTTTTATTGCTTATACCTTCATGGGCTGCATCTATTCATTGGTAAATAGCTCCAAAGTGGTGCTATATACTAGTCAAATCAGTACAAATCACTATTAGAGTGCCATTCATTCACTAATCATGCATTGTAATCAGGTAACAAAAAGAGTTCCAGCGGCTATAAATTGACTGATTTTTTCCAATTAGTTTCCAGATCTTTTCACAATGTAATCCAGTCTTTGGGCAGTTACAAAGTTCTTGATTTGAGAATGATTTGATCGTCAGATAAGTCCATTGATGATCACGACGATTTTAGTGATTGAGGTAACCTCCAACCAAAACAGATATTATAGCAAAGGGTTTGACATGACTATAAGAATGGCGCATAATCTTTATCGCCTTCACGGCGGTTGTTCCCTTTCTCTCTTACTCGTCGATATCGATGGTCTATCATGTTCTTCAATGTCCTATACTGCTAGCCAATAGATAATACGATGAGATTACCATTAGTTCCTGTGTAGCGCTTCGATTACAGATCAGTCATTCGTTGTCATCATGATTGACATTTATTCTGTACAACAACGTTGTGTCAATAGCGCATAGATTCAGTCATGGGGTTGAATGTTTACACCTCAAATACCTTCGAATCTTCATTTGTACGATAGACACGTCCTAATATAGCTTCAAATCAACGCATCATGGAGTTGTTGATGTTATTGTCACTTTTAGTGCCCGTATTGCAAATGATGTTTCAACTCACTACCATAAATTTGTCTCTAGCATACGCTATAGAAGTCCCAAGAAGACATAAAGACCTTCGATTGATAGTTCATATCTCACACTATCAATCTATCAACTTTATAAGTCTCTTCCAGTGCAATGAATATCGAATTTCTGAGATTTAAAGAATCGGCGGCCTCCTGCTCAAAATCACTATTTTTGTTTCCAAATTTTCAAAATGACTTCGTGGCCAAGCTGGTTAAGGCGTGTGACTGTTAATTAATTAACTGATATCACAAGATCGACAGTTCGATCCTGTCCGAGGTCGGTTCTTTTTTTTGCTGTGTTTTTTGCAAAAAAAAACTGCGAAATCCAAACCATGTTTTCATAACTAAGCATCAGCGAATACACTATGACATAGTTCTTAGTTCATGGGCATTGAATTGAACAGTTTCCTTAGCTACAGGACTTTCGTGTTAATATGAAAAAAATAAATACATTGTACTGAAGGGGTATATAAACAGCGAACAATCAACATGATCCAAATGGTCAAGTTGCAAAAGTGGGAACAAAACACCAATTATCAGTAAGAACTAACTCTGATGGATATCAACTTTGGATGAAAAATCACAAGTATGATGATAACAACAGAGTTATTTGATAAGTGATAACATAAAACTTTAATGAACGAATTTGAAATGATTCTTCTGTCTTGATATCGTTGAAAAGAACAGTAGGAAACATCAATGAAGTGGGTAGTGAGACATGAAGTCTAATTGATAGAGTTCATGTAAAATAGACAGGGGTATAAAAAGCAAATAGAACAAAAAAGCAAAGGAAGTTCTAGGCAGGTATTCAACTCCAACCTAATGAATTTTGTTGTGTGACTGGTTTTGAAATGGTTGGGATATAACTGTCAACTTGTGACATTTCAGGTCTGGATGATCCTCCAGCCGTCAGACTTCCCGGTATGTGTTCATTCGAACTTGTGAAACTTGGCAATCTGACACCAGCACCATAAGCAACGTTGTTACCTAAAGATTCATTTGACATCATACCATCATAACTTGAAGAATTTTGGAATGAGAATTGATCACTACCTTCTTTCAAAGCTACTTTCTTCTTCAAGATAGCAACTCTAACAGCAATCAAAATGACAGCGATAGATCCAACACCACCAGCAACTGATCCGATAGTGATACCAGCAGTTTGTTTGTCTTTAGATGGTGAAGTTGATCTACTTGATCCTGAAACGGCTGAATAATCAATACCACCAGAATCGGCTTGCACACCATCTTTAGATGAAGATGAAGATGAAGAGGATGAATCTGAAGAGTCTGACGAGTCTGCGGCTAGTTTTTCCAACAATCCTGTAACTGGGATAGATTGATCAATCAATGAGGATAATTGTTGAGCTGTTAGATCAGTGTTGGAATAGATCTTTGAAGTCAAATCTAAGATATCCTTTTGTAATTGATCAATATTTGAAGTTGGGAAATAAACTTCAGCAACGGTAATGATATAATCAACGTCTTTGGATGAAAATGGAACCAATTGATAAGTTGAAATGTTTGAACTTGTGTAGTATGGGTATTGTAAAACTTTTGGTAAGTAATCAACAATTTGAGCACTTGACACTGAGTTCTTAACAACAAATGGATAGTTCAATGGTTTCTTGAAACCAATAGTGATCAAACTGTAATCGTTTGGTGCTTCCTCAACACTATCTGGAGTGATGGCTTGTGGTAAAGACGAAGTTGGAACAGCAGATGTGGAGGTTGAAGCATCATTGGATTGAGAAGCACTTGGTTCAACGATCAAAGTGGTTGGTAACCAATTAGCACTAGTTGAAGTAGAAGTTGGAGCTTCTGCTGGAGCTAAAGAAGTGATACTTGAAGTACTCAACACTTCTTGAGTTGGAGCAGCGACAGAAGTCAAGGTACTAGAATCACTCTGCACTGGAGCAGCAGATGAGACAACACCAACGACAGATGAAGCTGTACTTTCGGCAGCAGAAGTTGTGCTTCCTTCGACAGAAGTCGTGGTGGTACCTGGTGCAGCTGAAACACTAACAGGGGCAGAAACGGTTGAAGACGCAGCAGTTGATGACGTAGTAGTATCAGCAACAACTGGGACAATAGAGGATGATGCAACATCAGTCACGATGGAGGATGATGGAGCAACAGGCTGGATTGACGATGATGGAACAACGGTATCAGAAGGTGTTAAAGTGGTAGTTCCAGGAACAGAGATAGCAGAGGAAGTTGGCACAACAACCGCAGTTGTAGAAGCAGAAGATGAAATGACTGGCACAATGACTGAAGATGAAGCAACTGGTACAATTGTGGAAGATGATGGAACAACTGGCACAATGGTTGAAGATGATGGAACAACTGGCACAATAGTTGAAGATGATGGAACAACTGGTACAATGGTTGAAGATGAAGCAATTGCAGCATCTGGCACAACGATTGAAGAGGAGACAACAGGAGTGATAACTGATGAAGAAGGAACTTCTGCAACTGGTGAGATCACTGAAGATGAAACAACTGGAGCGGGTGTGACAGTAGATGAGGGTGTCACTGATTCAACAGGAGTGATGGTACTCGAGACAGGAATCACGATTGATGAACTTTCAAGAGTTGGTTCAACAAAGATTGAACTGGATGGTGTCACTGGAACTGTTGAAGAAGAACTCACAATTGCAGCATCTGTTGGCACATACAAGGAAGTTGGAGTGCTTGAAGAACTGACCACAACAGCTGGAGTAGCAGAAGAACTCAAATCAGTAGATGGAACAGCAGCTAACGCAGTTGGTGATGAGGATGAGCTCAAGTCAACGGCTGGAGAAATTTCAGTTGTGGAAGGACTTGCTACTGGAGTAGAAGTAGAACTCAACAAAGTACTAGAAACAGGTTCTGAAACTGTTGGTGTTGATAACACAGTTGGAGTTGGAGTAGTAGAAGTTGAAGCTTCAGCGAAGAAACTGCTGGTACTTGGAACAACTGGAACAACAGAACTTGATGGAGTAGTAGTAGCTGAAGACAATGGGGTCGTTGAAGTTGTAGGGACAACAGCAGCAACTGGAGGAATTGAACTTGTTGAGGCAACTGGAGTTTCACTAGTAGTTGTTGAGTCTGGTGGTGTGCTTGTTGATGATAGTGATGTAGTTGATTGAGCCAACGATGTTGTTGTTGGTTGGACAACTGAAACACTTGAAGAGGAAGTAGTTGTTGTATCTTCAACTGGGATAATACTTGATGAAAGTGGAGCTTCAGTAGTTGTGGAAGATGGGGTTGGAGAAGGGGTTGAAGAAGTTGTTTCCTCAGAAGAGTAAGATGAGTATTCACTCGATTCTGCGAAAGAGCTGTAGCTTTCCAAGTCAGCAGATGAAGGAGAAACGGCTTCTAATGAAGACGAAGGAGTTTCTGTTGTGGCTTCATCTGTTGTGCTTTCTTCAGCGGCAGCAGTAGCCTCTGAGGTGGTTGCTTCGGAAGTGGTTTCATCTGTAGTTGTATCTTTAGCTTCCGTTGAGGTTGTAGCTTCCTCTGTAGTGGTATCGGCTTTGGTTGAAGTAGTAGAATCCGAAGTTGTAGTAGCTTCTTCCTCAGTAGCTTCATCCAAAGAAGTGGTGGTTGCTTCAGCAACAGTTGTAGAAGGTGAAGAAGTGGTGGCTTCATCAGTGGTAGCTTCATCAGTGGTTGTTTCATCAGAAGTTGTTTCTTCGGAAGTTGTTTCCTCAGAAGTAGTTGTTGAAGGAGAAGGGGTAGTTGAGGTGGTATCTTTAGTTATTTCAGTGGATGTTGGTTGAACAAATACTGGAGATGAAGTAGGAGTTGATGAGGATGTGGTTGATTCTTTTTCAGTTGAAGTAGAAGCTTCACGTGAAGGACTTCTAGTTGAAGAAGCACTTGTGGAAGTAGTTGATTCATCATCAGCAAAATAAGAATCCCACCAGTTACCAGAGGAAGAGGTGGTAGTAGCATCATCGTCATCAGAAAACGCTAGTCTTGTAGAAGTTGGTGATGTGTCTTCTGTACTTGAGTCACCAAACCAAAGTCCTGAAGGAGTAGGAGATGCAGTACTTGTTCCGTTGCTCACATCGTCTCTTTTCTTCAAGAATTCAAGGTTGAAATTCAATGGAAGAGCGACAGCTGTTTGAGCGACCAGTAGAAGAGTTATAAGTTTCATCATCAGGGGATAAAGGACCCACGTTTCAGGGATTAATTAGACAAAGTTTGAAGGATGTTGATTATTGATGGGGAATGTTGATGAATTTGAATAATCAAAACTAGAGCAAAAATACCGTTTTTTCAGAAGAGGAAACGCTGCGTGTGAACTTGGGGATGATAAATGAAAGACTGAAGTTGGATACGAGCGAGATCTATCTTTTCTGTTGTTGTTTTGAAGTAGCTATTTTGTAGTTTGAATGTATTGTTTCAGGAATTTGGTGTGTTTAGCAAAAATTCCAGATCCAAGTACAAGAAAAGCCGGAGAACAACGCGGGAAAAAGGCGGGTATTAGTGAGAGTGTGAGGTTGAGCGACTGTGTGCTGAGTGAAAGGGTATCTAAGTGCGACACTGGCAGTGCTTTGAGTTGTTGTTTGGGGGTGTTGTTGAGTGTTTTTGTTGTTTGTTGTTTTAGTTTTCAACTTGATTTTCACAATTTTGGCTAAAAGAAAAAATAAAAAAGGGCGAAATTAATTCCAGACATGGATCTGGGAATGTCCCGAAAGGGAAATTTCCTAAATAGTATATGTGCATGTGTCTGCAGAAGACGCGTTTCGAAGGAGAATTCCGCGACACAGTTTCCCAATCGGGATAGAAATGCTGTGGGCACAGGCAGGAATCCACAAGATCTGTCTTTGATTTTGGGGCTGGGAATGGGCAAGACATGGCAGGCGCCAGGCACTACTGGTAGGCTGTAGCCTAGGCGGTAGGCTCACCCTCTCTTTAATCAGTAGCACTCACTCACTCACTATCTATCTACACTCTACAAGGAGACATAAGTGTCAGATCCCAGATCAGATCCACTGCCGATTAATTGATGCCAGGATCATTCTCACGAATCAAACTAAAAAATAAGATGTGCAACCAGAACATTCCTCGGGAACAAGTTACAAGCAACAAGCACCGACCAGTACCACCAACTAAAGATGTCACCAAGCACAGGCAGAATTTTATGGACCATACCGATTTGCGCAGGTACGCCCACTCCTTGGTCATAAGTACCGTTCCACAGATCAGCTTGATACTTTAGCGAATCAGTCCATGTTACCACTTTGATGCTGCTTTAACCCATGGCACATGAACTTTATCATTTATTCATTCATTTATTTATTAGCATTGCCATCAATATCATCAACAACATCTTTAACTTATAATAGGCATCATTTGACGATTGTTCTAGTCTCAGAATTGGCCAATTACTCCAAATCTTGGAAATTATTTTGAGTCGCGCATCATCGAATTCGCGTATCAAGACGTCCATTTCAGTACAGTTGACTACAGTGAGTTGATTAGAGAACGCCTGTTCAATTGATGATGATTTGTATGTGGCAGTAATTAGCAGTACACTCTTTTGAGAGAGTAATGATATGCCGGCTAATTGTTGATTGTAAATCATGATTCATGATAGAGATTTTCAATTGACCAATGAGAGATCAGTATTTCATGGATCAATGAATTGTGATTCACGGACAATCTTTCACGAACTACACTGTAATCTATAACACCCTAGCAAATCGTATACTAATAATCACAAATGCTTCTTCTATACGTTCGCCAACACATCATTCCATATCTTTTCACCAATAGCAACCGCATCATCATCAAATGTCTCTTTCAACTCTTCCACCAATGAAGTCTTGGATTTCGTATCTTTGATTATCATCAAAACGTATTCCAAGAGTTCTTCTTCTTTAACACCAAGATACTCCTCAATGTATGCATCCACTTTAGGTCTGATCTTCTCAAGTAATGCATCAAGCATATCGTCCGTGATTGACAATTTATTACCATCGTCAATCCCTTCATTTCCTGGTGCGTTATCTTGACCCATGTCTTCATCCTCGTCTTCGTCCTTTTCTTCATCTTCTTCTTGGACCTCGGATGCATGGTTTAATGAGACTTTCAATGGGACTTTGATGCTTTCAAGGAAGTTTTGACTTTGTTCTTTGGATAGTGTGGCATCCCTTTCTGCTTCTTTTCTATCTTTGTTATCGTACTCGATCTCAGCAAGTCTATCACAATGAGATGGACGGAATCCATCACCATTGGCATAAGATGGTTTGATTGTTTTATCTAGTGAGTCTTCATATCTTTCTAAATCGTTCAATTCATTGATCAATTCTTGATTTCTGCGTTCGTCTCTCTTCACTTCATTTAATTTTCTGTTATATTCTTTCAACATCTCTGTTCTTTCTGCTGCAATTCTTAATTCCTCAAACTTCTCATCTGTCATTCCATCTTCTTCACCATCACTTTCTTCGTCTTCCTCATCTTCATCCATTGGATCATAAGTCGAATCAGACTCTTTTTGAAATTTAACAAACAATTGACGCAGCTGTAGACGGGATCTCTTCACCTCTTCAAGAGCTTCTCTTTGTCTTTTCTTCTTCTCATTCTCCAACACCTTGAGTCTAAACTCTTTGATGTCTCTTTTCAATTGTGGCAGATCTTCATCCCTGATATCTTTCAGTTCGTTTTCATCAATCACATAATCCAAATCAGTTGTGGTTTTCTTCTTATTCTTATTCAATTCAACAATCTTCAGTATCTTCTCTGATATCGAGTCCTTGTTTAATGGAGGAGCAGTATGGGTTTCTCCCAGAGTGTCTATCATGAGGTCTTTTGTATTACTTTCAATGATGAATTTCACACTCGAACCCAGGATATCAAGGTCAGTCAATTGACTCAGCTGTGATATTCTCACAAGACTCTTTTGTATCTCATCTATGTCAAACCTCAGATATACAAACTTGTTTTCAAGATCATCAACTTCAGTCCATGTAAATTTTAAATCTTCATCATTACCATCATTCACTATAACATTCAATATCTGTTCAACGGTAGAATTCTCAAGGTCTTTGATCCCCAGTATAGCAGTCTGTAATAATTGGTGTATAAGGTTACCATTACTGAAAGTCTTCAGCTCCACGAATTTAGTTACTTGATATTCAACATCATCTTCCTTGTTCGCATTGACTTCACGAACAACGGTAGTGCTGACTTCTTCATTTGTATTCAGACTCATATTCCCAAGTTGTGATGAGTTCTCTTTATATACCGGAACTCTTCCCACCAGGTTCGGTACTGGTTTAGACTCATGGATGTCATCAAAGGTTGTCAACGTTGGGATGTTTAAAGTGTTCTTGATTGGACGTGAAGGAACCAAAGTGACGAATTTAAGTTCAGCTGTGATTTGAGTTGAAATCATATCCTTTGCGGACTTCGTTCCTTTTGGTGCCGGCATTTTCTTTGTGTCTCTAATTGCTAATAAGTTTAGATTCTTCTATTGTTTTCGTTTTATTCACTATAATTTTTTATTACGTGTAATCTCCGTGAGCTCATAACCATTTCCCACTTTATTAGTAACTACAAAAGCTATGAATGATTAGATAATGATGTCTTATTTGAGGATATCTTCAACAGTCACATCATTGGGCACCTTCACTGCTTCCTTCCAGAACTTTCCGAGATGTCTTGTTCCCGAATCACAGGCGATAATGACGATATTTTTATCTTTAATTCCAGTATGTTTCCATAATTTTAAGACTGCAACGGCATTAATGGCACTGGATGATCCCAAGAACAGTCCATCATTCACACTCAGGTATTTGGCCATCTTGATTGCTTGTTCATCTGATACTCTGATTGCATCGTCGATGTATGGTTCTCCAATATTGAAATTGCGAGTGATTCTATTCAAACCAATTCCTTCCACTATGGTATCGACTTGGTGTCTTCTCCTTGTTCCTTCTTTCTCCTCATTAGTATACATCACACCATACTTCACTCTATTATAGAACCCACTTCCTTGTGGATCTGCCAATATCGTTGTGACATTCTTCAACTTCTCATGTAGATATTTGGAAACACCAGCTATCGTACCACCAGTTCCACAACCTGCGATGAAGTAATCTATGTGGCCTTGTAACTGCTGATATATTTCAGGTCCTGTTGTCTTATAATGCACTTTCCAATTACTCTCGTTCTCGAACTGATCGGCGAATATCCCTTTGGAATCAGTAGTCTCATCATCATTCAATAATTTGGTAGCTTTCTTTGCAGAGTTCACATATTGGTTCGGATCAACGATAGAAGCAGGTTTGACTTTCTGTAAAGATGCACCAAGCGTGGCGAAAAGTGCCAGTTTGTCAGGAGATGTATCATCCGGTAGATGGATCTCTGCTTTATAACCAAGGGAATTAGCTACCGTTCCTATCGATATACCAGTTGATCCAGAAGTACCTTCAAATATCACATCACCTTGATTCAATTCACCAGTTGTTTCTTTATCTCTAATGATTGCCAGTGCTACTCTGTCCTTGGCTGATCCTCCAGGGTTTAGATACTCCAGTTTAGCATACACCTTATTCCCAGTGACTTTAGTCAATGATTTGATTAACACCATTGGAGTGTTACCTATAAGACCCTCGACTCCTTCTTCAGGTGGTGAAAGCTTTGTAAGAGTCTGTTTTCGCAGTAGTGAGATAGTGTACATCACAGCAGCAGTACTGGCACCCACAGCACTAATTTCCTTCCAAGTGACTGCCATTCTTATAGTCCTTGATACCCTTTTTAACACTCAAAAAGATGGTGAAATGAATTTTTGTTGTAAGCACCGTATAAAAAATACAATGTGACACGTGACCTGTAGTTATGTGCCCGTGGTTTAGACACTAAATTTGACACAATTTTATAATTCCTTTCAAATTAGTTATAGAAGTGGAGTATTTGATAATGGGTGCACATGTGGTTAGCACATCACTATATATATACATAAAGCATATTAGACACAAGATACGTGAAAGTGCCAAAACTTCAGTAAGTTAACCGAACTAATTAATGAATTATGAATTTACGAAGGTGTCTGGATGTTCGGTTCTATAAATTTAAAGTGGCTAATAAAATGTGAAATTCGAACCTCGGCAAATAATCAATTAACAGAAGCAATCGTTCACTTTAGTTTACTGTTTGTTTACTTTTCTGTTATATAACAAATTTGAGGCTGATTAATCAATATGGACGTTGTGCCGGAGAAGAAATACTCGGTCAAGTTCAAGCGGAACCGGTCATCACGGGCTTGTGAAGTCTGTCACTCGAGAAAAGTCAGATGCGATGCCACTATACACATCCCATGCACCAACTGTTTGACTTTTGGGTGTGAGTGTCGGATGCCTGAGCCTAAAGAGAGGAAGAATTCAAAGAAGAAGACGGTTCAGAACGCCGATGGAACAACCACAACTACTCCTGTTGCTCCGGCTCCAACTACAAGAAGAAAACACGAACCGTTGGCTGCTATCTCGGGAAGAAGCGCAAAGATTGATAATCAGAAACTCTTAAGAAAACACTCAAACTTGATCTCGTTTGTGGGTCCGTCAAGTGCGGCTTCGTTGATCACGTCAAGTGAAAATGAACATCAAACAACATCACATTATTCTATTGATGATTGGGTTCCTTCACAGTTGAAGAACTCGATTAATAAGACTAGAGCTAATCTAGACACGGTTCAACTGGAGATATTGAGACTTAGAGGTGCGTTCCATTTACCAGAGAAAGCTTTATGTGATGAACTGGTGGATGATTTCTTCAAGCATGTTTATCCATTGGAACCAATCATCAATAAGGAGAAGTTCTTGAAACAGTATCATGACGATACCGTGTCTCTACTATTACTACAATCAGTTCTACTCGCTGCTTCAAGAGTATCAACCAGTCCATTGATCCTAGATTCAGATGATTCGACATATTTAGCAAGTTGCACATTTTATCAACGTGCTAAAGCTCTATTTGATGCAAACTACGAAGATGATCCTATCGCTGTTGTTCAATCATTAATCCTCTTTTCCAAATTCTGGGAAGGTATCGATGAGATCTTGGGTAATTCATTCTATTGGATTCGTGTTGCTATCACTGCAGCTCAGGGTTATGGTTTCCATAGAGATATGACTAAATCAACATTCACAGATGAACAGAGAAGTCTTGCCAAGATGTTATGGTGGCAATTATACATTAGAGATATCTCAGTTACCGTTGCTTATGGTAGACCAAAAATGATCCAGTTGGAAGATTGTGATGTCAGAATGCTTACATTGGATGACATTCCTTCAGATTTGTCCAAGGAAGATGCTGAAGTGTTCATTCAAATGATCAGATTGACTGAAATCATCGCTATCGTCAATCAAGAACAATACAGTGTTCATGCAGAGAAGATGAGGCAACGTAATGTACTGGCTACCAATCATTGTGATATGATCATGAGTAGTTGGAGAAATAACCTATCACCATCACTTCAGTACTCACCTCATCAAAATTCCTGTCTCTCCGTGAATATATTGAACTTGCATTATTACTCCACTGTTATCTTGGTTCATAGATCAAATATGGTCAAGACAACCCACTTAAATGGGAAACAATATCCATCTGAAGGTATTGTCTTCAGAGCATCAAGAATCATTGCTGATATCTCACAAAAGATGATGAAGAAGAAAGAGTTAAAATATTGTCAAGCAACTATCATTCCAGTTTTGTTCAATGCATCCTTGACTTTTGTCTGTCACATGGATTCCAAGAATGCTGCTATTGCCAAGAGTGCTAAAGAAGGGTACGCCATCTGTCACGATGCTCTAAAAGAAATGGGTTCTTTCTACCTTATTGCTATTTTCATCTATACCTCACTTGAGAAATTTGCCAAAGATACAAATGCTCGTGCTAAACTTGTCACAAGTCTAGCCAAGAGAAGCGAGTTACCACAAACCAACCATCCTATTTCATCTAGTTCTCAATCACAATCTGACCAACATCAACATCATCAACAACAGCAACAACAGCCATATTACCACCAATCATACTCTCCACCACGCGTACAACCAACATATTCATCACCAACTGGAGTGCATCAACAGGTCCGACCTCCACTATCTCAACACCAGCAACATCCTCAAACACATCAGCTCCAACATCAACAAATGTCACTCCCACAAAACCCAACTGATAGATCACAAATTCTCTCAGACAGTATGACATTCCCTCAACATGACTCGATCGAGTTTCCAGACCTTTATCTCTTCACCAACAATCTCCCATCCAACGCAGAAAATCACAACTTCGATCCATCCCAGTTATTCCCTGCAAGGGAAGCCATTTCTGCCACGGCCTCCGAAGGCAACACTTCTGATGTGTTAAACACCAATGAGTTCAATTTAAACTTACCGGAGTTTGAATTCCAGAATTTGGGTGATTCATTGAGTATTCATAATCTATCATCGTTGAATACATATTTGGATCAAGGAAATGGACCACAGTCTAGTCAGATGAATGTCCCACCTCGTGCGAAGAGAAGTGATTCGCAGGGTTCGAATATTTACAATTTCGTTAATTAAGCTACAATGTCTGTGTTGAATGAGTGATGATTAGTTTTTTTCTATTTTTTAGTTCATAGCCTTTAATGTTTTATTCATCTTTTCAGATATGCCATATTTCAAATAACATGTCAACCTAATGCTCAACAATCTAGTCGTATTCACTTCTTCGATTTCTTCTTGAATATACTCAATCCCTTTGATTTCTCCTTCTCTTTCTTTAAACTCTTCATCGTCTCTTCCCTTCTCAATCTTTGTGTATGACCAACGAGATTCTCCACAACACTCTCAAAAGTCTCATGATCCTCTTCCAATTTTCCCTTCTCTACTTCCCAACAACTCAATAACCTCTCTACCGTCTCCAATTCTCTCTCTAATTTCTTCATCACAAGCTGGAGTGATTCTGGATCAAGAACAGTCAAAGTCTCTGGACTTTCCAACTCATCCAATATCCCATCCAACGTGACATCCGTACTCTCCAATAACTTCTTCCTCTCCACCTCATCAATCCCTAACTCCTCAAACTTCCTAACCACATACCCTTCCACATCGAAACTATTCACCCTTTGGTTCTTCAACACCGTATCGTCAGGCAATCCTAAAGTCTGTAATAACTTTCTTCTCAAATTGCTTCGTTGCCAACTATAAGGTTTCAAATACGGCGAAGCGACAAGTCTCTCTAGTAACTGTTCCGATCTTTCATTTAGAATTTTGGTGTTTGAAGGAATGGTATGTTCAGGGAGTGACACTGGGAACGCCTTGTTTGTCAAGTCTAGTAATCTTTCAAGTAATTCATCTTTATTGTCGAATGTTGATTGTGGGAACGTTGGATTGTTGTTCGTTTGTGGTTGGGGTTGTGTGGATTGTGGTTCTTCAAAATCATCAAATGATGCGTCTGAGAACGAACCAAAGTCATCATCGTCATCTTCTTGTTGTTCTTCAGCTACTTGGTTATCTTGGAGCGTGTTGCTGTCATTATTGATGTCTTGGTCATTTGTGGGCTGATTGAGTTCCAATTGATCAATTTTGTCCGTTGTTTGTTCAAGGAGTGTGTTATCCTGTTTCTCTGTTGAGTCTTTTTGTTCAGAATCACTCATTATTGCTCGTTCGAAGTTCCTTAATGTGACTTGTTTTGAATGGAAGTTGTTGATGTAAATTTCTCGGAATTTTCATGTCGCAAATCAAATCAAATCAAAATATGACAAAAATTACAAAATTAAAGATTTCTATAAAACGACTTTTTATTCACATTAAACAGGTTTTTTTTGGTATTCATAAGTGCTTCAGATCACAGATCATTCACGAAGTTCCAAGTTTGGACGTTTCTGTGATCTCTTTTTGATTCCCAATGAAGTGTTTTTCTCAAATGTAGAGGCTTCTTTCAAATCACGACCAAAGTTATCTAGATCTTTCACTTTGAAGATACGAACCAACCAGTTTTCAGATGTGAAGGCTTCTTCAACAACACTTAGTTCTGGGGATTCTTTGATCAGTTGGTTACGCACTCTGTCAACTGCTGGTCTTCCTTGGTATAGATCGGTGAATCTATAGTAGGACATTTTGTAAAGTAATGAATCCTTCATTGTCTGTGAAGCAGAGTCATCCACTTTATATTCACCTTTATCAGTGAAATAATCTCTCTCCTTGATCTCTTCAGGCCATATACCTTCGGCGATACGAATCATCCATAGGAATTTATTCAAATCATCACCAGAATAACCTAAAACACCACCAAAGATGATCAATATGTAATCAACATCATGTTGTCTTAAGATCTTGTAAGAGACATCTTCGGAAGAAGCCATGGCTTTACCAACAGTGGCAATATGTGTGTTGTTCCATGTGTTGTTATCAACTAGAGTGGTACGGTCAGCCATACCACCGATTTGATAACCATAATCCCACCATGCTAGCACTTTGGCATCTTCATCAGTATTCATTCTCAGCCAGTAGTAAGCTTCACGGTAATCATCAATCAAGTTTTGTTGACCATCAGCACCTTTGGAAGCTAACACCACTGAAGGTGAAGAGTAAGCATTTGATGTGACCCATGTACAATGGTAGACAAATAACACCAAATAGAAACCGAATGTTAAGATCACGGTGAATTTCGATGCAAGACTCAAAACTGATTTTGAACCTTCTTTCTTTTCTTTCTGTAGGAATTCAGAGAAATCTAAATAAACATCAAACAATTTGGAGACTGCAATGGCAGCACAAACACAAATAACTGGAGTTAAAGTCAACATCAAACGAACCATGACACCTGCAAAGTATGAACACAGAACACTGTAAACGATGACAAACACATGTTCATTAGCCAAGTCTAGGAATAATAGATAGACACCAGCTGGGAATAACCAAATCAAAAATTGGGTGTCAAAGAAGAATGCTGGCCAAGCAGTAGGTTGATGTTCCGAGACAGATGCGATGATTGGAATATGGATTTTAGCATAGTTTGTATCCCATAGAGAATAAAAACGACCAGTCCATGGAGCGATCAATCCAGCATAAGTCAAACCGACCAAACCAGCAATACCCAAAGTGATGATCAAAACGATTGAGACAACCAACACGGATTTGAATTGTTTAGATGGGACTTTTGAACGGATGTAATCACCAAAAGCGACGATTTGGATCAATCCAAAGACACCTAATGCTGCCATATGATCATTTGAACGAATTGGTAAAAATCCAACAAATGGAATTTGCATTGATGCTAGAGTTCCAATAGCATACCAAGTCGAATAAGCAGTGTATAATTTATGGTTATAACGACCCATTAAGATCAACACAAACACATGTAATGGGATCAAATTAGTGATGAAGACATAACCACCCCATGCTGAAACCATATAGAAATAGAACACAGCAGCCCATGAAGCCCAGAACACTGAACCTTCCTTTGAAGCTTTGATCCAGAAGTAGAAAGTAGCCATCAATAGAGTGATAGCAATGGCTTCATTATCATAAGAACCAGCAACTGATCTTGAAATGTAACCTGGTGCAATACCAATGAAAGCAGCAGCTAATAACCCGGCAGATGAGTCCTTGATCTCTTTAGTGAACAGATAAGTGAAGTAGGCAGTGAGACCCGAGAAAGCAGGAGCCAGCATCACACAGATGTTTCTAATGTCCACAGGGAGTCCAATCTTTCTCAATGCATGCCAGATGGAACCTGAGGTGACCATCAAACCTGGGTATAACGTACCACCGGTGACTCTTCCTAATGGGTACCACGTTCTGTCGTCGAACCAGTTAAGGAAATCGTAGAAGCTGTGTGAGATCAAGTACTTGGAAGCTCTGAAGTTAAACCACGGATCGAATTCGTGGATGATGGACTCGAATCTGATGACCGAGAACAGACGCGACGACACGGCCGCGCCGGCAATCGCGATGAGAATCACCGCCTTCAGCAGCAGCTTGACACTGCGCAGAGTCTGCTCGGTGAGCGCCAATTGAGTAGCCGCCATGGTGAGAACAGAACAGAACAGTGAATTTGTGTGGACAAGTTGTTCTTTAACCAGTGCTATTTGTTAACATATTTTACTACTTAATTTAGTGGGCGCGACGTGTTAACTGTGTGTGGGATACCGAGGTATGCACGTGAAATTCACGTGATGTGACTCACGAGTTCCGGCAAAAAATGGCTGTGATTGGCGCTGGCTCTTCAAGATTCCGACGCTATTTCCCACTCACTTTAACAATGAAACTAGTTTATTCAGCTAATTGTTCTTTCTGAAAGCTGTTTTAAAGTGGTTTGGCCGGTTTTCTGTGCTGCTATTTGTCGTAATTGATAGTGTCTATCCATTTGTGCTGCTTCCACACACAGAATGAGCGACGAGAATGCATCTTATGAGTCAAAGTCCCACATTAATGAAGAAAATGATGATGATCGTAATGAAGAGGAAGAAGAAGTGATAATGGAGAATGAACTTCCCAGTGCAATCACGTTCGAGAAAAGATCTGTTCCCAAGCAGAGGACACAATCCATCCAGTCTGTGTTATCCAGCGTCTCGTTAAAGTCACTCGCTGTTCAATCAGCCATCAACAATAACAGAAAACAGCCATTCGTTGCTCCACAACAGTCATCTCAACCACAATTCATCAACACCAAAACTCACATCCAGGCACCAGCCATAGCAGCATCCTCCAAAAGAAGGGCTTCTTTTGAGATAGGCCAAAGACTCCCATTTAACTCCGAGTACGTTGAGAGTGATGGTGATATGGAAGCAAACGATTCCCAAAAGAAACTTACCGAAGATGCGCTTAAAAGACTCTCATCATTCTCCAAATTCCAACCAGCTGAGGTTGACTATACTATAAAACCAAGCTCACATGAAGATCCTATCCATACAGAAAACGCCTTACTCCCACCTCCACCACTACAAATAGCCGAAGAACAGAGATCATATTCAAACTCACCAGAATTAAACAGAATCAATCCAAACTCACACGTCTTATTAAGACCCGCATCACAACTATCAACGACCTCCTTAGCCAAGCGACCATCATCGAACCCGTCGTCAGCTGCCCAGGAACGAAACATCAAGCCACCACCAAAGCTCCTGTCCACCACCACCTCTTCACAAAGTCTTCACAACGTCAAATCCCCAACACTATCGCCTAACTCCACCAATGGTCTTGTTCCTTCTATTGTTCCTTCCACCACCAAATCACCAGATCATACTGGTCAATCAATCACAACAACAGCACCGCCACAACCTTCCCTTCAGACACTAAGTGACCCAAAGAGACCAATGTACATCCCCGCAGTACTTCGACAGTCCCCGACCAATCTCAAACAGGAAGACTTAAACCATATTAACGAGCAAAACTCGCGGAAGGCCAAGTCCGTCATCACGAATGCGGCTGCTTCTTTACGGTCACAAACTTCACATTGGCGATTGTCATTCGAGGCTTCTTCTACGAATTTACCAACTAGAGCTCATTGGCGTCGGGATATAACGAGAAACACATGTGCTTATTGTGAGAGACCTTTCACTTTCTTTGAGAGAAGACATCATTGTCGTCGATGTGGTGATATATTTTGTGCTGATCATACGTCACATCTTTTGAAATTAGGGATCGATGCTCAATTCACTGTTGGTGGTTCAGGAGTTCTTTGTAAAGTTTGTGATAATTGTTGTAAAGATTATGAAACATTTGCTAGAAATAAGTTCGGCCAGGATAGTAATGGACTTGGAAATGGGAAGAAGGCTAATAATTTAACGAGAGGAGAACAGAGAAAGAGCAGTATTGTTGAGAACTCTCTCACTGGTAGTGTTCCTGCTGATTGGAGTTGGAGTTCGTTTTAATATCATCATCATCATCATATACATAGCTATCATAGTCTAATTAACATATTTATTACAATGTCCACAATGTTTGTTATGATTATAAGCTTTGCTTGTTCATTAATTCTCTATACTGTATACTATGTAGCCATATTACCCCCATTTGTTAATTCATTCCTCGGTATGTCTTCTTTCTCTTAATGCATCGGTGATCTTGGATCCAACACCAGTTGAATAATGGACATTACTGGTCTCAAGTGAAGTTTCTGAAGTATCACTTTCGTTGTCAGAACTTGCAAAGATCGAAGCATTTGAAAAAGTTTCTGAATCTGAAGTATCTGATGAAAAGTATTGTTGTTGTTCTTGTTTCTCCAATTCTTTCTCCATTCTTCTTTCTTTTCTTCTTCTTCTCATTTCAGTAGTTCTCTTCTCTTCTGCCGTTTCATCAAAGTTTTCTTCTTTCAAATGATCGAAATCTGGGAATAATTGTGGTCCTAGTCTATTCACTGTCTCAATAACTTCTTCACCTAATTCTTTTCTAGTTTGTTTCAAATTCAACAAGATCTCAGGCTTGATTAAGGAAAAGTATAATGGTCTGATTGACTTTGCAATATCAACACCGGTATCACCAAAGGCTAAAGCACCATATGTCACAGTAGCACCAGCAATATAGAAAGTCCAAAACAGCACAAACTTATTATATTCAGAGTCTCTGAAGTAATATAATCCCAAGATAGAGTAGAAAGTGTATAACAAAGGAGCTAGACCCATTCCAATCAAGATCTTCCAAGTAGCAACAACATCATTTGCTTTGATCTTGACCACTGAGGCTTTCAAAGCAGCAGAAGCCTTCTTAGTTGAATACCATTTCCCAACAACAAACACAGGAGTGAATAACAAGACACCAGGTAATGCTAATGTGATCAATGTAACTAATTTCACAGATCTATAAATCAAGATCCCCAAATTTGTCCAGAATCTAATCTGTGCCTGTTCAACATCATGATCTGGAGTGTATAGATCTTTCAATTGTTGATTGTATGCTAGAATTTTCTCACGTAGTTTGATAATCTCAGGCTGGTCCTTATAATGTGTTATTCCTGCGACTAATCTTCTATTCATCTCAACGACCAAAGGGATCGGTAGTTTTTTATCCCTACTGTATAATCTTCTAGCAAACTGCACCACCATCAATGTTTCATAATCTGGACAAGTCACAGTAACAGCTCTCAACCCATTCTCTACTGTTTTCAAAAGTGATGAAACTGCAGATTTCGAAGTTGTAGGATCAGAGTATTTCTCCAATAGGTCTTTTGTTATTGAGATTGGAGGACCGAATTCCACCACTGCTCTTGATCTAAACTTGTGAGGATGGAAGTAGTTCATTCCACAAGGGACGATCTTCACATCACACTCTGGATTGTATTGCATTGCACCTAATGCCATGATTGCAACACCGGCTTTCAATGGTAATAGATCAGAACGATCATGTGAACCACCTTCAGGGAAGATACCGATAGATTCACCGTGCGCTAAATGAGCAAACACTTTATCATAAACGTCCTTTTGATCAATCTTATCAGCTACTTTGTATGAGGTTGGTGATTTTAAGATATTAGCAGCTTTTGGTTTGAACTCTTTTCTTATTATCAATTCGGTATCATTGAGCACCTCGGAGATTTCAGCATTACCTTGAGAGTTTGGTAATCCAACAAGACCTCTACTCATTGCTTCTTTAGTGAACTTTGTGCCAGTTCCAATGATCTTTAAAGGGTTTTCGGGATCAAGGTGTATCTTCCCTGTCCCGGTTTTAAGATAATCTTGGGCTCTCTTGACGGGAATTGCCATTGCCAATCTAGCCATCTGTCCCACACCAGGCACACTCATTGATTTAGCAGCTATGAGGAAGGAAATTCTTCTATCGGCTTCTTTTTTAACTTGGTTACATAAGATACCCGGATCAACAAACTGATTAGCATGAGGAGCAGCGACGAAGATCAATGCACCTTTCTTTGGTATTCTGAACGCGCCTCTTGTTCTGATTTCTCTGAAGAAACAATCAAAGACTAAAGAAAGTATCCATATTGTGAGATCATATCCGAATTTATAGATAAAGTGTGGTTCCTCATAAACGTCCTTCTTCGGTAATTCGATCTTCACTTCGTCATTTGATCTGCTTTTTTTGGACTCAAGCAGAGTAGTCATTTCACACTCGGAATAAAGAGTCAATTCCACTCGAAACAACGAAGAATTGACGGATTTAAAGACTTTAATTGGAAAGATCAAACTAATTAAGAAGCAGCATAATTTGTATATTTTGATAAATAATTTTCTAGAATTTTGCTCCAATTTTTAAATTCGCGATTTTGTTGGGATAGGTCATTTAACCGTCCATTTAGCCGTGATGGTCTCATTTTATATTGTTTTTTAATAGATTGAATCGTGAGTGAGTGTTTAGTTCTTTGGTCTATTGGTTGTTCTAGTAGTAAGTTATATAACAAGCTTTGTTAGAGTGGAAACAGAGCAAAATTGAGGAAACACAAGTTTTTTTATTAAACATTGGTCTCATTTGATAGTTCATATTTTCATTTTCACTTTAGTCTAACTTCTTAATTCATAAAGATTGATAGAAAAAATCACTATATATGTATATTTAGTTGTATTGTTAGATATCTGAGACCAATGTGACTACAGATATCTACTTAATCTTGAAGACTATGGAGAATTAATAGTACTTATATGACAATTTACATATATCCAATCTAATGCGGTAATTTTCGCGACATATATACACTGTACTTCTTAAAGAACCACCTTATTTGTTGATCAATTGAGTGTATTTTCGGGGGAATAGACTCTGGTTCGTGTCTTCACTCATGATTCTTGTTATATTATGCATATACAGATAAGAACAGTCATTTACGGACGGTTCTATTGTTACAAATGTACAGTGGTTAATCATTAATCAGAAGCATATTACTAACTAACTAAGCCGGTAATAATAGTAAGAATAGGTATGACTATGTCAATGACTATGACTGTGACTACAAACGTGATGTTGTGGGGTAATCAATGTTAATAATATCCGTCGCCAATCTTGGCAGTTGGATCCAGTTTGATAATTGTTCCATTTATTATTCGACCAGACACAAATAATTAACCAATCACTCACACTTCAAACCTTCAGAAAACACAGTGACATGGGGAGCATCTCCTTAATTAAACATGCAATTGAAAGCACAGCCGGTGTCACTTGACACTGTTTAAAACTGTGACTAATTCAAGAATCTGAAAAAAAAAGCGGAGAAATTTAGTGGTGAATTTGTTGTACCTACGTTATTGGAAATATAATTAACCCGAAATGGTACATTAACATGCACCGAATCATCACCATCGGTCGAATGAACACACGAACAAACAACAAAGCAGCAGTCAGCCTCTCATCTCTCAAGGCATTAAATGCCTATAACAAATTACAATTGGACGCGTTCCGGTCATCGATCTGCACCTGGTGTCCCTAATAGCACATCTGTGATCTGGCATTGCAACTCCACAATTTAATGAATTGGTGAGATCTATATAAAAGAATAAAGTTGTGCTCATTGCAATGATTGATGTATTATTTACTATGTGACACACTGACACACATACAGTGATAATAATAATATGGCTATTCCTCGCTATAATCAATTCTTGAAAGGGAAGAGCTTCCTAGTGGCCATCACGGCCACCTGTTTAATGGCCTTCACTTTATTAGGTTATGATCAAGGTGTGATGAGTTGTATTATTGGGAATCCGGTATTCCTTGAGTTTTACGGGAACCCTGATTCGGCATTACAAGGTGATATAACTGGTTGTTATGATTTAGGATGTGTAGCTGGTTCTATTATCATCTATTTCATTGGTGATAAGATTGGTAGAAGAAAAGGTGCAATTCTTGGACCTTCAATCTTGACTGTTGCAACTGTTTTGATGATTGCAACTCCTCAAGAGAGTCAAAGCGTCTCTGTGAGATTGTTCTTGTTCATCTTCTTTAGAACTATCACGGGTGTCGGTATGGGAATGATCTCATCTCAAGTGCAAATCATCCAAGCTGAATTGAGTCCTGCTAGTAACGAAGATAAAGATGGTAATACCATTGGTGGATTCTGGTCAGTCTTATATTCGAGAGGTGCTCTTTTGACAATGCAAGGTACTGTTACTATCTTGGGTTTGGTTATTGCTTATTGGACCGGTTATGGAACAAGTTTCCATGAGACTAGTTTCCAATGGAGATTCCCTATTGGATTCCAGATGTTTTTCAGTGTTTTGGTGATTATCATGGGTGTCATGTTGCCTGATACTCCACGTTGGTTGTTGTCTCAAGGTAGAGGTGCCGAAGCTACAAAGATCGTGTCGGATCTGTATGATTTGCCTGAAGATTCTGATGAAATTAAGACAAAGATCTTTGATATTCAATCTGCAATCGATGAAGAGAACAGAGATGGTCCTTTCAAATTCAAAGAGTTCTTTGAGATGAAGAAATATCAAAATTTCAGAAGATTGTGTCTTTCAATTGGTCTTATGTTCATGCAACAATTCAGTGGTTCTAACTTTTTAAACTATTATGCTCCTGTTATCTATCAAACCACTTTAGGATTCTCACAAAACACTGCAAACATTCTTGGTGGTTGTACTTCATTGACTTTCTTGGTTGGTTCAATTGTTCCTGTTTTCTTAATGGATAGATTTGGTAGAAGACCATTATTGATGATTTGTGTCTCAGGGTTATCCATTTGCTTCTCTCTTGTGGCCATCATGTTATCTTTAGGAAGTCAAAAGACTTCATATGCTGCTGTTGTTTTCATCTTCTTATACCAGATCATTTATGGTCTTGCCCTATTAGCTGTCGCATGGTTCTACACCACTGAGATCAACATCACTAGACTAAGATCCAAAGCAGCTTCAATCGGTTCTGCATTCAATTGGATGTTCGTCTATATCATTGTCAAGATTACTCCAATCATCAATGAAAAGATTAAATGGAAATCATTTGTGATCTTTGCCGTGCTTAATGCTTCTTTCCTACCAATCATCTTCTTCTTCTATCCAGAAACTGCCGGTTTGGAACTGGAAGATATCGATTTGATCTTTGAAAGAGGTGGTATCACTGGTGGTGTCTTCGAAACAAGAGGTAGAACTATTCAGAAGAATGCTCATTTGAGACATGAATTGAAAAACTTGGATGGTAACACTGTCAATATCCTTGGTGGTGGTGAAAGAGAAAAGGATCCAGAAGCCTTTGTTGAGAATACTTCCAACACGTCACGCCGCTCAGTCTCATGATCTTTATATAACATTATCGACACACATATATGTATTTCATTTTTATAGCAGATTCTGTAACATATTCTGTAACATATTCGGTAACTTTACCACTTTTTACTTCAAGTATAAATAAAGAGAAAGACTTATATGACGGATGTTTATTTACCCGAGATTACATAACATTTCTAGTTAATTTACCCGTGTAGGAATTTGTTGCCAATTTGGGAATAAATTCATAAATATCCCGTTGAATCATAAACAAATTCCATCAGAAAGAGGCATCTCGACTCTCCAAATTCCAGAAAATGACGGGAAAAGTAGCCAAGAAGAGACAATACTCGAGAAATGGATGTCAGGAATGCAAGAGAAGAAAGTTGAAATGCGATGAAGGAAAACCACACTGTTGGCAATGTTCACATCTTGGAAAAGTTTGTGAATACGTTAAGAAGATAAAGTTCAGTGATACTAGAACGATCACCGTTGATAAAGGTACCAAATCCAACGATTCACCAAAGTTCGAGATTATCACTTTCGATCAACCTCCTGTTGAAAAGACTGCTAAATCAGAGAAACAAGAAAAACCATCACGATCTTTAACTGCACAAGACGATATCATTCAGGATGCTTCACATTTAGCACAACATATCATAGAGAATATAGATACAGAAATCGATGATTTCATAATAGATCTGACCCTCTCAGATTATGAGAAGAAGAAAAACATATTGGATTCATTTGCACTTCAAGAACCACATAAAGGACATCTTGAACGGTTCTATGATAGATTCTCATCTTGGATCGCTCCATTACATCCAAACCTGGCTAATGATATCATATTATTCCACGCTAGATCATCACCATACTTATTAGCAGCAACATTGTGTCTTTCTACTAGAGATGACACAGAGAAGGATAAATATATCACCACATGTCTTCGAAGTCTAAGTCGGGCGTTTCAATCTGATCAATCCACAATCCTTAACAACATCGAGCCCTTGATCCTTACGATCCTATTGCTAGCTACAGAATCGGGGACAATGAACTGGAGACTTCATCTTCGTGGTGCAAAGGATTTGTTCATTAAGTACATTCGATACAACATCACTCCTTCATTACTTTTAGCCAAATCATGGTTTGTTGCAATTGAGATCCTAGCAACGTTACAATCAACAGGTACGATCAAAGAAGATACGGAACTGGATGAATTACTTGATGTTGGGCTATATGGGTCAAGTTCAACCATGGCTATAGAATGTGGGTTATTGTTGAAAAATGGGTATAACATGTTTCTTGGTTTTAGTTCAGAAGCTATCATGATGTATAGAGAATGGTGTAAACTATCCAAGAATGGAATCACTAGTGAGAAATTGTTACTTCAGACAAGTTTGATCCATAGTGCAAAAGAATTTCAAGTCGTTAGTTCGAAAGTTATCATTAGTAAAGATAACATTGCACATCCAGAGTATGAAGATCTAGAAGATAAAGTCGTACTTCCCGTGACATGTTATGGATTTGCTTCGGATGGGACCGTGTTTTCCTGGTATGATTTGATCCATCAACTTCATGTTGATGCATTGTTATTGAAGATATACACTGATGTGTTTGAATTATCCGATGAAAATCCATTAGTCCAAGATGTGATCAAACAAATGCTAGGGCTTTGTCTCTTTTTCGAAGGAGATGAGATTAGCGATAAAGAAGATGCCAGACTTCTAATGATACAGAGTACGATCTTAGAGTGTGGTATGCATTGTATCGTTGAGGAAGATAAACGGAAAGTAACGAATTACTTCTTATGCCTTGTTGATTTGGAGATCAAGAGTGCACCGGTCTTACTGAAGAAAGTACAAGATCATTGGGATGGTCATACTTCAAAGGATGCACCTGACCTCATTTCATTTGTCTAGATTAGATTAGATTATTATTATGCATTATATGATATCAATCAGTAGTCATTTCTCCTACTCTGGCTGAGTCCTTTGCATCAACCATCATTCTATCTGATTGTTCGTTCAGATCGTTCAGTTCAGCTTCTTCTTCTGTTGTAAGCTTATTGAAATCAGGCGGTATCTCACTCATCTGTACACTTGGTGCACCATTGAGATATCTTAGTTCTTCTAATACTTTTGATCGTACGTTTTCCAAATATTTCCGTGAGTTCTTGTTGTCCAATTTATCTCCTAGATTTGGATGTAATGTGCAGTCAGGATTGAAAAAGTTTCTAAAGGGGAGCTCTTCTGGTAGTTTTGAGTCTAATGTGACATCAGTCATTATACTTGTTTCGTAACACCATAATCTTGAAACGTTTCTTGGTGTATATCCACCACCACCCAACACCAACAATGGCAGACCAAAACTCTTTATGAACTTCACACATTCACCATGTGCTTTGATATTCAGATTGAAAGACCCTAGACGATCATGACCCAAGGAATCGGCACCACATTGTTGAACAATAACAGTTGGTTTGAAGCTCGTTATCAGAGGATCCATAATAGACTTGAAAAGCCTTATATATGATTCATCATCAATCCCATCATTTAAAGGAACATTCAAAGCGTAGTGTTTACCTCTTCCTATCCCCGTTTCATCTAGGTTCCCCGTTCCTGGAAAGAATAATCCATTATATTTATGGAAAGAAACAGTCATGACCCTATCTGTAGTATAAAAAGCTTCTTGAACACCATCACCATGATGTAAGTCAATATCAATGTATAAAACTCTAGGATGATACCTTAACAGATTCAGTATTGCCAACACGATATCATTCACATAACAGAAACCTGAAGGTTCGAATTTCTTTGCATGATGTAAACCACCTGACCAATTTATAGCGATGTCGGAAGCACCAGAAATCAATTTATCCGTCGCATCAAGCGATGCACCGGAATAAAGCGAACTATAATCATAAAGCCCATCAAACACCGGACAATCATCACCAATGTTGAAGTTCTTCAATAGGTTTGCATTCTTATTCACGTTTTCTGGGGTAACTTTCTGTAAGAAATCTATGTAATCTTCCGAATGGAACTCCTGTAATTCCTCCCTCGTTGCCGGTCTGGGTGTATATAGATCCATCTTCTCGTACAATTTGTAAGCTATCACGAGATGGTCCGTTAACATCAGTCTGAATGGTTTCATTGGATGCTTCACACCGTAATGATACTCAGACACTTTCGGGTTATAATGATACGAGACATTGGGACTGTACGACACACCGGTGTCCTTCGTGTACGTCGGCGTCTCCTGCTGTGTTTTTCTATCCAGAATGAGCGTCTCAGACATCGAATTAGCTGGTTTTAACTAGTTTATCAATGGTTTTGTTGTTGATGTATTTTTAAAGAGCGAATAACAAATTCAATTACCCGCCATTTAACAATTTTCTCTTAAAGAAAATCATTAAAGAAAATCACGTGACTAAAAGAGACCTGAAAGAACCCGCGAACTCGTTCTATAAAATCTAAGTATGTTCAATATGTGAAAACAACTTCCATTTATTTAGTGGCAACAACACCGAAACAAACAACACTGAAATAAGTTATTCTTCTTTGAAATGTCAGGTGCTGCCGGTTTTGATAGACACATCACCATTTTCTCGCCTGAGGGGCGTCTCTACCAGGTCGAGTACGCTTTCAAAGCGATCAATTCGACAAATATCAACGCTTTAGGTGTCACTGGGAAAGACAGTGTCGTGATAATCTCACAGAAGAAAGTCCCAGATAAGCTATTAGATCCGGCAACCGTGTCATACATATTCCCAATCTCTACCAAGATCGGTCTTGTCGCTACTGGATCAATTGCCGATGCCAGATCCCAAGCATTGAGAGCTAGAGCCGAAGCTGCTGAGTTTAAATATCAGAATGGATATGACATACCTGTTGATGCATTGGCTAAAAGAATGGCTAACATCTCCCAGATATACACACAGAGAGCATATATGAGACCACTGGGCGTGGCTTTGACTTTTGCTGCGTTTGATGATGAGAATGGTCCATCTTTATACAAAACTGATCCAGCTGGTTATTACATTGGTTCAAAAGCCAATGCTACTGGTCCAAAACAACAAGAATTGACGACTGCTTTAGAGAAGAAGTTTAAGAAGAAAGATCATATCGAGGGTGATTGGAAGAAGGTTGTGGAGTTTGCAATTATCACATTATCAAACACTTTGAGTACAGAATTTAGAAAAAATGATATTGAAATTGGTGTTGCCCTTGAAGACAAGTTCTTCACCTTAACTACTGATGAGATTGATGAGCGTCTGGTATCGATTGCTGAGCAAGATTAGATTACTGTACAATAATACTGATATACGAAGCATGGTTCAACAATAAGTGTAAAACTAAACACCTACTGAAAGGCTCTTTCTCTGTAAAGTGATTGATATTATAGTTTTCACTGAAATTAGGAGGACCTCTTCAAAGAACACTTCAAACTGATATTAAAGTTCTCTCATCTCATAAGCTCTATCTTAATAGATAGAAATGTCTAATGTATCAAACGTAGTCGTAGCTAGACGTGATCCATTGAATAGGAAAATCTGTGAGATTCATCATTAAAGTAAGCTTTTGTATGAGCCGAAAATTTGTTTGAAGTACCACTAACGTGGTGACTATGATTTACCGTACTACAAAGCTGGCGGCACCCCACACAACATCTGTTTAGTCTAGCATATGATATATCTCACTATAAGACATATGGAATGAACAAGTATGGACATTCTTTTAGGTAACGGTTCCAATCTTCACCATATTTCTTTTCACATTTTCTTTGATCTCTCAATGCTCTATGGACCAAGACAGCGAAGAAGAAACAAGGGAAGAACCATGGGAATGGAGATGCAAAACCACAAGCCAAACCCCAAATTAAAGCTTGGGTGTAATCAGCAGTGTAATGAATTTTTCTGGCAAGTTTATACCAACCGTCAGTTAATAAATAAGAACCAGATTGAGTGACGATGTATTTTGGGTTCTTCAAGATTTGTCTTGGTAAGTAAGGGAAGGTTTTTCTGACAAAAGTGTCACCACCAAGTTGTTTTCTGAAGTAATTCTTTTGAGCATTGGCAGTATCAAAGAAGTAATAAGCGATCAAGTAAACAATAACCAAAGAAACGTTGTAAATTGGAGACCATTCGTATTCTTTTGGATCATGGAAATGCAAGTATAGAGTACAATGACAATAAGTGAATGGGACACCAGCGATATTCCAGAATATCAACATGAAACCAAATTTTTCATATGCCATGTCCCAAGTTGGAACAATCAATTCTTCACCTTTAGCACAAGCATTAGCATATAAATAATGAGCCATCAAGATGGTACCTAATTGAGGAGATAATGAACCGTATGTTTCAATTTGTTTCAAAGAAGCAGCCAATGATAAGAAGAACAAGATGAACCATGGTAATCTAACTTCAAAGAACATTTTCATATCCAAGATACCAACTCTTGGATTTAATGGAGCGCCCATGAAGAAATCATAGATATGATTACCAGTCATACGGTAATAATCATGACTAACAAACAAGGTCCAAATGTAAAGGAAGATTGAGAATGAAATACCAACAATGATAGCGGCGGTTTGAATTTCACCAAACAATTCCAAGATAGTGTATAATGGGAAAATACTTGTAAAATGTAATACCAAAGCAACGACTAAACTGGTATAGAAAGACCACATGGCATTACAGAAATAAGGCAATTGTTTCCCTTTCAAATGAGTCAATGGTTGACCTTTAGTCCAAATACCAGGAAGAGTATAATAAAAAGTGACTTGAACACCAATAAAAGTCAAAAAGATTCTCCATGTTCTAAAAGAAGGAACACCATATTGTAAAAAAATAGCATATAATTCTTTTAAGAACTCACCAATAGATTGATCCTGGGTAGGTAATGCCGGTTGACCATTATAAAATTCTGCACTAATCCACATATACCACATCAATAAAGGAAAACCAATAACCATTCCAATAACACCGGGAATCCCACCGAATTCATACTCGATCTCTTCCGGTTTCAAGTATCTTCCTTCTGGAAGTCCCTTCGAGCTTTTCTTCTCAACAACAGCGGCCATATTGTTCAAACCCGAGGAATTTGTTTCAAATCACAAATTGTTCAAGAAATAAGAATTTGATTTGAATTTGATTTGTTGATTCTTTCGTTTATAACTTTGGAGTTGTACGAGACGTAAACATTACCAGATCACGTGACTATATTATGATTTCATGATTACATAATCAATAAAACGCGGTTTTTTTTTTCTTTTTAAAAATTTCGTGTTTTTTTTTCGTTTTTTTATCAGTGTTTTTCGTTTTTACTGCGCCTAGGCGATACCGACGGATTACCCAATTTGGTAACTGCCATGAATCTTGATATCCAAAAATTTCACACTGAATTACCGGATGTAGTAATTGATGGTGATAAAACGTGGGCTTGAGATTACCACAAATGGAAAAATAGTGACACAAAAAACGCAATTTTCAGCAAATGAAGGCGGCGATGATAAAATTTTTGAAATTAATTCAACTCATTTTCACTTTTTTCCATCAATTCAATTCAATAAAGCTTTCAATCTTTTGTTTATGGCTCATTTATCATTCTTACACGTTTCGTTTCTAACTTTTCAAGCTGTTGTTCAGGTTATTTTGGTATGTTTTGCCGGATTTTGGGCTGCAAAGACTGGAATTTTGAATAAGACTGCTCAAAAGAGTGTTTCTATATTGAATGTGGACATTTTTACGCCGGCTTTGGTCTTTTCAAAATTGGCTCCTTCTTTATCCTTGAAGAAATTGTTTGAGATTATTATCATTCCAATTTTTTATGCCATTTCAACAGGTATCTCATATGGTGTTTCGGTGGTTGTTTCAAAATACTTGGATTTGGATCCTACAGAGACAAACTTCGTCACTGCGATGAGTGTGTTTGGTAATTCAAACTCCTTACCAGTCTCATTAACCATTGCTCTGGCTTATACTTTACCTGATTTGGAATGGGATGACGTTGAGAATGATGACCCTTCAAAAGTTGCATCTAGAGGTATTCTATATTTGCTGATATTCCAACAAATCGGTCAAGTCTTGAGATGGTCATGGGGTTACAACACATTATTGAAGAAGAGAACCACTACATTAGTGTACACTACGGATCTAGAAACTGGTTCAACAAACAAAAGCCTCAATATCACTCAATCTAACTCAAATAACACAAGTTCATCAACTTTAGATCAGATTGGTGCCACCAACAGTCGTCCTATTTCAACACATTCAAGTACATCTGCCACTGATCAACTTCTACCGCAATCATATGATTCATTCACTGGAAGTGATGTCTCTACTTGTGAAGAAGAAGATGCTTCAATCTTGAAAAAAACATTGAGAAAAATCCGTGGGTTTTTCATTAGATTCAACAATGCAATGAATCCTCCACTTTACGCCATGGCTGCTGCTGTGTTTGTTGCTTCTACTCCACCTTTACAAAAGGCATTTTATGTTGATAATGGATTTGTTCATAATACCATATCTGAAGCCATCACTCAATTAGGTACTGTTTCAATTCCATTGATCCTGATCGTGTTAGGTTCAAACTTATACCCATCACAAGAAATGCCAGCAGCAACACCAAATTACAATAAAATCGTGTTTGGTTCATTGATCTCAAGAATGATCATTCCTCCAATCATTTTATTACCATTGATTGCATTAGCAGTTAAGATCTTCCCAGTCTCAATCCTTGATGATCCAATCTTCTTGATCGTTGCTTTTGTCTTGACGATCTCACCACCAGCTATTCAATTGTCACAAATTTGTCAATTGAATGAATTATATGAGAAGGAAATGGCCGGTGTGTTGTTTTGGGGTTATGTCGTTTTGACATTACCAACAACTATCGCTATTGTGTCTACCGCTCTTACCGTTTTGAACTGGGCAGAATCAGCCAATGCTTAGACTCTTTCGTTTTCTGACTTATTTATTTCGTCTTCTTTCTTGACTTCACACACATACATGTCTGAAAGAAACATCGCATTCACATCTTTTTTTTTTTTTTTCCATCACTCCTCCATTTTGTTAGTTTGATTTGGTTTCATATGCTTTATGTTCTTGATGTTTTATGGTTTGCTTATACTCAAAGACCAATCGTTTTTGCTGAAGTAATGTTATACCTTTACGTTTCAATTATACGTGTAGTAAGTAGTACAAAAATTATTTGTTTTCAGGATAAGGTCATGATTCATAACATTGATTAAATGTAAAATGATATAAGAGTAATGATCTATGTACAATGCTCAAGTATATAAGTGTGCTGATGGATATTCTTGTTTTAGTATCATCATTTGAAGGGGGTAATTAGTTATCATCTTTTGGTGCTTTGATTTTAGGAGTTGGTTCATTTGGGATATCTTTAAATAATTTTTCAAAAATTTGACTATAATTGTCAGCAAAAGTGACATCAAATCCTTCTTTTAAGTTTTCTGGAAGATCATCATAATCACCTTTATTATCCTTTGGTAAGAATAAAGTGGTAACACCATTTCTCTTTGCAGCAATCAATTTCTCTTTCAAACCACCAATTCTCAACACTTTACCAGTCAATGTGATCTCACCAGTCATTGCGATTGATGGTAATGGACTCTTTAAAGCCAAAGAGATCAAACCGGTGGTGATCGTGATACCAGCAGATGGTCCATCTTTTGGAGTGGCACCTTCAGGACAATGTAAATTGATGTTATGTGATTTAAAGAAATCACTCTTGATGTATTGTTTAGCAACGGAGAATGCAATGGCACTTGATTCTTTCATAACGTCACCCAGTTGTCCAGTTATATGTAATTTACCTCCAGTTGGATGACCGGATTCATTGACGGATTCTTCAGCTGTGGCTTCAACATACATCGAAGTACCACCGATAGAAGTCCAAGCTAAACCCATGATGACACCTGGTGGAGTGACTTCATATAATCTATCAGAAGTGTAAACTTTTGGTCCAACAAATTCTTTGATGTTAGCAGCAGAGATCTCAAGCTTGTAATCTTCAGGAATGGTGAATCTCTTGACTGATACTTCTTCTTCAGAAACGGTTTCTTTAGCTTCTAGAGGTTTGTTATGTTCAAGGTTTGGAACAATCTCATCAGATTTCTTGACTTCATCAGATTTCTCAGATTCTTCAAGTTTAGCTTCAGTTGATTCTGTAGTTGTGGTCTTAGCAGTACCTTCAATGGTTTCTGGAGATTCTTCTTCTTCTTTCTTAGGTTCAATAACATTTTCAGTAGCAACTTCAGTGACGACTTTAAAAGCAGCTTTTCTGAAGACTTTTTCAACGTATTGTTTTAATCTTCTGACACCGTTTTCTTTAGCATAATATTTAACAATGGTTTCAATACCATCAGTTGTTAAATTGATTCCAGTGTTTTCCAAACCTGAAGTCTTCTTAGCCAATGGAACCAAATAATTTTCAGCGATTTTAACTTTCTCTTCAGCAACATAACCTGGTAATTCAATGATTTCCATTCTATCCAATAAAGGTCTTGGAATGGTATCCAATGTATTAGCAGTACAAACGAACAAAACTTTTGATAAATCAACTGGGATATCAAGATATTGATCCAAAAACTCATTGTTTTGTTCAGGATCTAATAATTCCAATAAAGCAGATGATGGATCACCTTGAGAACCACCATGTGTAACTTTATCAATTTCATCAATCAAGAATAAAGGATTCAAACTTTCAGTTTTTTTCAAACCTTGAACAATACGACCTGGTAATGCACCAATATAAGTTCTTCTATGACCTTTAATTTCAGAAACATCAGAAATACCACCAACGGAGAATCTGAAGAAGTTTCTATTTAATGCTCTAGCGATAGATTTACCAATAGAGGTCTTACCCACACCTGGAGGACCAACAAAACAAATGATTTTACCATCAACTGCACCAAGTAAACTTCCAACAGCGATGAATTCCAAAATACGATCTTTGATGTCTTTCAAACCGTAATGATCTTCATCCAAGATTCTTCTAGCATTAGCAATGTTAAATGTTTCTTGAGTGTATTTACCCCATGGTAATTGAGTCAACCAATCAAGGTAATTTCTAGTGACACTGAATTCAGACATTGCTGTTTCCAAAGTTGATAGTTTAGCAATTTCTTCATCAAAGACTTTTTGAACTGAAGGTGGCATGGTCAATTTAGAGACACGTTCTTGAAATTGATCAATTAATTTTTGACGACCATCATCAATACCTAATTCCTTTTTGATACCTTTCAATTGTTCCATGAGGTAATATTCACGTTGTCTTTTTTGAATCTTACTTTCAACATCTTTAGAGATTTTATTTTGTAATTCTGCAGTCATGACTTCTTTTTTCAAGACGATTAATGCATTTTTCAATCTATCTTCAATGTTTAAAGCATTCAAAACATCTTGTAGTTCTTGTGAATCAGCAGCACAAACAGCAGCACAGAAATCAGCCAATGTTGCTGGATTATCAAACACGTTATGAGAAGATTGAATAGCAGCACTGAAAGTTGCGATTTGTTCTCTGAACATTGAATTTATTTGAGAGACATCTTTAAATACTTTTAAGATTTCTGAAGTCAATGCATTGATAACTGGAGATTTTCTTTCAAAAGGTTCATCTTCCAATTTTGTGATGTTAACTCTAGTAACTTGATACTTTTTCAAAAAATCAACTGGATTGTATTGGTTTCCTTCATCTATTCTTTTCAAAACACGTTCATCTTTTTCTTCTTTAACAGTATCTAAAGTAAGATCTTTACCTTCTTGAGTTAATTCTTCTTCAATTTCAGATTCAAGAGATTGAATTTTTTCATTTTGTTCAGTTTCTAACTCTTCCTCGGTCTTTGGAGCTATCAATTCATCGATTCTAATTCTTCCATGTGGATAAGTTATAATTGTCATTGTTTCCTTTCCAGAAGCTTCATCTTTTGAAACAAAACTTGAAGTGACTTGAGCAAAAACACCAACTTCATGAACTTCACTCTTATCAAGGATAACATCACTGTTGGCATTATCATCTTTCAATAAAAAGATACCGATGTATGGTTTGGATTTGTCAGATAATTCATGTATAGCTTTGATGACTTCAGGATCCGTGATAGCAACAGGTCTATAGAATCCAGGGAATAATGGACGATGTGACATAGGTAGTGCTAAGACTTGTGGATAGAATTCTGGAGATTCCAACTTATCTGGTGAACCATCCTTATTATCGTCGTCATCATCTTTCTTCTTGTTATTAGCACCATCATCGCCAGAACCAGCTGACGCAGTGCCGTTAGTTTTGGCAGCTGGACTTGACTCAACGTTTGATTTCTGAGTTTTAGGAGTCGATTTCCGTCTCTTCCGTTCAGTAGGCTTATCTTCAGCCGGTGTTTCTTCTGGAGTCTCCTCTTTTGGAGTCTCAGTGTTAGATTCATCAGTTGTTGGTGGAAGTGGTTGATTATCATGATCCGATTTGTCATCTTTCAGTCTTAACCCGTTAAATTGTTCGAGGAGTTGACCAATTGGAAGGTTTCTGTCAAAATCGTGATGTAATTGGAGTCTGTCATGATTGATATTATGAATCTGTGTGGAAGTTGATGCCAATCTTGTGTGTTTGGAAACCGAAGTTCTGATCAAACGACCAGCTAGTTTTGCCACAGACGACGAGCTTTTGACGGTGTTTCTTGACACGAGCATTGTGATTGAAGGGGAAGCTGGTTGAAAGTGGAGAGCGACTGTGTTGACTATTCGCTCAGTGCAAAGTGTCAGCCAGTTCAAATATCACACTAACAAAAGTATCTCAATTGTTCAATTGTTCAATTGAAAGTTGTTTCAGATTCTTAAATTTATGTCGGGAAACCTATTCGAATCTCGGTGGTGGTGGTGGTGGTGGTGTCTGGATGTTGTTCAAACCCACACATTATTATTACTATAGTAACTATGCAAATTGAATGATTGGTAATGAGAAATCTGAAACATACGGCTTTAAATTGAGTATAGAAGTTACAAATTAGTTGTATATATAAATAGTATTTTCAATAGTGAGTACCGTAATCATACAATACACCGTCTTGTTGCTGTTGTTGCTGATCAGTTTCTTGCTTCAATTCCGGTGTTTCCTCATCATCGTTCTCTTGAGATTGGTCATCATTTTCATCATTTTCTGGGCCATCCAAGTTCAATATTTCATCAGCATCGTTGTAGTCATGTATTATATGTTCATTCATGTCCAAGTCACCTTCGTCGTTCAATGGTATGTTTGTCATTTCTCGTTGAAGTTGTTCTTCTTGATCGTAAAGGGTACTATTTTCATTATCCGTCGACTTCTTACTTCTTTTCACTTCTCTTCTATCTTGTTTCAATGCCTGTTGTTCTCTGTATTTGGCCAGGTAGATCTTCAGCACTTCTGAATAATTCTCAAATCCTAAACTAGACATTGCAAATAAGATATCTTCACCATTGATTGTTTTTCTCTTCTCAGATAGACATTTATCACTTGATTCACTTGTGATGAACGATATGAACTCGGAAACACATTCTTGCATACATTCTTTAGCATCTTTAGAGACTTTAGCAGTTGGTGGGAGTGTGTTCTTCATCAGTCTAGCAACATTAGCAATAGGTAACCATCTATCTTGTTCTCTTAATTCTATCTCCTGATGTTGTTTCTCCGTGAGAGGGGGTAAATCTCCATTGATTCCGATCTGTGTATCACTGTTCATTGTTATACAGTGTCTGTGTGTGTTTTGTAAAAAGTTTGATATTAAGCGCTTGTTTTAATGAATATTGGCGTGTGTGTGTGTGTGTGTGTCTCTCTCTTATATATGGGGAAAGTATCAAATTGCAATATGTATCGTAATTTACCCAGTTCAAAAAGTAGAATATGAAAAGTGGTCCGAATATCACTAAGGGAATCCGTTTGATAAGCAGCTGAATACAACTTCAATGTTAAACCAAGTTTCTTTAATAAACTCTTCTCATAAAAACTTGGATTATCATTTCCTGGACGGTTATTGGATTTTCAAATTTCGACACTTTTCGCATTACCCAAATAGGAAATACATTACTACATTTGGACACGTGCGCAATAAAATGGCATAATAAAACGATAATTACCGGATGCAGTTAAAATTGACACTTTTATATAAATTATAAAACGCGTCAAATTGAACAAAACCACATTAAATTTTAACATCTCAACAAACAAACAAACCAACTTCAAACATCAGACTAAAAATGCCACCAAAAGGTTGGAGAAAGAACGCAGATGGTGCTTATCCAGTCACTTCGAAAGAAAGAGACTCAATCTCAATTGATGATATTTTATTCCCAAAAGCAACGGTAAATAAATTAGCTAAAGCTATAATACCAGATGGTGGTATTCTTTCAAAAGATAGTTCAACTGCAATTCAAAGAAGTTCCACGTTATTCGTGAGCTATCTCTTAGTCCATGCTAGAGCCCATGCTAAGAGATTTGATAGAAAGACCATAGGTCCACAAGATATATTGGCAGCTTTACAAAGTGCAGAATTCTCTTCATTTATACCGTCAGCTAAAGCTGAATTAGATGCATATCAAGCACATAAAGATGCTATAAAACAAAGAAAAAGAGAAGAGAAAGTTAAAGCTTCAACAAAATCTATTGAGAAGAAAGAGAATCCCGAAGTAAATGGGAATGAAACCGTGGATGAAGATGAACAACATGAAGTACAAGATAAGATAACTCAAGAAGAACCACAAGTTAAAAAATTGAAGACCGTTGAAGGAGAAGAAGAACAACAGCAAGAACAAGAACAAGAACAAGAACCTGTAACAACAACAATAGAGCAGCAACGAAATGTGATGGGAGAAGCCAAAGAAGTTGAAGAGATCAATGTTGATAAAGAATCATGAATAAATGAGAATAATAATACTGAGATCTTTACTGTAACGGATTTTTACCCACCAAACATCTCATAAAAGTTGAGAAGAATAATAAGTTAGATCCAAACAATGAGATGTTGATTAAACTTAACCATATTCATTATCCCAACAATCATTGCATCATAATAAATATTAACAACACGATGAAAGAACAAATCCATTTAAACCCTGAACTCTTACCAAGAGTCTGTCATCATTTACGAGACTCCTTCACTTTAAACACTATTTATGAAGATGAAATTCTTTCAAATTATATTTCAGGACATATTGAAATCAATCCACAAGCAAGTTTTTTGGAATATCGTTTATCTTCTGCTACAACACCACGTCATTTTGAATATGCAAGACAAATTCGTAAAAGAAATTCCAACATGACTATTGTGAAATCTCCCTTTGATAGTGAAATTAGTCCAAATGCAACAGATTATGATGATTTTGATGATTTAGAAGAAGATGACTTAAATTTTACAAAATCATATATGAGATTCTTAAAGAATTATGATCGTGATCAAATGTATTATCATAGTAAACCATTCTTAATTGATGAGTTTGATCTATATGTTGGACCTTTGATTAAACAATATCCTTTATTAGTTCTTCATATGCCATCTTGGGATTATATCAATTTTAATTATTTCCAACAATTTTTAAAAAGAGTTAATTCATCTAATCCAAACACAAAAGTTAGAATTGTTGTTTATGGTTCAACGGTATATGCATCACCTGCACATATTGCCCCTTGTGTTTTAGATTATGTTGAAATTGGTGTTGTTATTGGATTTGAATGTCCTGATTTGGAAAGTATATCATTCTCTAATATGTTTCAAATGGAACGTCAAAGGTTTCCTGAATCTATGAATATGACTAATTTAAGGAAATGTTTAAAGATCCCTCCACATCCTGAGACCTGTCAATACGTTATTTCATTACCTAAATTGAAATTATTAAAACAAGATACAGATATGTTCAATTTTGATTGGAGTGATCATATTAAAGTGAAAGCTCCATTTTTAAGATATCTTAAACTTGTTATTCGTGATCGATGTCATGCAACTGATGTTGATAAATTTTTTGATATGTTTGAATGTGTTAATAAGATTCAAGAGATTAAGATAATCACTGAAAGATCATCTTATAAGACCCAAAAAAGAGATGATGATTTACAATTGAATTTAACCAAATTATTGATCAAGTTTGAATCTTTGATCAATTTAACTATAGATTCTGAAAGACTTATAATTAATACTGGAGATGAATTAGTTTATTCAAGTTTAACAAAATTAATCATTCTTAATACTCCACATTTCCATGATATTAATCCATTTCAATTTCGATTAAAACAATTAGAATATTGTGAATTGATCAATTTAGAAGGTTTAAAATCTGTTAATTTCCTTAAAATGTCTAAAAGATTAAAAAATTTGATTATTCTTGATTGTGATATGTTTCAAGAGATGATTGATTTCAATTTACCAGATCTTGAAACATTAACCATTCAACATCATCATATTTCAAAATTTAAACCAAATGATTTCAAATTTAAATCATTTAATGCATCTCATCTTTCAAGTTTAAAGATGGATTTATCAATTCAAGATTTCCAAATAAATGATGTGATTTTACCAAGATTAACTCATTTAAATTATAGATGTATTCAAAGAGGAGTATCAAGTTGTTCAGGTTTAAAATTTAAATGGAATCCAGCAACAGATTTTGAATTACCAGATATGTATTGTCCATTATTGGAAATTTTAACCATTGAATTAAACACTGAAACTGAAATAATAAAAATTAGTGATAGATTGAAAGGAATGCGTAATCTTGATACAGTGATCATCAATGCACCTATTCGTCAATTCCAGACTGAAGAAGGTTTTCATATGCATAAGAAAGAAATGTTAAGAAACGTTTCACATTTAAGAAAGTTTGAATTCAAAACTAAAACCAATTCATTTGTTCATATATCATCCAAATACAACTTTTAATAAGATTATCAATATTGATAATCCAATAATGATCAATATAGCCCAAAATTTAACATTCTGCCACCATAGTTTCCTTTTAACTCTAATTGTATTATTTCTAAAATTTGTAGAAAGAGCATTTATTCTATCAGTTTTATTAACTAATAGATTCAATCTTTCATTTCTTTCCAAGACTTGTTCAATATTATCATTCATTATCAACCTTACTTGATTCAATTCATCTTTATTACTTTCAATATGATTTTTTTGGAAATTTTCTTGATGGAATTTAATAATTTGATTGAAAATGATCTTAAATCCAATTGAATTACCACATTCTTTAGCTTTAAACTCTTTAAAATCTTTCAATATGTTTTCAAGAACACCAATTGGATAATATAATGGTAAATCAGTTTGAAATAATGTCATAACAGTGACAATATCATTTGTTGAAAGAATATATTTAATGAAATATAAAGTAAGGTCTAAATTTACCAATTGAATAGGAATCCCACCAATTTGAGATTTTGATGAATTTATATTGGACATTTGAGAAGAAACTAGTTCATTAATATCTAATTTATATTTTGAAATGAGTGATGAATTCTCTAATGAATATAATGTTGTAGAATTTAATGTTAACGTGGTGTAGATTACTTTCAGAAGTCAGTAAACAAGCTCAAAAGAAACATAGAACATAAAACATACGACTATTGTGAATATCTGAATCATCATTTTGAGCAGACATAATTTACCATGAAAAAGGTTTATTTGTATTGTTAATTAGAAAGTACTTAAAGATATAAAGATTAAATTAGTGTCATGTTATTATTGTTATGTAAGTTAAGGGAGTTAAAAGGGATTTAGAAGGGAGATGTCCGGATGTGTCACTAGCACTGCTCTCCATTTTTTACAGTAAGCGGTAAAGGTGTCCGGATGTGTCACTAAATAGCTAAATAGTTATAGTGAGTGTGATATTCAATCATCTCTAGTGATGGCCAATATTCTCAAGATGTTTAAGAATAAGTTAATGATATCCAAATAAAGGGAAATAGCAGCTGGGACTTCTTCTTCAACGTTAAATTTTCTTAAAACAAGTTGAGTATCAACCAAGATATAACCACTAAATACAATAGCACCAATTGAACTATAAATTAATTCAGCAGTACTTGAAGGTGTGAAAAAAAACCATATAAAGCCAATACCGATTAATGCAAATAAAACTGTATTTAAAACACCAACCCATGAAGTGAAATCATATTTTGATTGGAATGCAAATAAAGTTAAACCAATAAAGATAATCAATGTAATAACTAAAGCTTCCACAACGATATCAGTATCATATAATGAAGTCACAACACCAATAGTATAACCTTCAAATAAAGTGAAACCACCAAGCCAAATTAAATTAATTGGATATTTACGTGATTGAACATAAGCACCAATTAAAAACCCAATTGAACCAAACATTGAAACAAAGAAAATCCAAATGTTTTGTAAAACAAAACTCTTTACAGATTCATTAAGAGTTATAATACCACCAATCAAAGTAGTTATGAATAATTGAATGAATAATAAAGCATAAACTTTTCTAATAAATTGTTGTCTTATAGAAAGTTCACATCCAGAAACAACAGTATCATATTTGAAATCATCAGGGATGTTATCTGTTATGCCAGCACTGGTGCCACGTGGCTCATCAGTATAAGCTGGTGGATTATTCAATGGTGTATAACTCATAATTATACCCTTGGTTAAATAGTGTTAAAGAGTTATAAAGTCAATTAATTGCCATTTATATCTCACAATCTTGCCACAAAAACCACCACCACATCGCTCATAACCAAATATCTCATTTCTCATTATATAATCATCATCATATGTACATGACGTAATGACATACACTACCTCTTTATTATGATAGCAATTATGATAGCAATCAATTTGTAAAAGTTGATATGATATGAGACTAGTTACATACATAGACATTGATATATCAAGATGTCAACAAAATCATTAAATAATCGTGATATAACTCAAGATTATCATAGTACTGATCAACAATATGATCAACATGATCATGATGAACATGATGATGTATATGAAGATAATTTACCAATTGAGACACCTGGTTTAGAAGATCCAGAAGTTGAAGCATTTATTAAGAAATATGGAGATGTTAAAGTCTCATATATCAATCCACCTCCGACAAATGCATGGTTTACAAGACCATATGCATTAAATTATTTCCATAATGGGAGATTATTTAGAACTAAACATGAAAGAACATCAAATAAATTAGAATTATTTTTAGATTTAGTTTATGTTGGAATAGTTTCAAATATTGCCTCAAATGCAATTGAAGATCATAATGGTGAATCTTTTTTAAAATTTTTCATTATATTTATACCAGCATGGCAAATATGGATTGATATTAAAGAATTTATGAATTATTACTTTAATGATGATTTAATTCAAAAAATTTATGTTATTGTGCAAATTATCCTTTTAGTTATTTATGATAATAATATTGAATTTGTTGATGATTTAAAAGATAATACTGGATTAGTGGCAAGTGTTTTAGCTTATTCATTAAGTCGTATTATAACTTCATTAATGTTGATTTTTTATTCTTTTTATATTAAAGAACATCAACTTCAAATGAGAATATTCGCAGGGAGTACTTTAATAACAAGTGGTAGTTGGTTTTTAATATTATTGATTCATAATGATAATAATTGGGGGAAATGTTTATTTGCTATTATTTTAATTTTATTGGAACAATTTATATTTTGTTTAAGTGTTCATCCATGGTTTAAACAATTGTTAAATTTAAAATATTCAACTGCTTTAAATATTGAACATGAAGATGAAAGATTCCATGCTTTTTATGTTATTTCAATTGGTGAATTTTTATTTAATATTGTTTCAAAGAGTCCATTAAAGTTAGGATGGAATAATGTTAAAATTGTTAAAGGTATTGCTTTAATTATTGAAAGTTTTTTATTTTTGGGGATTTATTCACATAAAGATGGATGTTTAAAAGCTATTCATGCTTTAAGAAGAAGTGCTACAAGTGCAATGATTTATATATATTGTCATTTCCCATTAATTGCAAGTTTATTAATAGTTGGAGATTCAGGTGCAGATTTATGTTCAATTTCAAATGAATATTTATCAAAAGAAGAATTTGGTATATTAGTTTTCAATCATGTTGGTATCTTGATAGCATTAATTTCATTAACAATATTATCATTAGCAGATAAAGATCTTGATGATTCCAAAAATCAAATATTAAATAGATTTTTTAGAATTGGTTTAAGAATACCAATTGGATGTTTGATTTTAGGGTTAACTTGGACTTATAATCATTTAACAATAGTTCAAATACTATGGTTAGATACGATGTTACTTGTGTTATTATATTCATATGAATTTATAATTATGAATCCTGTTAATTTTGGTAAAAGTGTTGAAGATACAAGAGTACAAGATGCATGAATATGTATATGTATATACATATATAGTGAGAATCTCTTTAAGCCATACACTTATATGTTATACCTTACTATTATACATTTATACTATACATTTATACTAATATACATTCATATAATTGAACACTTGTAAGCTAAACACACTAATCTAAAGACACTAAAGTAAAGTAAAGACACTAAAGTAAAGGTAAAGGTATTTCCGCTTTAGTAATTGTTATACACACACACACACACACACACACACACGTGACCAGCAAGGGGGGAAGGGGGATAATGTCCGCAAAAGCAAGGTCCACTCGAATTCACGTTTCTTTTTATTCTATCCGCGATGTTCCAACTTTTTTTTTGAAGTGGTGGAGATGTCCGTTTTCGGCAAGATGTCCGACGGGAAGAAGATGGGGGTTTGACCGCCGTTATTTTTAAAATTGGCGCTCGGAATAAAAATGATGTTTCTGGAACATTGAATTAGTTAATTAGTTAATTAGATTACTATTAGATTAGTATTAGATTAGTATATGTTAGATTAGTATATGTTAGTATATATTAGTGTGTATATTAGTCTATTAGTGTGTGTGTGTATATTAGTTAGCTAATGTGTGTATATTAGTTAGCTAATGTGTGTATATTAGTAGTTAATGTGTTAGTTAATGTATGTGCGTGTGATTAAAACGCCGTTTAGCGAATAAATTTAAATATAATTGGCATTTATGACTTTTATAAAAATAAGAAATTCTTGTACTTTTACACTTTTATTACATTAGTTTATTAGTAGTATATTAGTATATTAGTATAACTCATATACTAAAGTGATGATGACACAAGTGGTACCCATAAGTATACCTCGCATATCATCTAATGCTAATCAAAGTTCAACTACTCCTTCACTTCAAAGTGTATTAGAACAAAAGAGAAGTTCAGTTTCATTATTATCAAATTCAACAAATAATTCATCTTCAAATAACTCATCTTCAAGTTTACCTTCTTTATCAAGTTGTTCTTCTTCTTTAGAAAGTTGTCAAGATTCTCATCCATTAAAACCATTTCAATTGAATAATAACGTTTTAAATGAAATTGATGAAGATTTCTTTAAAAATTGTTGCAATATTGAACTTGTCTTACCAATAAATGATCATAATCATATAGAACTTGAATCAACTAATACATCAATTAACAAATCATCTGGATTCGTCTCAAATTTATCACAATCATTAAAATTTTTTGCAAATTCAACTATTAAACACACAGATTTATTTAATGTTCAAACAATTCAACCACGTCTTACTGATGATAAATATATTCATTATCAATCAAATCATCATCAAGATACTGAATTGAAAACTTTCAAAATAACAAACACTCATGAGATTTCAAATTCATCAGCTGTTACTTTATCAATCCAAAGAAATAGAGATGCAAGAATTAACCCTCGTTTTCTTCGTTTATATTCACATGAATCATCATGTCGTGAAAAGGGTATATTACCTGAAGTTACTCAACAAGAAGAAGATGATTATGTTTCATTAGGTTCATCAAGTTTATCAAGTTTATCATCAATCAATTCAAAAGAACTTGCATTATGTATAAGACAAAGATTATGGCAATCAGTGGTACTCCCACCAAGAGAAGATACTATTTTAACTCAATCTGAATACGTTTATCAAGGTGATATACAACAAGAGAATGAGAATGTGAATGAGAATGACAATAGTTCATTGATTAGAAAACTTGGTGATTTTAAACCTTGGATTAAATTAGAAGATGAGATTAGTAAAGAAAGAAAAGTTATATTAAGACCAAAAGGAATCTTGAATAAGAATGTTCAATTCACTGTTAAAGGTTGGTGTAATTCAAGATTTGTTACATAACCCCATATATATACCCACATACCCCACTATTTATTGCTAATGACTATTTACGCTAATTAATGACTAATGACATATTTATATATTGTAGATTATTCATGTATTATATTTATATTTATATTTATATTTATGTATTTATATTTATTTATATTTATATCTAATGTTTATTTATATTCATATTTATATTTATTTATCTATCTAATGTTGATGTTAACAAATACATATAATACATAATACATACATACATGGAAGTTGACGAGATCGCGAGACAAGAAGCAGCCATTGCTCTATATGAAGAAGGCGCAATCAAGGAGTCGATTGGCTTGATGCGTGAAGCCATCATCAATTATTCAGCAGCATTAAGAGTATGAACATACATTAATCTATTAATCATATAAATATTAACCAATATACAATAGAAACATCAAGATGTTGAAAAACTTTACAGATTAAAACTTTCAAAAGAACATGAAGAACAATTGAAACAACAACAAGAATTGATTCAATCTTCAAAGAATTTAGAATTAAATGATGTTGTTAATGATGTTATCAAGGATGAACCATGTTGGTTATTAGATATTTTAACAGATGACATTTTATTAGAAATTATATTGAATTTAGTTTATAAATCACCAATTAGTCATGTTAACTTTTCAATAACTTGTTCCAAATTATCAAAACTTTGTTTCAATTCATTAATTTATAAACATTTATGTTATTTAACTTATCCAAAACAAGTTTATTCATTATCAACTATTGAATTAAACAATATTTCACAAAATCAATTAAAGATGGTACAATTTTGGGATTTTAATTGGGAATTGATGTTAAATGATAGACCTTTTATCAAATATCATGGTGTTTATATATCAAAAAACTCTTATATCTCTGAAGGTTTAAACGTTGATAGTTTTTATTCACCTGTTAGATTAATAACTTATTTTAGATATTGGAGATTCTATCCAAATGGTGATCTATTGAAATTAACAACAACTATTGAACCTGATTTAATTGTTCCATTTTTTGATAAACATCAATTGAATGAATATGATGATTTATTAAAAGATTCTCATTTATCTAAATTCTCTATTGATATTGATGGTCATTTATTGATTAATAGAATTGATGTGAAAAGAAATTATCAATTCATTGAAGAATTAAACATTGTTAATTTGGGTTATAAGAAATATCATAGATTGAATTGGTTAAATTCTTCAATAATTAATCAAGATGGTGATAAGAGTTATTTCAATTTAAAGAAAGAGAAACCTTTTAATTTCTCAAATGTGTTAAGTTATAAAGTTGATTATGATGAATTATAAAATTATAGAGTTATATAAAGTTCATTAGTTGAAGGAATAAATCATGTCACTATGAACAAGTTTATAACTTGAACTATTAATTCCATCATCATATTTCAAATATTCATACTTCAAATATTCAAGGTTTAAAGGACTAGTCTCTATGATAGATTCATCATTATATGCTAAAACATCATCAAGAGGTGTATGATAAATCAAATCTTTCAATTTTATCTCACATCCATCATCATTCATATTATTTATATCATGGTTCATATCATTCATATTATTCATATCCAAAGATTTACATTTTCTTTTCTTAAGAACATCATCTTCAACAATTTTCCTTTTCTTTGATTTCTTCATATCAATGAAGCTTGACCAATCACTAACACCAACATCACCAACACCATCATCAATAACATTATGTTGATGTTTATGTTCATGTTCATGTTCATGTTCATGTTCATGATACAATCCAACAATCCAAAAAATCTCTTGGAAGACTTCTTTCCTAAACTGTCTTTCTTCAATCACATCACCTTTCCTAAACCCACCTCTCCCATAATTACCACCACCATTACCATTACCACAACCATTACCATCATCATCACTAAATCCAACAAATTCATAAAACTTCACTAATCCAAAATTTTTAATAAATCTTTGTTCAAATAAAATTGACATCATTAAGAAACATCTTTCTTCTTTTTTCAAATGATCAGGTTCAACATGTCTTATTTTGAAAGGCCACCAATCAGGTCTTGTTTTAGATCTTTGATTATATGGGAATTTACTTTGTTTTTTCGGTTCAATCAATTTTATCCATTGTTTAACAATTTTTTTACAAATTGATTGATTTAATTTTAAAAGACATGTTTTTATATGAGATTGAATTTGTGTTTTGGAATTTATTGAGATTTTAATCATTGGAGTTGTTGAAACTTTTTTAAATGTTTTTAAAATGTCATTTTTGAAGATTATTGATGTTGATGATAATGATGATAATGTTGAAATTTCTTTGGGTTTAGATGAATCAATAGATCTTTTAAGAATATCAACAGTATCTTCATCAAATTGTGAGGAGCTTAATAACTTGATCTCATTTGTAATTGGATCATTGTATAATAAAGTGAAGTTTGTAATATGATTTTTTAAAAATGTTGAAATGAGTTCTTCAAAAGATGTCATTATCTTAGTTTCAATATATTATCAAAAAGACTATTTATTTGAATGATAAGTTGATAAGTTGATGATTGGGTTCAATAAACATGGGAATAACACACTCATTTTATATTAATTAGAAATAAATTATAAGAATTTTAAAAATTGTTACGGATATTGTTTCATGTTTGTTTCATCTTTAAATCAGTGAAACATTAAACATTAATTCATTTTTTTTACATCTAAATAAAGAATCTAACTGATTCTTACGATTTGATTCTTTGATCCATTGATTAGAAGAGTATGAATCTATGATGAATTACATGTTGTGTTGAATTTATATCTATTTTTCATTGTTTTATTCATTGTACTAAATCTTGAATAGAATGACCATTAACATTACCATTACCATTACCATTCCCATTTGTAATATCTTGTGTTTGTATTTCTGTTTGTAATGGAACATGTGATGTTTCTACTTCTTTCTGTATGGCTGTTTGGATTGGTTCTAACACTGGTACATGTGATACTTGAATTGATGGTTGTGATATTTGAATTGATGGTTGTGGTTGTGTTTCAGGTTGATAGTTTGTTTGGAAAGTCCCCATCACTGGACCATTATTTATATCTTGTCCATTACTCCATGATGATGATGATGATACTTCCATTGGTTTCATAATAGGGAATGGAGTAGGATTTGGTGAATTTGAAAATTCTTTTAATCTTTCTCTTTCTAAAATTCTTTTTTGTCTTTCCCTTTCTAATTCTTCTTTTCTTTCTCTTTCTTCTTCTTCTTCTTGTATTCTTCTCTCTTCTGCTCTTTGTTTTTGTAATTCTTTCTCTCTTGCACGTTCTTCTAATTCTTGTTGTCTTTGTAATTTTTCATCTTCTAATTTCTTAATAACTTCATGTTCTAAATCTTGTTTACACCAATTACAAATGAATACATCATTTGAATTTCTTACTAATTCTTGTTGTACTGAACGTTCTTGACATTTTAAATGTTGCCATCTATTACAACGTTCACAAGTTATTAATTTAACACCATCATCATAATTTTTCCCTTTAACACCACAATAACAATCAAAATACCATTCACCTTCTTCAAGTTCAATTTGTTCCATATTTGAAGGAATCTTTTCACTTAAATCCAATCCACCTCTTCTACTAGTTGATTGAACACGTAAACGATCTTCAATTTCTCTTTTCAATGCATTGATTTTCTTTTTTAAATTTCTTTGAGTTTTCAATTTTTCATTCTCAAGTCGTTGTTTTTCTAATTCTTCTTCTCTTTTTTGTTTATCCAAACGATCTTGTTCATCTTTTAATTGTAATCTTGAAGATCGTTTTCTATGATTAACCATATCATGTAATTGTTGTTCTCTTTTTCTTTTGACAACTTTCTTTCTAGTTGTTAAATCTTCTAAAGCCAAATCATTAATATGTTCTTTAATATTTTGAAATAATGGTTTTAAAACTTTATTAGATTTAATAGAAATTAAAAAATCATGAAGTTCATAAATACCCATGGCAATTAATTTCCATTCAAATTCAGGTTCAATATCTTGTAATTCAACTTCTGGATTATAATCCTTGGAGTTTTTAAACTTTCTCGGTATGTTTAACTTTGGATAGTGTTTAATCACTCTATGATATATTCTATTATCACTTAAAAGGAAATAACTTTCATCACCATTTTCAAAAATAGGTTCAAATCTTAATTCATTCTCACGTTCATATTTTTCAACTTGTTTTCTAAAAGCTTCAGTATATTGAACTTGAAATATCAGATTATAAAGAACATCGAATTTATCGATTAAAGATAATGAATCAAACTCTTTAGGTTCATCTTCTGTTCCTAATAAATTAATCTCATCACCAAATAGATAACGTACTTTGAAACTGAAATCTTCTGGAGTCACTTTAGTTCCTATCAATAGAGCAGCCAAGTTTGTAGAGATCTTATTCATTAATGAATTCTCAGTCAATCCAACCAATTCTTCTTCAATTAACTATAATAAAATGAGATTTGTTAGTATATCATATTGATTCATAAAAAAAATGTGATCTGATAACACGATAACGTACATCCACCGAGAAAGGTTCACCACTAAGTTTGATTGTACCTCTAAAATAAAAGAGCCATTGAAGAACATATGCATACCTCCAATCATTTCTCAATTCTTTTAATTGGATCTCATAAGTTTCATTTTCCAATGCTAATTTGATAGGCGTTTTAAGTAATTGATTCTTGATCTCATCATCCAAATATACCAAATTGAACGCTGGATGTGTTTCATTGATCACCGGAGTGGCCTGTTTTGATCTGGACATCGCTCAAAAAGGGGGCAAATCACTTGATTGAATTGCAAACAAATCACCACACAAATCTTGATTGTTTTGATTTTGTTTTTGTTTTTAAAACTGTTCAACTTCAAAGCAAAATAATCAAATTCAAATTCAAACGCGAATTTTCAATTTTGTCGAGAAAGCGAGCTGGTGTCTGGATGTATTATGTAATGTATTATGTAATATATTAATAGTTATGAGCACTGTTTAAGTGTTTTTTTTTTTTTTTTTTTTTTTTTTTTGGTTTTTGGTCTTCAAATGAGCATGTGATTTTATAACGATTCTAGTTAGTTTAAATATTTATTTATCAATTTTATATTGAAAAAGTGTCTCGAATCGAAGTGTCTTCGAGGAATTTAGTGGTTCATTGACACTGTTCTTCTCATTGGACTCTGATTTGTGTCTGGTTAATTGATATCCTCGACTTCTGTGTCTCAATCTTGCTTTTGATCCAGTTAATTACCTTTCAAAACGTGGGTGGGTATAAAGACTTGACCATTAGATCTTAGATCACACACACACACACACACACACACACACACACACACACATCAGTACACTTATGAAATATATGAACATTGGCTCAATCCACATCGCTATGACAGACAGACAACACAACAGAGTACGAACACCGACACCATCAACTCCTCCATTCTTGAACTTGGCTTCCCCAGATCTTAAAAGTTTTAAATCATTTTTAAGATATTCTCCAAATAAATCAGATCAACCATCAACATCATCAAACCTAACGAATTCCATCCCAGATGATTTGTTATTCGATCAAATATCAGAACTCGACTTTGAGTCAGCTTATGCTATCTTAACAAAATCACCTGCTCCTATAATGAATACACCTCCTTCATCTTCATCCATATCAAATCAATTCAACTTAAAATCACCAAGATCAGCACTATTCCCCACCACTGAAACTTCAGATTTCAAACCAATGATATTTCAAGGACCATCTCCATCACCCAAGATGATGAGCCCCATGATCGACTTGGATTCACTCACTTATTTCAATCATCCTAGTCCAGGACAATCAGAAATATTGGGTCATTCCATACTTGATCAACAACCAGTTAATGAACTTTTAACAGTTAATGAGTCTAATGCATTGGAACAATTCTTGGATAGTATAATGGATGATAAGATTAAAGATGAAAGAGTACTTCAGGCTCCTTTGATGCCTAGTGAAGATGCTACTGGTTTAGGTGTATCATCACTTGGAACCAGTATGGATTATAAAGAATTGAAATCCAGTATGTCAGTTCCAATACCGTCTCAAAATGACCTGAGATTCATGGTTGATGACTCTCAAGTACCATTTGAAGAAGAGGAAGTGTACATGAAAGCTCAAACTGATCCAAAGGCAATACCTACAAAATCACGTAAAAGGCGTAAAGTCTTATCGGCAGAAGAGAAGAAATTGAATCATACCACAAGTGAACAGAGGAGAAGAGCACATATAAAAAATGCATTTGATGATCTGGTTAGATTATTACCACAAGATAAGGAGATCAATTCAAAAAGGAAAAATAACCCTAAATCTATAGTGTTGGAGAAGACAGTATTGGAGATTGAAAAACTTGAAAGAATGAATAATGAACTACGAGAGCTTCTACGTGGGCTTTAGAATATCAAATATTGGATACATTTTATAGAGAAAGCTATCTGATTAATCACAACCTCAGAAACTTTGTAGAGTCCTCACGTCTCAATATTAGTTTTGGAATAGCTCTATACTCCACTCATTACACTCTATTGAGCTATCTGTGGCGTTTCAAAACTGACTGATATATATATAGGTCATAAGCCTGTGCATATTCAGTAGTGACTGGTGGAATCTTAAGAAATCCAAGTACATAATTGACTCAATTGAAAAAGAATTTAAAACTTAAAGAAAATGACATACCAAATCGGGACACGGTATTACTTAAACAACGATAAACCAGGACACATTATTTAAAAAAGAAAAAAAAATGAAACCATCAATTTGGGATTTTTTCAAAAATTCCCATTTTCAACATTTTTCAAAAGTTTTGAAGACTTTCAGCTTAAGAAATTGGGAAATGGGGGAAAATGTGATTTACAAGCTCAGTTTTGGGTGTTTTGGAGATTTGAAAAGTTGGTAATATTCCCTATAATTGGAGGTATTGAGCGATAATAGTTTTGGCGATCAATGGCTCTTTTGTTGCTCATATATTGCTAATAATGTCGAGATTGTAGTGTTTCAATGACTCTCGAAGCTCTTTGAGAGACCATCACATCTTCTGTGTCAGTGATTCCGCTGAATCATGATCGCATCTCATAAACCTTTTTTTCTTTATCGTCAACTCTCTAATATCGAACAAGATATGGAGATCTGGGGATATGCAAGGACATGAGCATCAGGGCTATTTTGAAGTTTGTAGAAGCGGTTGAGCTGGAGAAAACATGCAACTTTGTGAGGATAAAGCTTGGGTATGTTGGCTGCTGATGAGCATTTGAAAAAGACTACCAGTCACTTCTGGGTTTAACCTATAGATGTTGTAGAGAGAGTCTTCATAGGTGCATGGTCAATGCAATGATGTTGACAGGTATGGAAAGATACCTTCTGATCTGTTGTTAATAGGAATTGATACTTTACAACCTATCTCGACGATGGAAGCTTCAGCACATCCTGAGATCATTATTGAGATAAATTGTAAGCTGCGAGATGTGTCAAAGAGACGAGTAGTCACTAATCAGGCTGTTCTACAAAGGCTGATCAGCAACTACGAAGCTCCAATTCACTGTCTGTCAATGGAAGTCTGATACATTGATCGTTATAGGCCCGATCAAGTACCGATGGAGAACAAAGTGTTCTTATATAACCATTGATAGTACCAACAGATGCGCCATTGGTAAGAGCCCAGGGCACAAACCATCACCAAAAAGTTTGTATAATGGATTTTTGTTTTTGTGTCAAATTTTTTATGTTTCTGTGGTGATGTTTCAAACTTCAAGAATCCCTAGAAAACTTGACATACTACACTTCACTTATTTGAGATCAAGTATCTGGAGTATAAGTATCAGTCATTCAAGTGGAGTAGTAAAATGTTTCCTGTCTAGGAGGGAGAAATGATGGAGAAAGGAGGGATCTAGGAGGGAGAAATAAGTGAGAAAGGAGGGAGTTGATGAAGATAAGCTGACCAACCAATACAAAAGATTGGTCCCAGGATTGCCTCCCCAGGCCACAGGTACCGTAATTGACTAAAATGGTGCCATTTATGGGGAGATGAACCCTATGACGGCTACGGTCTGTCCGTTTAACTGGCCAAAGCCAAATCTATTACTAAAGCTGAGCCTCAGCACCTAATCTATGATCTAGAATACTCAGAGAGTGCTGCGAGAAGGAAGACACAATCTAAATACAGAGCTAGTGAACTTGATATAAACATCGTGGAATCCCGTTGGTCAAATACTACTACTGATCCTGAACGAAAGTCTGCTAAGTACAATTCAGAACCAATGTAAAAGTCGACTCGATAATCTGAAGTTCATCCTGAAGCCACCCATGAGGTAAAAAGGCCACTTCATCTCGCTAGAATTGACTTAGCATTGGTGGTTATCTTTCGACTTGGACATCAGAGTTCTTCCCCATATGTATAATCCCTTCTACCTCTATGGCCAGAGAAGTTCCGTTGTGATTGATTCTCTTCGAAGAAGTAGACTTTAAAGAGTGAGCAGCAATTTAAAAGTTCAATCCATTGTGATAGGGAACTTCAGATGTGGCTGTTGTACTGAACTGCATCAATACTGATTGTTCTTTGATCAAGTCTGCTCTTCAAGTTCAATGACAAGCAGCTGCAAATCAAGAAGCGTCATTCGACCTTTCAACAAGCAACCAGAATCATAGAGTAGTCATCACTTGTGCAACAAACTGTCGACCAAAACAACATTGAATTCTCTTCTTGACTGAAACTTGTGATTTACTTGTTAATAGTTAATAGCTGTTAAACTTAGCCAAGTTCGCGGTATCATGATCTGGTTAGTGCCACATCACAAATATGTCTAAAACTTCTACAACATCAAATAGCCAGTTACTTGCCTCTTCAACATTAAGTGAGTCTTGAAGTATTGATGCAGAGCTGTAAGGTACTTCTATATTCATTTTGAGAGGATTTACTATAAAAATGGATGATCTATCAAATATCTAGATATCTATGTAAAGCACATACTAAGTCTGGGACACGTTTAATATTTAAACAACGATAAACCAGGACACTTTTAATAAAAAAGAAAAAAAACTGGAACCATCAATTTGGATTTTTTCAAAAATTTCCATTTTCAACATTTTTCAAAAGTTTTGAAGATTTTGTTAGTTAAAAAATTGTGATTTCACTAAGATTTGAATTACAAGTTCAGTTTTGAGTATTTTGAAGGTTTGAAATCTGTGTTTTATTTCTATTGAGTGGGGCTATGGAAATTATACTTTTTTGGAGATCAATGGCACTATTATTGGCCAAGTTTCAGCAATTACGTAGAGAATCAAGTGCTTCAATCACTCGTTAAGCTCTCTGATAGTCACTTAAGTCTGGTTTGCAACCAAATATAAAATTTAACGACACTACCTCATAGGAGGCTCTTTACCCATTGTTAGAGCGTTGATTTTGAGCAAACTATGCCCATATGACGATATTCAAGACCATTTGCTATAAACTATTCTGGAGCTTGTATAGGCAGCTGCCTCGTAGAATACAATTAACTTTACTAGAAGGGTCAATCGAGGGAGATAGTGACTGTTAAATGAAGAGAACATGGTTAATAAATCTTTAGAATTGATCACGGGAAATAAAAATAAAATGTTTACCCACAATATTATCGTCAGTTTATCAATAGGTGAAAGATTGGATCATGCATGGCGCCGATTAATTTCATACCATCATCTCTGACGGTTCTGTTACAGATACTTGACCTGACGTATTCGACTGGCTCAAAGGATCTACACTCCTATCGAACAATGATTACGGACTATATCAAACATGAGAGGAGGTCAGCTTATCACGATGCTTGTTGTATGAGACAGGTCGCGAGCTACGTCGTAGAAGCATGTTGAAGTTGACTACTTGTAGAAGTCTGATGTACTTGCTATACAACACCCACTACCAATAAAGTCACCAAATAATCATTGACATTATAAGCAGATGCACTATTGGTAAGAGCCCAGGGCACAAACCAGTACCAAAAATTTTGTATAATGGATTTTTGGGTTTGTGTCAAAATATCCGTTTCTGTGGTGATGTTTTGAATATTTGAAAATCGAAAATTTCCCAGAACTCTTGACCAACTACACATCACTTTTTTGATACCAAGTATCTGGAGTATGTATCACTGCCTTTGATTATCAGTCATCCAAGTGGAGTAGTAAAATGTTTCCTGTTTATTAGAAAGAAAGGAGGGATCTGGAAGGGAGAAAGGAGGGTGTTGATGAGGATAAGCTGGCCGGCCAACCAATACAAAGATTGGTCCCCAGGTGTGCTCTATGATATGGGCCACCAATAAATGCCTCCCCAGGCACTGTGTCAATCACGGTGCCATTTATGGGGAGATGAGCCCTATCACGGCTACGGTCTGTCCGTTTTTCTGAACTGGCCATAGATAAGGTTCTGGCCAGAACCAAAGTTTGGGCAAAGTTGGGTCAAAGTTGAGGCAAAGCAGAGCACCTGTGACAACTAGAAGGCTAGAAGGCTAGAAGGAAGATACATGTGTTAGGAATACTAACTGGCTCACAGGCCACTCTACTGGGATCAGTAGATGCGACTGTGATAGTCAAGGCAAGTCGTCGTCACACATCAAACTTTTGGTAGCTGAGACTAGTGTAAAGAATGTATAGGATGGTAGCTATTCAATACAGACGCACCGCTGTATGACTGGCTGTGATAATCATCCTATTTTTAGAACTGGCGTCTATATCGTTTTCAATCCCAAGTATAGAGTTCTTTGAAGCTATTGTCAGATAGTTACAGTTCATGAACCACCTTGAATTGAGGACCCAATGGTGTGAACTCCATACCAATGATCCATAATTCGATATCCAGAGATTTCCACTGAAGATGATTTCAAAGTTCTGAATTCACGTCCTTCTACTTGTATAATATACGACACGTCTTAGCCAGACAGATCCTGGTTCTGTGCTTTATTTACATACACCGTGAGTGACATTTAGAAGCTTTGGTTTAGAGGTTGAAGCCAGCAAACACCGATTCATAAGAGAGATATCCGACTAAATTTCGTTATATCATTGCATGATTTGTAGGATGCCAGAATTACGCAGCTCGGCTTTAGAATTATTTATCGGTCACAATAATTATTGAACGTTTTCAAGTATTTAACAAGAAAAATGTATGGACAAAAGTGGATTTAGTGAATATATAGAGGTATTGGGGTGGTCTATTTCCACTGGAACCTCTTTTGTACGGCTATTTAGATTTTTATTTTTGGAAAGATTAAAATGCTCTCATTTGATCATTCATATTTTCTATTTTGAGTTAGTCCAGCTTTTGAAGAGAGAAATTGGGAGCTTTAGTTTCTTCCTTCAATACTGTAGATAATAGGCTATATAAATAGTTAAATCAATGATCGGTTACCCGGGTGAGGTGAGATATCAATTCGAAATACTCTCTATTTAAGCCGAAATAACATATTATACGACGTCAAAACTCATGCACAACAACGTATATTGAGTGAGAATCTAATAAGCGAGAGATAGACATTAATCTTCCGAAATCTGACTTCTGAAGTACAGAGAAGTCTAGTCAAAGCACACCAAGCTTCAAAACCCTCGAAGCAAACGAATTAACCCCTGTAACTTGCATTTTTGTGTTTAGGCTGCAGTGAGACTATCTGAAGTTAAAGTTTTGTTTCCGATTTTCAATTCCGATTGGCCGTTTTGTGTCAAAGTGACAGGTAGCTTCAAATGTTTCTTCAAGGACTCACAGCATAAGATGAGACTTAGTCTAAAGACACCAGACTCAGGTAATGGCAACTGGCCTGTATCTCAAAGTTGTCGAGTTGCCAGTATAACCTAGTCCGATGTGACAATTGGTAGGATCTGAGTCCTCTTGTCTCAAGTCTAATAATTATCAGCTGTTGTTGTTGGACAAGTTGGCGAGATCTACCAATTGTCTAGTCTTCTAAATTTTTATAACGGCCATCTATAGACCAATCTTCGTTGAGTCTCTACTGAGTCCTTCTTTGTGGAACATCCTGATTAATTTTGTCTCATGCAGACGATTTGTAGTCTAGTCACCGATGTTTGATGTTAGTCGGCCATTGATGTCGAGCGTCTGGTAGACTAAGAAAAAGTCCATCTGGGAGTGACTATAGATTGCCCATTTGTCAGTCTTCTATCTCAACAATTTGTCCCTGGACACATTTTGTGGTGTTGACTTTCATTCTTTTTGTGTGCATCTATAACCCAATCTCTCAGTCCTCTATTGTCCTGTAGTTCTACCTCCAGACTCACGTCTGTCCCTACGGAAAGGGTGGGGTGTGCCAGTAATGAACTTTAACCCCATCTGGAAGTGTCTAGGCCACTGTCCAATATACTTGATCCGGCTTTGTGGTTGACAATTCAAAATTTTCAATATAAGGTCTAGTATAAATTGTGTTGTACCCGGTAAAAAACCACTACCGGGTACACCTAAGGTGTACCGGATAGAATTTTCTATTTTTACCGAACTACTACCGGGTACACCACGGTGTACCAGATAGAAACCCTGTACCAGATAGTGGAAAAATATAATAACTCAATAAATATAAGTGATATTCACTCCAAATTAATTGCATATATTTCTGTAATACTCAATGGTTATGTATGCTGAGTTTGGAACTTTTTTGTTGAGAACTCGCTGTACAATAATAAGTACTTTTACTACTCTCATGAACACATAATCAATAGAAAGTGGCTGTATGGCGCCCTTTGCTACCAGATATAAAGTAGACACAGTTCCTGATGTTGTTGAAACTAACAGTCACTTCTAAGTGTAACTCGTAAATTTTGACGAAAGGGTCTTCATAGGAATATGGTCAGTGCAATGATATTGACAGGTATGGAAAGTGTCTACATACCTTCTGATTTGTAGCTGATACTTCTCAACCAATCTCGACGATGGAAGCACCAGAACATCTCGAGATGATTATTCTAATAGATCGTTAACTGTGAGACGTGTCAAAAGTATGAGTACTCACTACTCAGGATGTTCTACAAAGGCTGACCAGCAACTATGTAGATGCAATTGACTGCTTGTCATGAAAGTCTGATACATTGGTCGTTATAGCAAGACCGAGTACCGATGAAGAGTCGAATTCTCTTATAAAACCATTGACATCATAAGCAGATGCACCGATGATAAGAGCCAGGGCACAAACCAGCACCAAAAATTTGTATAATGGATTTTTGTTTTTGTGTCAAAATATTCGTTTCTGTGGTGATGTTTTGAATATTTGAAAATCGAAAACTTCCCAAAACTCTTGACCAACTACACATCACTTATTTGATATCAAGTATCTGGAGTATAAGTATCAGTCACCCAAGTGGAGTAGTAAAATGTTTCCTGTTTATGAGAGAGAAAGGAGGGATCTAGGAGGGATCTAGGAGGGATCTAGGAGGGATCAAGGAGGGTATAGAAAGGAGGGAACAGGGTGTGTAAAGAGGGTGTGTAAGGTGCGGACTTGTTCGTGAAAGGTAGACTCTAGAGAACCGGGAAGAAATGCATACTGGCGAAATAGGTGAGCTTGAGGAGCAGCGGACTACAAAACACTATGTCAATGGAACTATTGAGCTAGCGGCTTGCCAAAGTTCTGGGCCTGAACCTTGGGTCAACCGGGTATGCCTCGGGGATGCCTCTAGGATGATCGGCTGAACTAGAACAATCAAGGATCCAAGATGAAGTTCAGCGGTTGCTTTCGAGAACTCGACGTCTTGTCAGAATGATCTCTTAAAGTAGTTGACGCTATAGACCACAGTAGTGTGGTTATAATACATCTGCATTGACTTCGAATGATCTACGTCTCAGCGGCACGTGTAGAAGAACGTACATTTGTTAAACAATCACAAGTTCAGATCATTTAGGATCTGACCAGCCAAGGTTTTATATAGCCAGGTGTTACCTGTAACTTTCTTGAAATGAACACCGAACAATCCCACAAGAGGCACTTTAACCACATGTATTTCAAACTTCAGTGGAGTTCTGCTTGAGTTAGATATGATCTTTGCTGTCGCTGGCTTATAACCTTCCGAAACAGCAGACACTGTGTTTGTTCCATCGTCATCACCTCCAGAATTATCCATCTTGTTTTGTTCAATACGACTGGATACAAGCATGTCACTACCACCTTGAGCATCATTCAGTGAATCCAACGAGGCAGATGAGTCAAACTCATTACCGGTGAAGTTACGAGCCGTTGGTGATGCCATCATGTTGTGCATGTTGGAAGAAGCAATTGGAGTGTTAGGCATTGGAGGAGTGGCACCAGAATGTTTGCGTCTGTAGCCCAAGATGCTTCCGCCAATGGAAAACTTTCTTCTATGCAGCTTGGCACCAGATGATTCATATGAGGTTTCACCAAACGAGCTTCTGTCATCAGTCAACCTCTTCTCTAGAGGTTTACCGGTTTCACCAGATGTTCCACTCGATGATTTAGCAGATTTCAGACTTCCAGCTCTTTCGATACCATGCTGATGTTGGTAGTCCAAGTCCTTCTCAGCACCGCTTTCACCAGTAACCACAATAAGAGGTTGTTCGATCGATGGTGTATGGACACAGATGAAACCACCACGGACTTCTGTAAATTGAACGTTCAACTTCGACAATGTTGAGATAACATTGGCTCTAATAACAGGTAGAGGTTTTGAGGATGTGGTTTGGACAGAGAATAAACCTTTCAGGAACATAGTCTTTGGATATTCGATAGATGGCATTGTTCCTGGTGGTGCTCTAGCAGCTTCTTGTACGATTTGGTCCTCAGTCAATGCAACTCCTTCCGAAGCACTGGAATTAACCAGCGTAACCTTATCAGCATTTGAACTTGGTAGGTATTCATCAAGGGTAACGTCATCAAAAAATGCATCCTCGTTGAGATCTGATGGTAGTGGTGGAACTTGTGTTATCTCATTACTAGCAAACTGAGCAGGGTCACGACGATGTCCAACAGATTTAGCTCTTGCAGATGGATGGAATTTCCTCTGAGCAGCCATGGTGTTCAGATTGACAGGGGGCTGTGTGCCAGTATGCGCTGAAACAGTTCTTGTATGCGTCTTTGTAGTGGCTGATTGAGGTGTATCGTTTCCTTCAAAGTTGGATTTCTTGGAAAGCTTCATACTGCCAACACGACGTACAAAGTGGTCTTGATCATGGGCTTGAGTTTCTTGGAACTTGGTGCTGAGATGATCACCATATGATTGTTGGTGCTTGGGCTGGTGCTGATGCTGGTCAGATGGTCTTCTAACGGAGGCCGATCTTCTTTGACTCAGTTTTCTCAAAATTGAGTTCAAACCCTTGGATTCATCATGATGCTGTTGCTGCTGCTGTTGTGGAACAATAAAATCATCATTGGCAGATGTATTTGAAGCCTGTAATTGATGACCTGATGGGAGTGGTGGAGTTGATGAATGGATTGGAGAGGTGTGCACAGCTTCTGGGAATGCTAGAATTGGAGGTTGTGTTGGGGTGATATGATCTCCAGGTGATTTGCTTGTTTCTCTTGAAGGATATTGTTGGACGTCAGGAGATTGGTCTTTAACTTGACCCTTCTCAGGAATTGGCAATGGAATATCAACGATGGATTCCTTAGCTTGTTTTCTAGTAAGCATCTCTTGAACTAGGTAATAGATCGAAACCAACGGATGAAACCCGAGAGTAGGATCAACCCGCAGTAGTGCTGAACTCTTTGATTCCTTCGAGTTGGCCCATTCCTTACAGGATACGTTGTAGATATCAGAACTGATGATCAACGATATATCTTCAGAGATTTGTTCTGCAGACTGACCAAACTCCAAGCTGATCATTTCTTCGATCACCAGAGGATCTAGCGGTAGATTCAATGGGACTCTGTGTGGAACAAAAGAAGCAGGGGCCAGATCATAGCCTTTTACCATCCACGGATGAGCTAAAACTTCAGATAGATGAGCCCTTTTGTTTGGATTGACAACAAGCATTCTGGATAATAGCGAAACCACATCAGAAGATAAGAAATCGGGATATTCAACTTTACCTTTCTTGATTTTTTCATGTAAAACACCGACACTTTCATCGTCAAATGGGACTTTACCACAAACTAGAACGTACAACACAACACCAAAAGACCAAACGTCCACTTCTGGCCCAACATAAGGATGAGCAGATAATAACTCTGGAGCAGCAAAGTATAAAGAGCCACAGTAAGTTTTCAACAACGTATCGTTTGAAAAGAGATTAGATAAACCGAAATCTATAATCTTGATATCACCTTGTTTGGAGATCATGATGTTTTCGATCTTCAAATCTCTATGAACAACATTGTTCTTGTGAAGATAATCTAAAGCAGATCCAATCCCTCTTGCAAACTTTCTAGCATTGCGTTCTTTCAAAGAACCATGACTGACTATGTAGTCTAACATTTGCCCACCTGAGACATACTCGAATAGCATGTAGAAGTGGTTCGACATAGTGATGACTTCAAACAAGCGACATATGAAAGGGTGGTATAAGATCTTACCCAAAGATGCCTCTCTTATCGTTCTTCTATCCCGTGCAACTTCTTTTTCATACTCTTTGCGTCTAGCTAATGCCTCATTCGAGTCGACAGGAGCGGGATCACTTGCATGGGCTCTAGCATAGAGTCTAGCAGCTCTTGGAACAATTTTAATTGCACAGATCTCACCAGTTTTTCTATGCTTTGCCAATTTGACTTTACCCATGGACCCAGCCCCGATAGTCTTCATGAAATCCCAATCACCGATCGAACGACGATGAAACTGGCTGGGCTGTTGCTTTCTGGTACTAGTAGGACTTCTCTGTGCACTTGTGCTAACAGGAGCTGGAGCGTCTTGATTCATCTTAGCAGCTGGAAGTAGTCTTGTTGGTCCATCTGCCGGAGAGGGTTGTTTTCTTGCACCGTTGTTCAAAGCTGATGATGTTCCAACGACAGGATTGTTGGTATCGATAGGGGCAAGTTTGCCTTTGACAGGAGAGATACTGGATTGTGGTAACGGAGACTGGTAGTATGTCCCTCCAGTTTGGGGAGTGACAGCGGAAAATCCAGGCCTTTGTGCATCAGAATTCGATCTTTGGGGAGTTCTGTTATTCACCAGAACATCCCTTGGATGACTGTGAACAGGAGTCGGCTGTTGTGATTGATTGGAAAAGTTACCGCTGCTGTTTCTCAACATTCTAGGGGTGGCAGGTACAGCAGGTATTGGTAGTCTCCTTGATGCATCATTTGAATTTGAGCTGTTCGAGGAGCTGTTCGTGCTAGGCCTCACCTTGGGAAGTATGGAAGGCTGTTGATAATTGGCACTGATATGGTAGTCATCAGCGAAATCTTCTTGTCTGTTTGTCATCTCGAGATTCTAGTGATTCATGAAACAGCTGAAGAAGAAGAATGTGGTGTGGTATCTGATCAGTATAGTCTGTTCAAATATTTAAGCGCTGTTTAATCTTTGGGCGGTCAAAACAGCAGTAAAATGTAAAAACCAGTGTATGTTTCTGTGGGTATTTGTAATTCTGTTATCACAGACAAGTACAGAGAACAATCTGGCGTTGATATAACGAAGTAATACGCTTTCAAATGAGATGAACTTTGTCTTTAGGCGGTGACAGGTAGACCTGGGGGCACGCAGATGACGATCTTGGTGAATCAAAAAAACAGCTTTTTAAGAGGAATCAGACGCCGAAATGAGTTGAACAGTTGTGGATGTTATTGGCTCCCGGACAATTGACAACACGGTTTCTTCTAACTCTTTCAACAACGCTTTGATAAGTTTCAAATATGAGTTGTATTTCCACAATTGCTTTAATTTGATTAATTCGCTAACACTGAATTTATCAACATCCGAACATTTCGAGGCTGGCTATTATATGCTACAAAAATAGGGGTTACCCTGACTTGAAATGTCAAATTATGCTATTCAACCTGCTCTATAAAACAGCTCCGAAGCCGAAGGTGATCTTGATTGATCTGATGTAGTAGTCTTCGAAGTTTCCCTGAACAGCGTCTTCTTCACCAATTGGAATACCGTCGAATAAGACGTTCAACTTGGTTTCAGAGTCGCCTTGGTAGAAATCTATGTTCAAGTTGGCATAATGACCTGCTTTCCATGATTTTAGTCTCCACTGTTGTTGTATCTTCTTGTTAGGCTCTAGTTTGGCTATCTTTCCCTGAACGTTACCACCAAACAGCTCGAATTCTTGTCCTTCTCTCAAGAAATCACCTTCAAAACCTGGGTTTGATCTGGTCCAAGCTCCAATTCTGTTTCTCTCCAGCAGAGTGATGTAAAGCTGTTCTGCAGTTGTGTTAAATGCTGGTTCAAAGTGTAGAGTAGACGTGTTATATTTTGGAACAGAGCTTGAAGAAGATGTAGTTGGTTTGGATGTGGTAGTACTGGATGTGGTATTCTTGCTTGTGGTAGATGGTTTTGGTGCAGATGATGCTTTAGTGGAAACATTACTGATGGATTGGTTGGCCTTGGTGAATTGAGAGTTGACCTGGTCAGAAGGCAATTGGATATCAGCACTGTGGGTGCTCAACAAATCTTTACCAAAACTTCCAAGAGCTTCCCTCAGTTTTGGAATGAGCTGTTTCTTTACAACATCTTTCACCTTAGTGTTTTCGCTATTCTCGTTGAAGACAGATACATCAAACTGGTATTCATCCTTCTCTGTATCGTATGCCACTTCAGGAATAGTGATGGAGCCTTTTGCGGTAGTGCCAGGAACTTTACCATCGAAACCAAGCACTAATTTCAAGTCGAACAAGCTAATGACTTTACCTTTACGCTGTGAGACAACGACATCACCCTCAACCGAGACAATTGATGTGATTTCAGCATAATCGTCACCTGAAGAGCCTTTCAGGTCAATAAGGTTATCGTTGAAGTAGCGACGGGTCCAATCGATACAATTTTTGTCGACCCAGTGCCAGTTATTTGGATTGTTCACGACCATATTATTGATATAGTTGAGCTTAATAAGTTGATGAGGAGAGATCTGGAAAGTTGTTCAAGCTCAAATGGCTATTTATTGTGTCGATATCGAGATGACTTCTAGAAAATTCTGTGGCATTTCGCGGATAGTACAAAGCGGCTAAATAAATATTAGGTTGTTTATTTTGCCGGATATCAGTGTTTTAGAAGCCCAATTCGACTTTCAAAACATATGAAACCAAGATTGGTAGCGATATAAACAGGATTGGGTACTGTATTAAGAAGATGATACTCACACAGTTCATCTGGATTCTATCCTGGGAATCCAAACTCGATGTGTGGAAAGCAGTAAAGTAAATGATCGAAGTCATTGATGGTAATCCAAATGTCACTGTCAACACAAATAGTAAGATTTTGTCACTTTTAGCCACCCATCCCATCGCTATGAGAGCCCTAGACCACAGAACACCTAGTATTGGAAGCAAAACAAGTCGTAAGACAGTCAAAGCTAGGGCAGTTCTCCAGAAGTTCTTTGGAAGAACAGTAACTTCAATCTTAGCTATTGTTGACCCGAGTAACAATAACGCGAAGGGTATAGCAGCAGCGGAAACGTAGGATGTGTAGTCCATTATGAAACTGAGTGGTGGTAAGTCATCTGGTGCATCATGCATCGACACTGTTGTGTGAACAAACAAAGCTTTGAGCCAAGGAACAAACGCAATGATCAATGAAACAATCAACGCAACAGAACATGGTCTCAAGCAATTCTTAAGAAAGAAGAGCAGATAGTTCAAATGAAATCTTTGAAAGAAGGCAGGAGAACTTCTTTGAATGTCATCTGTTGTAACTCCGACTTCAGTGGTCAAGATCTTTGCAAGTGTTGAAGTTTGATAGTTATCTTGTTTATAGTCACTGATGACATCGTCCAAAGTCTGGTACCTTTTGATTCTGATGGATGATTGACGTGTCTCATGAGTGTGAATAGAATTTCCAGATGAAGCATCATTGAAGGTTTGTAGTGCCACAGGCTCATCTATACTGACAATGGAGGACGCATTATCATCACTGTTGTCCACGATGCTATGACGTGCGCTTGTCTCCTCTTTTGGTTCTTGCTTTGCACGATTCTCACCGCTTTCTTCTAGACTCTTGTTATCTCTCCGTTTCTTTTCCCTTATGAAGTCCCACTCTATGAGTCTGAATCCACCAAGGTTGAACAATACGAGTGTGAACATCATGAAGAAGATAATCACATAAGTAACACCCTTATCCGCCTCTTGTGCGGTGAAAATAACACCGGTGTTCATGGTCTGTAGCATGGCAACTGTGATGTCTTGAACATTTGGTAGGATACCAGCAACTAGTAAACCGCCGAACCATGCATTTGGCGCCTTGGTGATATACTTGATGATAAAACTTCCCAGTCCACCAAGAGCGAAAAGTAACACAGAGGTGAGACAGATGACCCCAATGTTCTTGATATCATCGTCACTGACATTTGCAACGATCTTATAAAAGGTCAAGCAAGGAATCAAAATTGTGATGACGATGTCTGAGATATTCCTCGACGTCTCTATCGTAAGAACATTTCTCCTTGAGAGGAAGAAACCTGTGGCTATAATGAAGTATATCTTGATTATGGGCTTCACAGCGATCCAGATGATCGAGCCGAGTTCAATGGCCATTTCGTGAAGGTTCAAACAGCGTATAAGTGGTTCTTCTCAACGTAAAGATGAGCAGCTCATCTTAGAAACAAACACAATATGAGTAAGTCCTCTTTCAATTTCGGTATAAATACGTCCTTGTAGTACAGCGGAAAATGGAAAATGCCTAACTTAAAAAAAAAAAAAAAAACACCACACATACATCGATCGGACTCGGCGTCGATTTCCCCCATATTTTCGCTTTGAGTAAAGATAGCGAAAATCATGGCTGACAGAAAAATCTCGGTATTACATTCTTTAACTGAACAACTAAGACTAACTAATAGTCCAGGGCGACTTTTATTGTGTACGATGCCAGAAATGGAAGCGAAATGACTAAAACAGGATACTGGATCAACAGTAACAATGACGCACAGTTCATCTGCAACCTGTCAGGAGAATCTGGCGGTGTGTAAGAGGCTGTAAAGTAGATGATGGAGGTCATTGTAGGTAATCCAAAACTGATGATACACACAAATCTCATCATGATGTCCTCTGGTCCCACCCATCCCATCGTCACTAGTGCTTTGTCCCATAACACACCGATGATAGGTAGCAGAACAAGTCTCATGACCAGCATGGCAAGAGCGGTCTTCCAGAACCCTTTTGGCAGGGATGTGATTTGAATTCTGGCAATAGCTCCTCCTAATAATATCAGAGCTAATGGAACAGCTGATGCTCCAACGTATGACGTATAGTCCATTATGAAACTTAAAGGCGGTAGTCCGTCTGGTGCGTTTGGTATGCTCTTGTCTGTATGAACGAACAATGCTCTAGTCCAGGGTATAAAAGTGATAATCAATGCAATAATTGTAGCCATCGAACAAGGTCTCAAACAATTTTGTAAGAAAAATACCAAGAATCCCAAACGATACTTCTTGATGAAGTTGGATCCAGCACCACTATTTTTAATATCCTCACCCCTCACACCAACATCTGTTGTCATGATCTTCGTGATAATCTTTTCATGAGTAGAAGATCTATCGTCTGTGACTTCGCTATACTCATTGATCACATCCTGAACGTTCTGGGAGGGCAGTCTTCTCAATTCGTTGACTCTCAAATTGGCTCTTGTGAAAGAAGAAGCAGTGGAATTACCAGATACTCTTGATCCAGTACTCATGACGGTATTAACCCTTGCTAGGTTTGATGATGCACCGGTTGAACGGCGACGAGATGCATTGTTTCTATATTGTGTAGGATGAGGAATTTCAAGAACTGTAGCGTTGCTTGAATCTTGGGAGTCTTGTGTTAACAGCACTGGTGCCACAGCGACATCGTCATCATTTCCTTCAGAACTTAGAGAGGATCTTGAGCTGCTATTTTGTGGATTTTCTCCAGGAATGTATGGAGATGTTGAAGTCTCGTCATTCTCCTTCTCAGAAAGCGAACTTTCTCCCAGATTTTTCTCGGTATCTTCATTTAGTTTTCTTTCATAGATGAAGTCTTGTTCAACCAATCTGAACCCACCAAGATTAAATAACACCAAAGTAAACATAGTCAAGAATATCACGACATGCGATATACCTTTCTCACCTTGCTCACTTGTGAAAACCAAACCAGTGTCTAGAGTCTGAATGTATGCAATAGGAATATCAGAGATATTAGGAAAGATCCCTGCTGATAATAAACCACCAAACCATCTTCTTGGAACAGGTGTAGTGAATCGTATAACCACCGCAAACAGTCCACCAAGTACGAATATTAACACCGCAGTGAGACAAATGATCCCAATGTTCTTGATATCTGAACCCTCAATGTTATTAACGACCTTGTTGAAGGTCAGACTTGGAAGAAACACAGTAAGAATGATATCTGAGAGATTTCTTGTAGTCTCAACGGTCAAAATATTCTTTTTGGCTAAGAAGAATCCAGTTGCCATGATCAGATAGATCTTGATGATGGGCTTCACACAGGTCCATATCACAGAGCCCAGCGATATAGTGTCAGCCATTGTGGTTTAAACTCTCGCCTCTTGTGCTATTAGTGAACAGATACAAATCTGATCCACGAAGAAAACTTTTCGAGTTTATTGTCACAAGAATTAGCTGCCTGCCAATCGATGCGTATCTTCTCACAAAGCGGTTCAGACACTATTTTTTCCTCTGTGAGCTCCAGATTTTGATTTTTTGCATGGACTTAATTTTGATGGACGGACCCGTCCACCGGAATCCCATGGACGACCTGGTCATGCGATGAGATCCACCAATGTCTCTTCCATCACCAAACTCACGTCACCTACTACGTGTACACAATGAGCAATATGATAACAGAGAGCCTTGCATTGCTACATAAATGGTTCCTAACCTCCTCGAAACTGACTCTACGATGCCTGACTTGTAAGCTGTTTTCCAAGCTGAGTAGTCTTTCTGAAAACAGTATATGTGTATATGGAAAGTTGATAACTATTACCATTATGTTGTAGTGCCTACTGAGACACTGTTGTACCGGCCATCAACTAGTCACCTCGAAATGAAACGAACGTAGGTCTCCCTCCGTGATGTTTGTGCCCTCCTAGATCCCTCCTTTCTATACCCTCCTGGAACCCTTCGCGTACCCTCCACGTACCCTCCTAGATCCCTCCTAGACAGGAAACATTTCACTACTCCACTTGGTGACTGATAATCAAAGGCAGTGATACATACTCCAGATACTTGATCTCAGAAAAGTGATGTGTAGTTTGTTAAGTTTTCTGGGAAATTTTGAAGTTGAAAATGTTCAAAACCTATTGCCACAGAAACGAGTTCCTTGACACAAACACAAAAACGTCGCTGATCAAGATTCTAGACTCCAAAACAAGCTGTTGTGTACACCTAGGGTAAAATGCTCACCTCAAGAGAAGCTGCTAATATATATAGAGTGTGGTACAACCATGAGTAGATGTAGACACATGGGTGAGTGCTACAGATGATCTTGACCTATAAGACTTCAAGACCCAGTTAGATTAGACGGTACGTGAGTAGGAGCAGTGCTGTATTTTTAAAATCACCAAGCCAGTCATGCCTTTGATGTTTTCTCCTTGTTTCCTACATGTAGTGAGTCTGTAGGTTGACACTTCTCGTAGTTGAAAAGATGGCATATATCACATTACTGATATATCGCGCTATCCCGATTCGGTAATACGACAATACATAGTAATATTCTCGCGAAAGTACCGCGAAAACAATTTGTTGAGTTGAAGATGGCTAAGACAGTTCTAGCCAGAAGACCTTTTGTTTCTGTTCATTCAATCATCGTTGAAACTTCCTCTTCTTAGTCTTCTTAGGCAGCCGCACATCAGACTCTCTGCTGCTCGCTTGCCTTCACATAAAATCGGTGGAAACTGTTGGGTCTCAGCACTTCGAGGAGGTTACTTCTAACCTCAAAACCGTTCACCGCAGCAAACTACTGGGATAACAAGAACACGAACCTTCAAACTACGAGGAACCTCAGTCTCTTCAAGTTCGCCAAGAAGTCTGTCGGCATATACAAATACCAGAAAGCAGTCGTCAAGAAACTCAAGCGGAAAATGGAGCAGAACAGAGGCTCAAGAAGGCAAAAGATCTATGACTTGGTCAAGACTACAAAAGATGTCTACATTCCTACAATCTCCAACACTATCACACAACTAGCATCAGAGGCTACCACCAGGGCCATCAACTACAATGAATCGAGTGAAGCACTTCCCAGCACAGACACCCAAGGCGCTCAGATTTTGCTCTATCCTCATTTCACAAGAACATCAAGAGATGGTAAAGAGTTCTTCACCCAGGTGCACGGATGGGTTTATTCGACCACCGGCTCTCACAGAAAGAAAAGACTGATATTGGCACTTGCTAGACAACTGACAAGGTCCAGCAGTAACGCGATGTCGGAAGCTACAGCTGGTCAATTGGATGAACAACTCACTAGTATACAGCAAGATGACTCTAAGTCGTCTTATTCAGCCGCATCAGATCAGTCATCCTTACCGCCATCAAGACCAGACACCTCGTCTAGCTCGAGTACCGCTTCTTTCACCTCCAATCAATCTTCAGATGCTGATGAAATCTTGAAAGAGCGTATCGCATCTTTTCTCAACAGATCGTTAGGAAATTTGGAATTAGAGATCATAATAGGTGGTGTTGATCGAGATGACCTAAAGACAGTTCAGATCTTGACCGATGATAATGGTAATTTCAATATTGATGTGAACACCGACTTCAAACCATCATATCTTCAAGTTGCAGTTTACCTTGACGAGAGAATTTTTGCATTCAAAGAGATCATCTATCCAGGGGAATCGGAATATGCTATTATCAGTGATATCGATGATACAATCAAGAAGACTGGTGTGTTGGAGGATAAAAGAGCTGTTTTCAGAACTACGTTCTCCAATCACATGTCAACTTGGGAAATACCAGGAGCTGCAGATTGTTATAGATATTTCCAGGATAAGAGAAAATTCTCATTCTTCTACATTTCCAACAGCCCATATCAACTATACTCAAGTCTTACTGAATTCTTGAAAACTTTTGAGTTTCCTATTGGCTCTATCTACTTGAAGAAGTATTCTGGAAACATCTTGAATTCACTCTGGGAACCGTCACACACCAGAAAGAAAGCACCATTGGAGAGAGTCTTCTCGCATTTTGATAACAAGAAATTCTTCTTGATTGGTGACACATCAGAACAAGATTTGGAAGCTTATGTCGACATAACAAGGTGCCAGCCTGAGAGAGTTTGTGGTATCTACTTGAGAGTGGTCAAGGGGTCAATGACGACTGAAACATTCAAGACATTGACGGAGATCCTATCCAAGAAATCAGACCACGACTCAAACGTCTCAAGAACAAGTACATTCAGTGACATAATTGAACCAGGTTCACACCTACAGGATATTGCACAGAAATCGAAGGTCAAATCTGATCAGATTGTTCATAACTTGATTGATCTTGAAAAAGGTTCTGAAAATGACTTCTTCGCTCATAACATTGAAACTTCAAAACCTGAATCTGGTTTCACCACTAAACCGCCAAGCACGCTGACTTCCGAAGCACCACCATCTGTACCTCAAAGAAAACCAGTTCCAAAATCCAGTCCACCAGTGATCCCTAAAAAGCCAACATTCCTCAAATCGCACACTGCCCAATCACAACCAAACTCATCATCAAGTATAGCATCAGTTCCTGAACCAACACCATCCCCCGAGAGCGATGCACCAGGTACATCACCAATATCAAACGAGCACTCAACCAGCCCGAATACTGCACCTCCATCATTGCCTAAGAGACCAGCACACCCACCATTACCACCTCGCTCGAAGGTATCTAATTTAAACCTTGAAAACTCATTGGCTTCTACTCCAGTGTCCGATGATGCAAATGACGAGTGGATAAGCAGAATTTTGACCTCGCTGATAGTGCTACGAAAGGTAGGAAACGTCAAATTGAAACTATTCGTTGATTTCAGTGAAGTGCAGCAAGACATAGAGGACAAAGTCACAAATAAGCTCTAAATCTTGCCCTATCCCTGAATCAAGACGTGACTGTATATTCATTGCAATATATAAGATGAATGTTCCACCATGATTGAAGTAGATGGCGTTGGCCAGCTATCTAATTACGAACAAGAACGACTACTAGCATTGATTGGAAGACGCGAAATATTCAATGATACGTCTGTACCACGGCCATCCGCATCCTGAAAGCTACTGCCCACAGTCGAGCAACGGCTCACTTCAAGTTTAGAGCCAAGAGCTATTCAGTTGTTCACCGTCTAGTTTATCAGGGCACAAACCACTTAGTACGTCAAATAATTCGTAATCTGAAGTTTTGTCTTTGTGTCAAAAAAATTCGTTTCTGTGGTGATGTTTTGATGTTTTGATTATTTGAAAACCGAAAATTTCCCAGAAAACTTACCAAACTACACATCACTTTTTTGATATCAAGTATCTGGAATATAAGTATCAGTCACCCAAGTGGAGTAGTAAAATGTTTCCTGTTTATGAGAGAGGTATAGAAAGGAGGGTATAGAAAGGAGAAAGATGTATCTTGAGGGTTCCGGGAAGGTATGGTTGGGAAGGTTCCAAGGGGACGAAAGTGCCTATATCTGCTAAAACGTTGACACCGTAGCGTCTTCTCGGAAGTGATGCGCTTTTGATAAATACAGTCGCCTCTACCGATATTCGTAGAGATGCGCTGAGAGCTGCAGATTCATCGGCAGGTATACCCAAATCTGTGTGTACTATGTGCTGGGGAGGTTCACCCCAGCGTTAGCTTCCTAGACTTCGACCAATCGACCAGCAGCCAGACCGTAGCCTTCTTAAGGCTAAGCTCCACATCAATAACATCGCCACAACGATACATAGCGAGGTTATTGGTGGCTCATAAGCACGCAGCGTTCACAACCTAAAACGGTTGGACCCTTGAGGGCCAGGGTGTGCCCGTAGGCTTGGTGGGGTCCATCATCTAGGTGGGACCCCTTGGACTCCCAGCCCATGGGCTAGGTGGACCCCCATCATTGGGAGGCCCCTGGCCCTCAGACAGGAGTGTGCCCTCAGGCTAAGGGGGTCCCTTCTATGGGTGGGACCCCTTGGATCCCCCAGCCCGTAGGCTGGATTGGGCCTTCATCATTGGGAGGCCCCTGGCCCTCAAGCCAGAGTGTGCCCGTAGGCTGTGGGCCCCAGCTTTAGGGGCCTTGCTTGGCCAATTGGCCTGGTAGTTGCCCGTAGGCTTGGTGGGGTCCATCATCTAGGTGGGACCCCTTGGACTCCCCTTGGACTCCCAGACCATGGGCTAGGTGGACCCCCATCATTGGGAGGCCCCTGGCCCTCAGACAGGAGTGTGCCCTCAGGCTAGGGGGGTCCCTTCTATGGGTGGACCCCTTGGATCCCCCAGCCCGTAGGCTGGATTGGGCCTTCATTATTAGGAGGCCCCTGGCCCTCAAGCCAGAGTGTGCCCGTAGGCTGTGGGCCCCAGCTTTAGGGGCCTTGCTTGGCCAATTGGCCTGTTAGTTGGTCGTAGGCTCTCTGAGATCTTGGAACCTGGCTTTGACTGGATCTCTTGAGCGCACTTGACCTGTTGAACTCTATTCAGTAGTTCATGGAGGAGCCTTATCTAGTAATGACCCTGTCTGCTTGTTCCTCCCGTGGGATTGGTGGGCTCCTCATGTCTGTCAAAGTTTCATCATGACAGAGTTCCAGCATAGTTCCAGCATAGTTCCATCAGAGTTCCAGCATAGTTCTGTTCTGACTTCTGTCTCATCAGAGTTCAACATCGACGTCTGTCCCGCCAAAGTTTCATCCCGAATCTGGTCTGTCAGAGTTCCAGCATAGTTCCAGCATAGTTCCAGCATAGTTCTGTTCTGACTTCTGTCTCATCAGAGTTCAACATCGACGTCTGTCCCGCCAAAGTTTCATCCCGAATCTGGTCTGTCAGAGTTCCAGCATAGTTCCATCAGAGTTCCAGCATAGTTCCAGCATAGTTCCAGCATAGTTCCATCATAGTTCTGTTCTGACTTCTGTCTCATCAGAGTTCAACATCGACGTCTGTCCCGCCAAAGTTTCATCCCGAATCTGGTCTGTCAGAGTTCCAGCATAGTTCCAGCATAGTTCCAGCATAGTTCTGTTCTGACTTCTGTCTCATCAGAGTTCAACATCGACGTCTGTCCCGCCAAAGTTTCATCCCGAATCTGGTCTGTCAGAGTTCCAGCATAGTTCCATCAGAGTTCCAGCATAGTTCCAGCATAGTTCCATCAGAGTTCCAGCATAGTTCTGTTCTGACTTCTGTCTCATCAGAGTTCAACATCGACGTCTGTCCCGCCAAAGTTTCATCCCGAATCTGGTCTGTCAGAGTTCCAGCATAGTTCCATCAGAGTTCCAGCATAGTTCCAGCATAGTTCCAGCATAGTTCCATCAGAGTTCTGTTCTGACTTCTGTCTCATCAGAGTTCAACATCGACGTCTGTCCCGCCAAAGTTTCATCCCGAATCTGGTCTGTCAGAGTTCCAGCATAGTTCCAGCATAGTTCCATCAGAGTTCCAGCATAGTTCCAGCATAGTTCCAGCATAGTTCCAGCATAGTTCCAGCATAGTTCTGTTCTGACTTCTGTCTCATCAGAGTTCAACATCGACGTCTGTCTCGCCAAAGTTTCATCCCGAATCTGGTCTGTCAGAGTTCCAGCATAGTTCCAGCATAGTTCTGTTCTGACTTCTGTCTCATCAGAGTTCAACATCGACGTCTGTCTCGCCAAAGTTTCATCCCGAATCTGGTCTGTCAGAGTTCCAGAATAGTTCAATCATAGTTCCAGCATAGTTCCATCAGAGTTCCAGCATAGTTCTGTTCTGACTTCTGTCTCATCAGAGTTCAACATCGACGTCTGTCTCGCCAAAGTTTCATCCCGAATCTGGTCTGTCAGAGTTCCAGCATAGTTCCAGCATAGTTCCATCAGAGTTCCAGCATAGTTCTGTTCTGACTTCTGTCTCATCAGAGTTCAACATCGACGTCTGTCCCGCCAAAGTTTCATCCCGAATCTGGTCTGTCAGAGTTCCAGCATAGTTCCATCAGAGTTCCAGCATAGTTCCAGCATAGTTCCAGCATAGTTCCATCAGAGTTCTGTTCTGACTTCTGTCTCATCAGAGTTCAACATCGACGTCTGTCCCGCCAAAGTTTCATCCCGAATCTGGTCTGTCAGAGTTCCAGCATAGTTCCAGCATAGTTCCATCAGAGTTCCAGCATAGTTCCAGCATAGTTCCAGCATAGTTCCAGCATAGTTCACTTCTGTCTCATCAGAGTTCAACATCGACGTCTGTCCCGCCAAAGTTTCATCCCGAATCTGGTCTGTCAGAGTTCCAGCATAGTTCCAGCATAGTTCCAGCATAGTTCTGTTCTGACTTCTGTCTCATCAGAGTTCAACATCGACGTCTGTCCCGCCAAAGTTTCATCCCGAATCTGGTCTGTCAGAGTTCCAGCATAGTTCCATCAGAGTTCCAGCATAGTTCCAGCATAGTTCCAGCATAGTTCCATCATAGTTCTGTTCTGACTTCTGTCTCATCAGAGTTCAACATCGACGTCTGTCCCGCCAAAGTTTCATCCCGAATCTGGTCTGTCAGAGTTCCAGCATAGTTCCAGCATAGTTCCAGCATAGTTCTGTTCTGACTTCTGTCTCATCAGAGTTCAACATCGACGTCTGTCCCGCCAAAGTTTCATCCCGAATCTGGTCTGTCAGAGTTCCAGCATAGTTCCATCAGAGTTCCAGCATAGTTCCAGCATAGTTCCATCAGAGTTCCAGCATAGTTCCAGCATAGTTCCAGCATAGTTCCATCAGAGTTCTGTTCTGACTTCTGTCTCATCAGAGTTCAACATCGACGTCTGTCCCGCCAAAGTTTCATCCCGAATCTGGTCTGTCAGAGTTCCAGCATAGTTCCAGCATAGTTCCATCAGAGTTCCAGCATAGTTCCAGCATAGTTCTGTTCTGACTTCTGTCTCATCAGAGTTCAACATCGACGTCTGTCTCGCCAAAGTTTCATCCCGAATCTGGTCTGTCAGAGTTCCAGCATAGTTCCAGCATAGTTCTGTTCTGACTTCTGTCTCATCAGAGTTCAACATCGACGTCTGTCTCGCCAAAGTTTCATCCCGAATCTGGTCTGTCAGAGTTCCAGAATAGTTCAATCATAGTTCCAGCATAGTTCCATCAGAGTTCCAGCATAGTTCTGTTCTGACTTCTGTCTCATCAGAGTTCAACATCGACGTCTGTCCCGCCAAAGTTTCATCCCGAATCTGGTCTGTCAGAGTTCCAGCATAGTTCCATCAGAGTTCCAGCATAGTTCCAGCATAGTTCCAGCATAGTTCCAGCATAGTTCCATCAGAGTTCCAGCATAGTTCTGTTCTGACTTCTGTCTCATCAGAGTTCAACATCGACGTCTGTCCCGCCAAAGTTTCATCCCGAATCTGGTCTGTCAGAGTTCCAGCATAGTTCAATCATAGTTCCAGCAAGTTCCATCAGAGTTCCAGCATAGTTCTGTTCTGACTTCTGTCTCATCAGAGTTCAACATCGACGTCTGTCCCGCCAAAGTTTCATCCCGAATCTGGTCTGTCAGAGTTCCAGCATAGTTCCATCAGAGTTCCAGCATAGTTCCAGCATAGTTCCAGCATAGTTCCATCAGAGTTCCAGCATAGTTCTGTTCTGACTTCTGTCTCATCAGAGTTCAACATCGACGTCTGTCCCGCCAAAGTTTCATCCCGAATCTGGTCTGTCAGAGTTCCAGCATAGTTCCATCATAGTTCTGTTCTGACTTCTGTCTCATCAGAGTTCAACATCGACGTCTGTCTCGCCAAAGTTTCATCCCGAATCTGGTCTGTCAGAGTTCCAGCATAGTTCCAGCATAGTTCTGTTCTGACTTCTGTCTCATCAGAGTTCAACATCGACGTCTGTCCCGCCAAAGTTTCATCCCGAATCTGGTCTGTCAGAGTTCCAGCATAGTTCCATCAGAGTTCCAGCATAGTTCCAGCATAGTTCCAGCATAGTTCCAGCATAGTTCTGTTCTGACTTCTGTCTCATCAGAGTTCAACATCGACGTCTGTCCCGCCAAAGTTTCATCCCGAATCTGGTCTGTCAGAGTTCCAGCATAGTTCCAGCATAGTTCCATCAGAGTTCCAGCATAGTTCCAGCATAGTTCCAGCATAGTTCCAGCATAGTTCTGTTCTGACTTCTGTCTCATCAGAGTTCAACATCGACGTCTGTCCCGCCAAAGTTTCATCCCGAATCTGGTCTGTCAGAGTTCCAGCATAGTTCCATCAGAGTTCCAGCATAGTTCCAGCATAGTTCCATCAGAGTTCCAGCATAGTTCTGTTCTGACTTCTGTCTCATCAGAGTTCAACATCGACGTCTGTCCCGCCAAAGTTTCATCCCGAATCTGGTCTGTCAGAGTTCCAGCATAGTTCCATCAGAGTTCCAGCATAGTTCCAGCATAGTTCCAGCATAGTTCCATCAGAGTTCTGTTCTGACTTCTGTCTCATCAGAGTTCAACATCGACGTCTGTCCCGCCAAAGTTTCATCCCGAATCTGGTCTGTCAGAGTTCCAGCATAGTTCCAGCATAGTTCCATCAGAGTTCCAGCATAGTTCCAGCATAGTTCCAGCATAGTTCCAGCATAGTTCCAGCATAGTTCTGTTCTGACTTCTGTCTCATCAGAGTTCAACATCGACGTCTGTCTCGCCAAAGTTTCATCCCGAATCTGGTCTGTCAGAGTTCCAGCATAGTTCCAGCATAGTTCTGTTCTGACTTCTGTCTCATCAGAGTTCAACATCGACGTCTGTCTCGCCAAAGTTTCATCCCGAATCTGGTCTGTCAGACTTCCAGAATAGTTCAATCATAGTTCCAGCATAGTTCCATCAGAGTTCCAGCATAGTTCTGTTCTGACTTCTGTCTCATCAGAGTTCAACATCGACGTCTGTCCCGCCAAAGTTTCATCCCGAATCTGGTCTGTCAGAGTTCCAGCATAGTTCCATCAGAGTTCCAGCATAGTTCCAGCATAGTTCCAGCATAGTTCCAGCATAGTTCCATCAGAGTTCCAGCATAGTTCTGTTCTGACTTCTGTCTCATCAGAGTTCAACATCGACGTCTGTCCCGCCAAAGTTTCATCCCGAATCTGGTCTGTCAGAGTTCCAGCATAGTTCAATCATAGTTCCAGCAAGTTCCATCAGAGTTCCAGCATAGTTCTGTTCTGACTTCTGTCTCATCAGAGTTCAACATCGACGTCTGTCCCGCCAAAGTTTCATCCCGAATCTGGTCTGTCAGAGTTCCAGCATAGTTCCATCAGAGTTCCAGCATAGTTCCAGCATAGTTCCAGCATAGTTCCATCAGAGTTCCAGCATAGTTCTGTTCTGACTTCTGTCTCATCAGAGTTCAACATCGACGTCTGTCCCGCCAAAGTTTCATCCCGAATCTGGTCTGTCAGAGTTCCAGCATAGTTCCATCATAGTTCTGTTCTGACTTCTGTCTCATCAGAGTTCAACATCGACGTCTGTCTCGCCAAAGTTTCATCCCGAATCTGGTCTGTCAGAGTTCCAGCATAGTTCCAGCATAGTTCTGTTCTGACTTCTGTCTCATCAGAGTTCAACATCGACGTCTGTCCCGCCAAAGTTTCATCCCGAATCTGGTCTGTCAGAGTTCCAGCATAGTTCCAGCATAGTTCCATCAGAGTTCCAGCATAGTTCCAGCATAGTTCCAGCATAGTTCCAGCATAGTTCCAGCATAGTTCTGTTCTGACTTCTGTCTCATCAGAGTTCAACATCGACGTCTGTCCCGCCAAAGTTTCATCCCGAATCTGGTCTGTCAGAGTTCCAGCATAGTTCCATCAGAGTTCCAGCATACTTCCAGCATAGTTCCATCAAATTTGGTTCAATCTCGAGTTCTGTTCTGTTCTGTGCTGTTTCATCCTCCTTCTGGATCCTTCCTGGTGGTAACCTCCTGGTCACTTCACATTTCGTCCCTGTGTATGATGGGTTCAGCCTTCTGGAGAGACGTTCAACTGTTGGCAATGTTCAACTAAATCATCATCAACGTAAGGTGCAAGTCGAACTAGAGCTGGAACTGAAAGCGAAACTGAACGCCAACAGACAAACAAACAAACAAACAAAAAAAGTTCAAAGTTCAAAGACAATCAAATCAACCATCACCACCAGCATCACCACTAGTAGCATACTTCCTTGAACCTTCTCAAACCTTCAGTCTCTAATCACAATAACCAGACACTTCCTTTCTACTTCCTTTAGTTCTCCTTCTAGATCTAAAACACTTCATCTTCCTAGTTCCTAGCTTATCTTCTACCTTCTAGATCCCTCCTGGTTAGATCCTTCTTGGTACTTCACATGATGACCAATGATGAAAGGTTATGGCTTAATCTTCAGTAGTTGATCTTAAGAAAAGTGAAGTGTAGTTGGTTAAGTTTTTGGGAATTTTTGACCTCTTAAATATTCAAAATGAAACCACAGAAACAATTAGTTCACAAAATCACTGCCACAGAAACAAAATATAATTGCCACAAAGACAAAGATCTGCAGTCCAATCAAAGGCCGATATGCGGGGTTCAAGTTATGGGTGTTGGGAGTTAGCTGTAGACATTAGAAGCGTGGGTTATGAGTATGTGTAACACCAGTTGTTATCAGCTGCAAGTGCCTTTGATTCATGATTTAACAACACCAGACTTAGTGGAACTGCTTCAACTTGAGATATATCATTCAGTGATTTGACGGTTGTACCCAATCGTTTGTATAGTAGTCAAATGACAACCAGTTAAGATCAATTGACGTTACTCCTTTTGTGATGAGTGTTGTTATTGATATGACATCTGTATTTACGCGTACATTCACATTGGTATGCGCACTACCGCCATATCAACAATAGTCAACTGAACTCATGTAGAAGCTTTTCGAAGCCCTGGATGGTGTGACAACTGTGGTTAATTGCTTCAGTATACAGTCTATTAGTGTGAATGTTGCAGCTGATCAGCATTCTTAGCTCTTCACTTTCACGTACAAGGCCAACTACAAACATTTGGTACACGTCAAATTTATATAAAAGTGAAGTATACAACAAACGTCATCTTTGGATCAGGATGGGTTGACAAATCATGATGAAGTTAAAAGACAAAGATTATCATTACAATGTAAAATAACGCACCGATGACAGAAACTTGAGGTGATGATTAGATGGGTTCTAAACTGCGATTGCAGAGTCGTTGATTGTCGACTGTTGTTGGTCTTTGTCTACTGATTCTTGTGCTGATTCCTGCTGTTGGTCTAGCACTGGCTCTGTCTCTTGTTTCGATTCTTCATTCACTTGACTTTGTTCATCGTCTATGACGGTGGTGGACGTGATGGTCTCTGAGGATGATTCTTGTTGTGTCTCCGTTCCTGTCTCTGTTTCTGGTTCTGTATTCAAAGGACTTGGGATGATGGTGGTGTCTGTGTTTGTGCTGGTGATAGGTTTTGATTCATCAAAATTGATGTTGTTGTATTGATCTTTGTCATCTAGATCTTTTCTCAAAGTTGATAGATCGAAAGAATCTTCAACTTCTTCAACGTATGATTTATCCAAGAATCTCTTCTGTATGATCTCACGACCATTCAATTTCTGTTTCTCCTTATTCTTGGCGTTTAATCTTCTGATCTTGTTATTCTCTTTCCATTTGTTGAATGTTTCAACTGTTATTGGAGTTAGACCAGTTTTTGGTAATTTATGTCTTTCTGTTTCAATGAAATCTTCTAATGTGATCTTTGGCTGTTCATCTATAGCCAATTTCTCTAGTCTCTTTTGTTCTTTTGTCTTTAAGACGAATCCTTCAGGTAGGGAATGTCTATATTTACAATCACCTCCATTATTTGGACAAACCCAAAACCAACCATACTTCCCATCTTCCACTGCTTCTATGAAAAACTTACACACTTTATCAGTGGTTGTTTTGAAATTACCATTCTTGGACTTGATGACGGATCTAAGTTTCTCTTCATCCCAATTATCCATGGTATCAGCTTCTTTTTTAGCACGATCATCAGTATATAAATCTTTCTTTGTAGCTCTTTTCCCAATATCCATATCATGACTGAATTTACATTTAGCACCTTTGATACATTTTCCATCTCTGAACAACACACAAAGCACTGATTTTGGATCAACACCGAATGGAACTGTTTGAGCAACTTGGGAATTCAGTAAAGCCATGGCTTCAGCTTTAGCAGCTTCATGAGCTTTCTTCTCTTCAAGTTTACGTTTGGCATTGGCTTGTTCTTTCTTGGCCTGGGCTGTACTTTGGGCAGCTAGTTCAACCTCCTTAACAAATTTCTGCACTTTGGTAGATTTGTTTTTCTATGTCTATTGTTAGTTTACTGAAATACATTGATGGTGTTGTGTGGTGGTGGTAGTAAGCTATAGGTGGAACTTACATTTTTCAAACCAAAAGTTTTATCGGCAAGAGCCTTTTTGGTGTCCTTTTTTGGACCTTGGTCTTTCTTTCCCTTCTTTGGAGGCATTTTGGAACTATTGATACGTTTTGAAAGCGATCTTTAGCAGTTCAGTAGCGAGATGAGTTCTAAAATTTGCTTGAATTTGACCACTTTTTACGACAAATTTTTTTTTCATGAAAGATTTTACCTTGTTGATTTTTTCGGTACGGGCACTTTATACATATATATTAGTTTTATTAAGTACGTTGATTTCTTAGATTTTGGGCGATTCTTTCAAAAGGTTTTGTCAATTTCATAACGGCAAAGATGACCTTGGAGAACACCCAGAACGGAATGAAGTGACCGAAGATACGGGCCATCACTGTCTGACTTCCCCCGTAAAATTTGGTGTACGGCACGCCCTTTTTTATGGCTCTTTCAACACCATCAACAGTGGATTTGGCGTAGACGGCAGTCGGAGTTCTGGCAGCTTCGAATGTTTTCAGGACTTCATCATCTTCAAGGTAGTAGATCGACTCCTTTGGTGTCTTTGTCACGCTGAGCTCCCAGAGATCAGAGTCCACTGCACCAGTGACCACATCAACAACTTTCATACCAAGTTTACCAGTCTCTAACGATAGAATTTTTGGGATATAAGCAAAAGCAGATTTACTAGCAGCATAACAAATAGCAAATGGTGGTGGAGCATATTGGACGATCGAATTGGTGAAGACGACTGTTCCTTGAGAATCCAATAGTTCCTTCTTAAAAACCTTGATCAATTCCAAAGGTGCAAACACATTAACTTTGAAGACCTTTTCAATATCACTCTTATCTATATCGAAAATGGCACCTGGATGGGCAATCCCAGCATTATTGTACAAGATATCCAATTTCCCACCGGTCTCAGCCAGAATGATTTCTTTTGCAGCGAGAATGGATTCTGTAGAACTCACATCTAGACTGATAGGAATAATATCATGCTCTTTCAAAGGATCCATCTGTTTAACTCGTCTAGCTCCAGCAAACACTTTGTACCCTCTACGGGCGAATTCCAAGGCCAAGTAATAGCCAATTCCTGAAGAAGCGCCTGTAATGAAAACGGATTTCTGTTCTGTCATTTGAACTGTTGTTTTGTGTCAGATTATAAGAAACAGGATCAAAGTTCAACTCATGAGATCTGGGGCTGTTTTATAGCAAGAAATCCGCGTTCGTTATAAGATTGATTATATCGGCTTTCGGTCTTCGGACTAGTTACCGCATTGGGTATTTACCACCGAATCACGAATGTTGTGTACTACACTCTACTCTTATTGAGAGTGTCACGTTCATGGCCATAAGTATAAAGATATCCCTGGCAACTACCCAGTAGTCGATTCAAATTAGAGTCATGAATCAGTTTCAAGTCAAAATAATGAAATATGGTTTTTTTTTTTTTTTTTTTTTTTTCATGAGCTAGCGCGGCCTGCTAGCTAGACGGTGGTCGCGAATTATAATATGTATATTTGCACCAAAACGGGCTAATTTCCGCGAGCTAGGACTTATATAAAAATGGGCATATTTAATAGCCGTATATATCAATTGAAATACATGATCTGTTGATCTTCAAGTGAGTAAGCCAAAGCCCCGTGATCCACACAGAGCCTTTCATCTCATTCCAGTACATCAAGAATAAATGACTTCATAAGTTTATGTCTTTCTTGTAGAATGTTTTTGCAGTACGTCTACCAGCTCGTCGGCGCATCGAGTAGCCAATAGGAGCACCGGATTAGTAACGTCTCGAGGAAACAATACTGAAAATTATACCTAAATCGGGTTAAAAATTCACTTAAAACCCCCCTTTTGAGTGCTTTGATATCAGTATCATTCCTCGACACAATATCACATAACAACAACAACAACAATCCCCATCAACGTCCTTCTACTAAAATCTCATAAATATAAGTCTGCACTACTGTTTGTGTGGTCCATACCAGGTAGTAAACACAGTACAAAATTACGGTGTTTGGAAAGCTGAAAAAGTTAGTAAACGGTCACAAATATTCAGTCATCTTTTTACTCTTTTTTGTTCTTATAGTTGATTATTAGTTCGATAATAATGGAGACCTTAACTAAGCAGTCTGTCAGATTGTGTCCTTTCGTCAAGAATCACTTCTCCCGTTCGGCCATCAAGTCATTAAACGGCTCATCTTTAGCTGACCAGGCATTACATTGTCCAGTAATGGGCCCAGCCTTGGAACAGAAAAGATCTTTTGCTTCCCAAGCTGCTGTTGCCGAAGAGATCGAGGAAGATCACTTTCAAGTCGATCACTCTCAAACTCGTGAACAGTCCTTTGACTATAATGGGTTATTTGAAAATGAAATTGCAAAGAAGAGATCTGACAATTCTTACAGATTCTTTAACAATATTAATAGATTGGCTAAAGAGTTCCCAAAAGCTCATAGAGCCTTGGAGGATGATAAAGTCACCGTGTGGTGTTCAAATGATTACTTGGCCATGGGTAAGAATCAACAAGTTATCGACGTCATGACTAAGACTTTGCAAAAATATGGTGCTGGTGCCGGTGGTACTAGAAACATCGCAGGTCATAACAAAAACGCTATCAATTTGGAATCAGAAGTTGCTGCTTTGCATAAGAAGGAAGCAGCATTGGTCTTCTCTTCATGCTATGTTGCCAATGATGCTGTCTTATCATTATTAGGCCAGAAGATGAAAGATCTGGTTATTTTCTCTGATGAGTTGAATCATGCTTCAATGATTGTTGGTATTCAACATTCTAAAGCTAAAAAGGAGATCTTCAAACATAACGATTTGAAAGATTTAGAAGCAAGATTGGCACAATACCCTAAATCAACTCCAAAATTAATCGCTTTTGAATCAGTCTATTCAATGTCTGGTTCTGTTGCTGATATCTCTGCAATTTGTGACCTTGCTGAGAAATACGGTGCCATGACTTTCTTGGATGAAGTACATGCTGTTGGTCTATATGGTCCACATGGTGCGGGTGTTGCAGAACACGTTGATTTCGAAGCTCATCGTTTGTCAGGGATCCGTTCTCCAGATTTCAAAACTACAATGGATCGTGTTGATATCATCACTGCAACTTTAGGTAAATCATTCGGTACCGTTGGTGGTTATGTCGCTGCTAATAGAAGTATCGTTGATTGGTTAAGATCTTATTCTCCTGGGTTTATCTTTACTACCACTTTACCTCCAGCTGTCATGGCTGGTGCCGCTGAAGCTATTCGTTATCAAAGATCATATTTGAAAGATCGTCAATTACAACAAGTTCATACCAAATATGTTAAGGATCAATTGACTGCTATTGGTGTTCCAGTCATGCCAAACCCTTCTCATATCGTTCCTGTTATTGTTGGTGATGCTGCTAAAGCTAAAAAGGCTTCTGATTTGTTGATGAATAAACATAGAATCTATGTTCAAGCTATCAACTTCCCAACTGTTGGTAGAGGTGAAGAAAGATTGAGAATCACCCCAACTCCAGGTCATACCAATGATTTGAGTGATATTTTGATCGATGCCATTGAAGACGTTTACAAGACTTTGGACTTACCAAGAATCAAAGACCTTGAAGCTCAAGGTGGGTTGTGTAACGTTGGTGTTCCAGGTTATGTTGCTGAACCAAACTTATGGACTGAGAAACAATTGAGTTACACGCAAGATGACTTGAATGAGAATGTTTTCAACCCTGTCATTGATCAATTGGAAGTCAGTTCTGGTATCAAATACTGAACATCTTTATCCAAACCCTTTTTGTCTATAACCTAAACTTGTGGTTTATATGACTGGTATTACCCTTTTGACTGATGAACAAAATTCTTCAAAAGACTTGTATATCTTCAATACCAAATTCATTTTCCACACATTTTCTCTGTAATCTCTACGCCGCTCCTATGTAGTAACTACACTCAATGAATCAAAATAAATATATCAAAACGTATATATCACCGGGAAATTACATAGAAAATCAGCCTGTTCAATCAATGGAGCAAAAAAAGAATAAAGAAGAAGATCAGACAAGGGTCTAGATCCAATTAGTGCAATGAGAATAAGTAGCAATCAAAGTTGAACCGCAAAGAATTATGAAAAGTAGAAGAATCAGACCTTGAAAGCCTTTATAACAAAACCAACATGCAATAAAAAGAACACACCCACACACATTTGTGCTATCAAGTTTCAAACAATCTTTATATCAATTCGAAGGGTATTTGACACACTCTCCGCTTAAAAGTTGGCAGCAGCAGCTTTGTTCTTCAAAATGTCGCTCTTTAAATCTTCAACATTGACAGTGTTGGAATCAGCAACGCTTTGTTTCAATTGATCGATTAATGGAGTGGTTTCTGGGACACTTGGGAATTCAGTGGTGGCTGAGGAAGAAGGTTCAGTTGGAATGGTGGTTTTCTTAACTGGGGTCAATTCTGGAACTTTGGCACCAGTGGTGGTGGCAGATGATGGAGTAGCAAAAGTGGAAGCTGGAGCTGATTCACCAACGGTGGTTGAGGCAGTACGGATTTGATATTTTTGTTTGATGAATTTGGAAACTGGACCTAATTTGGAATCAGCTTTGGCAATGTATGGAGCAGCTTTTGATTGAGCAACTTTAGAGTATTCACCGGCTTTGGCAACAGCAACTTTAGAGTATTGAGAAACAGCAGCGTTGATTTCATCTTGGTATTTTTCATAAACGGCTGGGATGGTGAAAGCCAACACAACAGAGGTGAAGATCAAGGTGTATAAAGAGACCCAAGAGGTGATCTTGAATAAGATGTAGAACAAACCAGCAGCTTTCAAGGTGTTTTCAACGTTGAAAGAGTATAGCAATTTTTGAACCTCAGATTCTAAACTTGGTAAATCAGAGGCCAAAGCTTCCAAGTATTTAGAAGCTTCGGAGGAGAAGACGGTAGAGTAAGCAGGTCTAACACGGGAGACGAATCCAGTACCAGTGACGAGTTTACCAGCGTATTCAGCAGCAGCAGAAGCGATCAAAGAATAAGCACCAAGACGGAAGAACAAGCTTAGCAAGTTGACAGATTTTAGAACGATTAGAGCAACGACGGAGGCACCAAACACTTTTCCGGTTTTAACTGGATCATCCCAGGTCAAAAGAGGTAGACCGATGGATTTCTTAGCATTGACGGAGACAGATGGAGGATTGACTTGAGACATCTTTCTTTATAACAATTGAATTGAATTGAATTGAATTGATGATTTAAAAGGAGTTAAAATGGCAAATTTTTCTTTCAATCAACAAATTTCAAATCAGGAAAAACCACCAAACTGGGCCGCTGCTATTTTAAAAAAAAAAACGACAGTTACCCGGCTCGGAACTGATTAACTGATAGTGCGATAATCAATTAAAAATTCTTGATCATTGCTATGTATGATCCACTATTCTGTGTTATTGTTGCTCAAAGTGGTATTTTAACATTAAATCACGTCATCTTTAAGCTGTATAATGCACTGTTCACTTTGATGATGCGTTTTGGAATAACAGCAATGAATTGGACATAACTTGTACTGTTATCACGTGACTTGCTGGTGCTCGGAATGATGTCGTCTGAGTGGCATGTTAGTATCTTATGATGTGATCTTGAAGGTATTTCTGGGGATATGAGATACATACAGTTGTTGAAGATCACTATGTCTCCTTGTTTGTGATGTGAATGGTCGCCTTTCAATGGGATCTTTTGGACCATTATTGCGGTGGAATGTTGAGTGAAGTCTATGATTGGATTGATTGAGATGTCGATGTATTGATCATTTGTCTCTGATGGTTTCAAATTGAGAGATCCGACGTGTAATTGGAATGATCTGAATAGTACGGTGTTGATTGAATCTTCATCGGCGTTCTCAAAGTTCACAGGTTTGTTCAAGATGGATCTAAACTTCTGGAATGTTTGAAGTATCCTTGCTTTATACTCTTTACCAAAGAAATCATTGAAGGTCATGGTTAGTGCATGTGGTTTGACTGCTTCGTTGTCAATGATGCTATCATAAATGTTTAAAATCGTTAGGAAGTCGTTATTTTCATGAGAGATTGCTCGAACTTTGTACTCTTTGAAATAGATCTTGAGCCTATTTGGATCAAGATTCACCATGATTGAAGCTATTTTTAGCATCTCTTTTGTGGATCTATGCTCAGATGACAGAACTAATGAAAGGAAGAGACTCAAATATCCAATGTTCAAGTTGATTTGAAATTTCATGACACTTTTACCAAAATCTGTCAATAGTATCTCACTACCAATAACAGTGACCAGTCCAAGATACACTAGATAACTGATACTCTGTTCCAATTGTTCCTGAGTTGGCGGTCTTAATAATTTCAGATTCTTGATTTTGATACCACATTTCAAAATGTATAGCAGATGAGGAATGAAATTGGAACTCAAGATCCCATACTCGAATTCTTTCAGGCCTTTCATTGGTTGAAAGCAATAGTAAGATGAATCATCCTTGTTCAAGATAGATATGTGTGATTGGATCAAGTTCTGGTTTGTAGTGGTTGATATTGAGGTAGGTAGAAGGTTTGTGTCATCAATTATAACTTCCATGATTCCCACATCTATAATATGTCTAATTCTGTGTTTGACCTTCATGAAGTGACCGGATCCCGTGCATAGAATGAGCCTTCTATTGGCTCCTTTGAGTTGATACTGTGACACGTCAGTGATCACCGATATATTTGTGGAGATGACATGGTCTTTCGAAAACACAATGAACTCTTGGATTTTGATCTTTGATTCTAGTATGATTAAAATATCAAAAGGTTCGACTCCAATAGATTCCTTGAGTATCTGATTCGCTGTATCAAGAATCTGGGAGTTGATAGAAGTAGGTTTTGGCATCGTGGGTACGGTATACATAGTGACACGAGGTCTAGGAACAATATCAATGATACCAACATCATAGTGAAAGCTCTTCAAGTATGATTCATAAACGTCGATATGAAACTTTGATTCCAATGGCACCACAAACTTTCCTTTAATCTTCAAATTTGTCAATAATCCCAAGAATAGATCGGATTCAACATTTCTGGCACCAATATCACCCAATATGATAAACTCGTATTCTTTGAAGGCATTTTTGTTCTCAGTGATCAAATGAGTGGCCACGTCATAAGTTATCCAAGCATCTTCACGAATCTGGAACCTAGAATCATAAATTGACGTCTGGTAAGGAACTCCGTCAAACTCCACATGTTTCAATGTGTCCGATGTGCTAATAAATAGAACTTTGACATCTTTTATCTTAGTAAAGAATTGTAATAAAGTCTGTGAATGGAAGAAGGGAAATAGAATGAAGTCATTATCTTCTAAACTGTGGAAAATCACGGCATCACGAAGCTCTAACAAGTCCAAACTCATCAAATTTCAATAGAAACTGAAACAAAAACTCGTAGACGTTTTTTTTTGTTGGGGACATGTGAAAAATATTGAGTAATGGTTTTGAGCGATGTGCTATTAGGTGAATTTACTATGGAGCATATTGACTTTTGAATAATTGACCTAATATTCACTTGATTTGGTTATTTAGCGAATAAGTTATCTGGATCTACTCATAATGAAACACACAAGACAATCAGATCTCATTTAACATAACTTGATTATCAACAACACCAATTTCAATCTTGGACAAATCGCACACTTTTAATTGGTTGATATTACGTAAACATGTATAGTACTATTACATAATATTTACCAGTCAATAAAAAAAAAAAAATTAGATGACTCAAAACTCATAAATTTTTCACTTTGTTTATTGTTTTGATTATTGATTTGATTCGATTGTGATTTGTTTTGTGGGTTTGTTTTGATTGGTACTTTTGTCGTATTTCCAGTTGTCCATTTATCCACATTTTACATATTCATCTCATACTACAGCATATCATAGACAATAATGGTCAGCATAAATACAAGTCGATTGGCTACAATCAGACTCTTCTCCACAACTAGACCTTCTCATGCTGGACAAAATCTGACTGAGAAGATCGTCCAGAAATACGCCGTCGGTCTTCCAAAAGGCAAAGTTGTCAAGTCGGCAGATTATGTCTCCATCAGACCAGCACATTGTATGTCTCATGATAACTCATGGCCTGTTGCATTGAAATTCAAAGGTCTTGGTGCTAAATATGTCAAAGATAATAGACAAGTTGTTATGACTTTGGATCATGATGTTCAGAACAAAACAGAAAAGAACTTGGAGAAATATAGAAACATTGAACAGTTTGGTAAAGAACAAGGTATAGATTTCTATCCAGCTGGGAGAGGTATTGGTCATCAAATCATGATTGAAGAAGGTTATGCCTTTCCTCTAAACTTGACTGTTGCCTCAGATTCTCACTCAAACACATACGGTGGTATCGGATCCCTGGGTACTCCAATCGTGAGAACAGATGCTGCTTCTATCTGGGCTACTGGCCAAACATGGTGGCAGATTCCTCCAGTTGCTAAAGTTGAATTGAAAGGTAGATTACCAAAAGGTGTCTCCGGTAAAGATGTTATCGTTGCTCTATGTGGTGTCTTCAACAACGATGAAGTGTTGAATCATGCTATTGAATTCACTGGTGACCATCTGGATGAACTATCTGTTGATTTCAGATTGACCATTGCTAACATGACCACTGAATGGGGTGCCTTATCTGGTCTATTCCCAGTCGATGACACCTTGATCAACTGGTATAAACAAAGATTAACTGTTCTACCTCAACCACATCCAAGAGTCAACGAAAAAACTGTCCAAGATCTTATTGACAACAAACAAGCTGCTGATCCAGATGCCTTCTACGCTAAACATTTAACTCTTGATTTGTCCTCATTAAGCCCTTACGTTTCTGGTCCAAACTCCGTCAAAGTATCTACTGCATTGGCTGATCTATCTGCTCAAAATTTGAAAGTTAACAAAGCTTACTTGGTTTCTTGTACCAATTCTCGTCTAAGTGATATCAAAGCTGCTGCTGATGTTATCAAAGGACACAAAGTTGCAGAAGGTGTTGAATTCTACATCGCTGCTGCCTCTAGTAATGTTCAAAAAGATGCTGAAGCTGAAGGTGCATGGCAAACACTTCTAGATGCTGGTGCCATCCCATTACCAGCTGGTTGTGGTCCATGTATCGGTCTAGGAACTGGTTTATTGAAAGATGGTGAAATTGGTATTTCTGCCACAAACAGAAATTTCAAAGGTAGAATGGGTTCTAAAGATGCTTTAGCTTACTTAGCATCTCCAGCTGTTGTTGCTGCTTCTGCTGTTCTAGGTAAGATTGGAGGGCCAGAAGAAATCGATGGTTCTCCAGTAAATGGAGCTCAAGGAATCATCAAAACTCTGGAGATCCCTGAAAAACCAGTTGAAACTTCTTCAGCTGATGCTTCTACTGGTGGTGTTGAAGTTCTAGAAGGCTTCCCTAAATCCATTGAAGGTGAATTGATCTTATGTGATGCGGATAACATCAACACAGATGGTATCTATCCAGGTAAGTATACTTATCAAGATGATGTATCAAGAGAGAAGATGGCTGAGGTCTGTATGGAGAATTACGATGCTGAATTCGGTGCTAAGACTCATGCTGGTGATATCATCATCTCTGGTTTCAACTTCGGTACTGGTTCTTCAAGAGAACAAGCTGCTACTGCTATTTTGGCTAGAGATATGAGATTAGTTGTTTCTGGTTCTTTCGGTAATATCTTTTCAAGAAATAGTATCAACAATGCCCTATTGACTTTGGAAATCCCAGATTTGATCAACATGTTGAGAGAGAAATATAGAGATGCTCCAAAAGAGCTAACTAGAAGAACAAATTGGTTCTTGAAATGGAACGTTGAAACTGCCACTGTCACTGTTACTGATGGTGAAACTGGTGAAATCGTTCTACAACAGAAAGTTGGTGAACTAGGTGCCAACTTGCAAGAAATCATTGTTAAAGGTGGGTTAGAAGGTTGGGTTAAATCTCAATTGTAGATAGATTAAATTAGATTATTTATTGTTCATTATAGACAACAGCTTCTACGTAGTTTGATCTCATGCTAAAGATGTAATATTTTATAAAAACAACAAGAACTAATGTACATATAACAAATTAAAATGATAATCATAACCACACACCAAAGAGGTCCCCCAGAACTTTTTTTTTCAACCACGTCAATTACATCGACTAGTAATTATTTATAGAGATGGGATTTCCTTCACCACTTCATCAAAGTTTTCACGGTATTCTTCAGCTTTACCTTCATTCTTCTTGTTCTTACCACCACCTGGGACGATCATGACAACAGAAGTTGGTCTTTTGGTAGCACCGGCAGAACCTAGGTCTTCTTTAGATGGGATGAAGATGAATGGGACAGAGCTATCTTCACATAGGACTGGGATATGGGAGATAACATCTGGTGGAGAAATGTCACCAGCAATGACAACAAGACCCTTTTCACCTTTTCTTAGAGCCTTGACGACTTCTTTAACACCTCTTTTAACATGTTTAGCCTTTGAAGCCTTTTTGACAGTCTTCAACACTTTCTTGTTCAATTTTTTTGGGGCTAATGGTTTAGCGAATGGCAAGACGGCAGGCAGTCTTTTCTCGTAGTTGTCCTCGGACTCTTCTTTGGAACTCTTCTCTTTCTTAGCCATTTTGATATCACTAATTTTAACAACCTTCTCTTTTAATACTGGTACAAATTATTCACAATTAAAATTTTTTTTTTGGCGATGAGATTTTTTTGGGTAAAATTCGCGGAACATTCGCGGAAATTTGTTACGTAATATATTTCTCTATTTGTGTTACCCGGTTTTTAGGACTTTTTTCCGCGAATTCTGGAAAATTTTGAAAAATCGACCAAAATGAACGATTTCTTAAGCTGATTTTGAGCTTTGTTGTTGGTGTTTTTGCATTGTTTTGTGCTTGTTTTTGCTGCTGAAGATGTTTGCCAGAAGTCCGCTTGTGGGAAGTGCCCGTTGCTTCTCGACCTCGTCCATAGTGGCGGGAAAACCAGGGTGTAACACCGTCAAACCGATCCATCACAGAGTCAAGATCAACAAGAACAAACTATCACCAAGATTCCCTGGATTGAACTACGAGAAGAATGATGTGAGACATCCAGGTTACAAACCTATTGCCACTCATCAAGATAGAGTCCAAGAATATTACACAAACTCAGTTCAATCTGATCTACTCCTGATAAATGCTCAACACAATGAAGCTGTGATTAAAGGTTCAAAGAAAAGAGAATGGGATGGTTCATCGCCTTTCCATTTGAATCTTGGTCCTAGAAAACCAATGGGTTCAGTTGTTGAAACCCCTGACATCAAGATACACACCCACAAAAACATTCCAAAGATAGAAGCCATACACATCAATTGTTACGTTGAATCTGCAAAAGATAATGTTAACAATGCCATCTCTGCCCTTGTGCAATTACAACAAATCACCGGTGTCAAACCTAAACCAATCTACTCCAAGACCAATGTCATCCACTGGAAAGTCCGTGCTGGTTATCAGATGGGTGCCCAAGTCACATTGAAAGGAAGAGCACTAAGTCAATTTCTAGCTACTTTGACTGAGATTGTATTCCCAAGAATTCGTGAATTCAAAGGTATCTCAAACAGAAGTGGTGATAAATTTGGTAACATACAACTAGGTTTGTCTCCAAATGATGTCAAATTCTTTCCTGAAATAGAATCAAATCAAGATTTATGGCCTAGAACTTACGGTATGCATTTGAATATCACCACCACCGCTCAAACAGACTCTGAAGCAAGAACTCTACTCAGTGCCTTCGGTATTCCTTTCACTGGTTCTGAAAAGAAAGTCAGCCCCGAACACATCCAATATTAGCCTGTACATAACAACTGATGATCATACATAATCTTACGTATAAAAAAGTAAAACTCTTGCAACAAAGTGTTTAGAATTGTAACTTTTGTATTCTTTAAAGTCATACATATCACATGTCTTTTATCAAACAACCCCCATAAATTATCGTACAGAGACACTCAATTCAAACACGTTGAATTTGTGCCTTGTTGGTCTTACGAGCAATAGCAGCAACTCTATCACCCAATGACAATGCAAGACCTTGACCTTTCGAACGTATTCTGACATGACCAACGATAGGACCATCGGTTTGTTTTTCAATACACAGGTTGGCTAGAGCATCTTCACCGAATGAAGACTTGGAATACAAGTTCGCACTCAGGAATTGACATTCTTCTCCAATGACGGCACCTGGTGTCAAACAAGCCATGTTTGTACCTTTCAGTAACTCTTCAAAGTATTCGTTCAATGATGATAAATTGGACTTGATGACGATCTTGTTTTCCCATTCGAATTCATTCCACATGGTTCTAAACTTGTTCTCTGAACATTTGGCTGGTTTGATGTAATCCATAATATCAACATGAACATCATTCAAAATCACAATCTTGCTCTCAAAACCGTGCCCACCATCATATACAATGTTACCGAAGATAACACCGGTATCAGCTGAGGTGACTTTGACAGTAGTTTGAACTTTGAAGAAACCATGGGCTGGAATGTTTTGAGTTGTTGGTTTATCTAGAACTTTCAGATCACCTAGTGTGGCGAATTCAACGTGTAAGTTTTTCAGGGTTTGTGATGTTTGATTCACCAATAGGACATCCAAAACAACATCAAACTGTTGAACCTTGATATAAGCTTCAGCATACACAGGATCGGAGAAACCGGTCAATTGAACAATCTTTTTCAATCTTGATGAGAGATCTTCTTCAACTCTAACTCCAGTAGCAGCTGTTAGGTCTTCTTCAATGGTATTGGTCTTTTCGGTCTTTCCGAATTGTCTGAATTGGATCAAATCATCAACTTGTTGAGAGTTCTTTTGTAGTTCATCAGCGTCTTTTTGAGCTTTCAGTTTATCTTCAGCAGCAAGTTGGACTTTGAATGCATCTCTAGTAGCATCCAAGAATGCAACTTCTAACAGCTTGTTTTTCTTACCCTCAACAATGTATGAGATGGCAGTGAGGATTCTTTCTTGAGAGTCTTCATCAATACGTTTAGCAACATATGAAGAATCACCAACTCTTAAGATACTGACTAAGATCAATAAACCCTCAGCCTTCAAGGCATTCAAGACTTTGACATCTTTGGAAATCTCTTCTAGTCTTAAAATTAATTTCACAAAAGTGGAAGATAAAATGGCAGCAGTATAGAAATCACCATCGATGATAAATTGACGTAATGGTGGTCTTGAGACATCTTTCTTGACTTGTTTTTCGGTGGTCAATGCAGATTCAGTGGCATAAGTACCGTCAGGTAAGACAACAGGTTTTGATCCATTGGTTTTTGGTTGTTCTTCGTTTGTCTCGATTTCTTCTTCACCAAGGTGTTTTCTTTCAGATTGCAAGATTGGAACATCACCAACGCTTTCACGAATATGTCTCCAAGCTCCTTGGATTTCTTTCTCCTCTAAAGCGTATTCACCAATGATCCATAATGCACCACGGAAAACTTTTCCACTTTTAATATTATCTAAAGTAGATAATAATGAATGGACAATTGAAGATCTATATTCTGGATACTTCTCAATGACTTCTTTGATGAAGGATATGATCTCAGAAGCTGAAGCAGTGTTCAGTTCAGGTAAGAAATCCATGAGAAGACTGACAACACTGGCAGCAACTTGACCAAATTTGATGGCAGTTTGATGAATTGCAGAGATCAATAATTGACGGTATTCAACAGATTTATCAGCATCAGAGTTGACAGTTTTTTGTAGTTCTTTCTTCAATAGCTTCAACACTTCTTCAACATTACGACTAGAGATCAACTCTAATGCAATTTCCAAAGCTCTCTTTCTGATATCGACATCTGGTGTGTTCAATACTCTTAGTATATCCAAAATCAAATCATCCAAAATACCTGGGTTTTTCTTGTGAACATCGTGTAGTTTCTCCAATGCGATCAGTTTGACGTTGTTGTCACTTTCTTTGATAGCCAATTCGATGAATTTGTTGGCAGCTAGTGAGATGTAGGATGGGTTGCTTGTCAAAACAGTCAAGGTGTTAGCAGCTTCAAAGACAACAGTATTTGATTCTGATTCGAGTAATTCTGACAATAGACTGGCATACCTCGTTCTTAGTTCTGGAGTATCGTCTTTTCTAACAAACTCAATGAAAGCCAATTGAAGCAATGGATCAATATGTTCCAAGTTTTGAATGTTGTCTTGAATATAACGTAGAGCAGCTTGTCTATCCAAGTTTCCCAAACTGATGAAAGCATTACGCTTACAAGTTGGATCAGTCTCAGTGATTAGGAAATCATTGATGATATCAGGAGCATCAGGAATCAAATGTTCAGAGACCAAGTAGATTGAGTAAATTGCAAAAATAGCGTATTTACGAACATAAGCATGACGATGTTCAAGACAAGCACGAGTAGATGGGACCAATTGCTCGAGTAATTCAGGTTCTTGTAATTTGGTCAAGAATCTCAATGTGTTACCACGGATGTACTCATTTGGATGTTGTAGATCTTTTTGGATTGCATTACAAACCAAGATCATTTCTTGTCTCAATTTTCCATCAGACTCTAATTTTGGAACAATCTCCCAGTAGAAGTACAATAGCTTCTTTAGCTGTTTGTTTCTTGAAGGCATCACGTAACGAATGACATGCATCAATAGATCAGGCATTGGATTACCGTCAAGCATTGCAATCAAGATCTGTTTCATAGCATCGATCTTGGATTCATCTCTGTTTTTCTCCAATAGAGTTCTGTATTCCGAAACGGACACCTTGGAAGCCGGGTTTGGGTCATAGACCAATGTGTAAGCGACGTCGGTCATCGTGATCTCGAGAGTTTCACTGACAATGAATAACAAAAGTGTTTGGAAACAGACACGTCAATTTAACAATCCTTGGAGCGAACTTGTTCGAAAATAACTCAATTCAAAAGCGTGCAAAGAAGATTCAAACAAATGCAATTCTGTTAAGGTGATCGCACTGTCAGATTTCCACAAAGAACAATTCCGTCTCTTGTTCTTCTTGTTTTTGTTATGCAACTTGTTGTTTTGTTTGTTGTTCGTTTTCACAACTTTTTGGAATTTTGTTGATCTGTTCAATTGGATCTAGACTTCCTAATCGGGAAATAAAAACTACAAAATGATATAATCTGGAACTCATCAATTAGTCACTATCAACATCGGGATTCACTATGAAGAGAGACATTCCGTGTTTAGACTGACCTCCATCTAGTACCGTTCCTGATCTTCCTAGTAGCACTGACGGCGTGACATTATCGTTCAATAAAGTACCAGATCTTTGTAAAGAGCTCGAGTGTGGTGAGGCTGTGTTGAAGTTTGGAAGCGTGCTTATACTGTCTGATTTTCTTGGTGATGTTCCACTGAGAGACTGTGTAGTTGGTGATGATAGACCATTGAATGATGTATTGGATCCTTGAGTCTTGAATCTCTCTAGTTCGATGGATTCTCTCTTCTCAGTGTATACCGTGCTTGGAGTATCATCATCATCGTCAACTTCGGAAGCCAGCAGTCTTGGTTTGATCTTTCCATGTTTGAGATCAACCTTATTAGTTCTGAGTTTCCTATATGCTGTTTTGGCTGTTGTTGATGTCTTTGAATGGTCAATCTCACTTATACCTATTGGCAGTCCCCAAGTTTGTGGTGAAGCGACACTATTTGTCGTACCGGATCCAAGTCTCAAGGTCTCCACATAGCTAGATTTCTCCGGGATATGAGTATAATTTCTTTCATGCGTGTCCTCTTTGATTGAATTGTAAGCATTAGTAACAGGGGCTGTTATGGACGCACTTCTTCCAGCTCTTGTTGCCGTTGGTGTATCTGATGGAGGAGGTCTTCTCGTTCTTCCTTTGTTGGCCCCAAGGTATTGAACAGGAGCGACAACTTCGTCTCTTCTATCATAGTTATTATGCACTGGAAGAGATTGAGGAGATGTACTCTGACTTGGTAAGTTCAACGATTGTGGCTGTTGTTCAGGTGTGATAGGTGGTGAGTTCAAAGTCATCGTTGGCGGGCTCAATTCTTTGTCATATTGATCAGATAGGTGGGTTTGATCGAAATTGAAACTCGAATGAATAGGAGACTTCGCAGTGAAGCTTAGTCCTGAATCTTGATCCATGTTCGAAGAGTTTGACTCTAATTTCTGATGGACAACACTGTAATCAGTGTGTATTTGATCATCCTCCTGACCATTCACATCAAATGAGGTGGTATCCTCATCGTCAGAGTCTGAGTAGTTTCCATCATTGACAACATGAAACGTTCTCTTTGGAATACCTCCTGGGTAGCCAAAATTGTCTGAAGATCCGGGAGTCTCTGGAACGTCATTTGGATAAGCATAGGCGCTCGATGAAGGAGGCGTTTCAGTGACATCTTCTGGGAAGTTGTAAGCATCTATGGAGCGAGGGGTGCTTGGCGCATCTTCTGAAGTATCATGAGTCGTATTGAGAGGAGCAGCATCTTGTACTGTGGTTGGGAAGTAGTTGAATTTGGATTCAGAATCATTCGTAACCGAATATTCTTCTTCAGCGTCATTATGATATTGATCAGAAGGTTGAAAATTTGGCTGAAATGAACTTTGCTCGGATTCAACGTGACGATCTGGACTATCCAGAATTCCTGGATTCACATCTCTTGATTGATAAAGCTCACTCGATTGTATACTATTAGCTTCAAGTTTGTTCTCAATATTTTCAGTGCTATCAACAACTGGGCTTGGTTCATAGTTGATCTCCGGTCTGAGTGAACTTGACTGTGAAGACTCAGAGCTTGATGAGTTTCTCGTAAAGTCTACAGCACCAGTACCTTCACCACCATAAAACTCTGCTTCGCCTTGTTCATCTGATGAATCGTTGAATAAAGAACCCTGATCGACTTCTTTGATGTTTGGATCCTCAAATGTGGATGGTCTTCTCATGATGTGTTGATTGCCTTGTGGAGCATAGTCATCTTCCTCCTCCCACTCTTCATCGAGCAATCCAGATCTTGTTTGAATGGAATCATCAAAATTCAGAGGTGAAACAGGGGATACATCATTTTCATAATTATCATCATTGAAAGCACCAAAGCCAGGCTGAAAGCTCTCGATATCTCTCATCAGTTCATCAGATAATGAAATCTTCTTCTCGTGTGATTTTTCAAATGGTTTGGCTTCATGAATTGTTGGGGAGTTGTAGATGTGTGTGTTTGCAGAAGAGGCAGAAACAGTACTTGCTGTCTTCTTGTGGAACTGCAGTGGCTTCACGATTATACTTGAGCTTACTGAGCTGATATCATCACCATCGTCTCCATCTTCATAGCTGCTAGATGGCTCTTCAGTTGTTTGTCTAGCTGGATCAAGACTATATGTAGATTGACCAACATGCTCATCAGCATCAAAGAATTCTGAGCCATTTGAAGTGACACTAGAGCGGTTTGAGGGGTTCGTGGTAGATCCAATCAAGATTGGTGGTCTGAAGCCACTGATAAAGTCCTCATTGTTCGAACTCTGTTGTGCACTTTCACTTGATGTAACAGGAAATATGAAAGCTCCTGGTGTATTCTTCAATTCTTTTCGTGATATTTCTTCATGCTGGTCCTCTTCTTCTTGTATCACTCTTATATTCTCTTGTATTGGTTCGTCGTTCTCTTTGATGACAGAAGCCTCAGTGTGGATCTTATGACTTTCAATTTCAGGGATGTCGGCGCTTTGTGTTATAACTAGTTTCTGAAGTTCAGGGAGTTTAGTCTCATCGATTTCAGGTTGTCTTTCTATCATTTCCTCAGTAGGATGTGGTATTTCAGGCTCAGCTGTGTACTCCGTTGGTGTTTCCACAAAGCTATCATTATGGTACAGTTCAGGTTGTTTCAATTCTTCATGGTCATCTATCACTATTTTCGGTATCTCTATCTCTCTTTCTTGAACTTCCTTCTTGAGATGACTTGATTCGAGTGGATCTCTACTTGATTGCAAGATCTGGTCTATGCCGCTGTTTGCATCACTCTCCGTTACCAGACTGCTTCCCTGGGATTCACTCGATGGTGAAGCGGCACGAGTCTGGTATACCGTAGGAGGTTTCTTTCTGGCAGGAGCGACACCTTTCTTCACAGAAACGATTCTTCCCTGGATCGTAACAGGTGGAACGAAATACTTTGAGTTGTAATCGGGAACAGGAGGAACGTCTCCCGTGATGTTCAGCGTTCCTGAGGGAACATCTGTACGATCGATAGTTTCCTTTCTATTCTTCTTATCGCTGTTTGTGAACTGGGAAAAATCAAAGCTCTTTCTCGTCTGTGTTGGTAATGGAGGTATTGGGATCTGAGTCGTTGTCTGTTGTGGTCTCGATGGCACTGCCTGAGTCTGTGAAGAGAGTTGTCGAGGTGCTGTTCCCTGGACAGACGAGTGTGAGGTTGTGGTGGTGGTGACAGGCGTTGTTGTTTTTGATACTGACGATGTAGTTGTTGATGATGATGGTTTGTGTTGGTCCACCAACGGAGACTTCTTTCTGTTGACAACCTCGAACTTGGCCGGCTCTTTGGCAGCTCTGAACGGAAACAGGATCGATCTGCGCTTGGAACTGTCCGGCATCTCGGGTCTGGCTCCTGAAATAACTTGTTTCTTTGATAGTGAACTTGTTGTTGTTATTTCACTGATCATCATCATTTTCGCGGGCTGTTAACAGTTCTATAAAAAGTACGTCATCACTCATTTGAATACATTTGATACTAGATTATATATAGATCAGAGTGCCTTGAGAAGATATCTCAGTGCTATCAGGTTTGATTCGGCTAGTCCAGTGACTATGAGCTGGCTATAAAGAGAGTTGGATCTGTTGCTGTTCAGCACAACGACGTTACTGTTCGATTTCGATCTTATTTCGGTCAAATTGAGCTGCGGAACAACGTCTGATGGAAACTCTATGGTGTATTTCAGTTGTTCAAGTGACTTGACCTGTTTGCTACATTCATTGAGTGCTTGTTCGATTTGCTGCCTGCTTGTTTGTTTGAGATCTTTTGTGGTTGTTGGTTGTGCTGTGACTGACGAAGCTAAAGTTTCTTGTCTCAGGTATTGAGTCAAACTGTTCTTACTCTTCTCGAGCAGTTGTTTGGCTTCGGCCGATAGTCTCTCGTTGAAGACGCCTGTGACTGGAGCTTTGTGTGTTGGTGGGATATCCGTGATGATAGGTTTCATTTTGAGTAATGCTTTTGGTTTTGGTTTCAACCTGTGTGTCTCTTGTAAGAACACAATAACGTCTTCGATGAGGGTTGACAACTCACCACTGAAATAGACGGTATGAGAGTTCGAGAAAGGAACGAACTGTGAAGAGACATCCACTGTCGGAAGAAGTTTGCGTAGGTTGACAAGACCGACTCTTTCAATATCACTGTGTGGGACAACCAATGTCAAATGGCAAGTAGTACTCATAGAGCTTTCCCTTTCAACGACTTTATTCAGGAAGAACACGACGCTTATAAGACAAAGCATCACATCTTTCATTTCACCGGTAACTGTCACTTCTCTATCAACACTTCTCTCCACTTTGTCACCAACTTTGAGACCAGCTTTCGATGACTTTATGAACTTCTCCAAATTGGAAGTCCCATCTTTTCCCAGTAACAAATCACCTTCTGTTGGTGACACTCGCAGCACCACTTCCAAGTTTTTCAGTTTCTTCTTTTTCACAATTCCATTCACTGTTTTCTTGATGAAAGTGATCACTCTTTGCTCGACTGGATTTTGATTCTGTGGTTTTGATGGTGTATTTGGTGTATTTCTTGTGTCTCTTTCTTTGGTGGTAATTGGTCTTTGCGATAGTTGGAACCCGGGATTCTCCTGCTTCACTTTCTTCGGCTCTGATCCTTTCGAGCCGTCTGAATTGGCTGATATATCTTGTCTTCTTCTCTTTTTCGGAGGCATTTTGTCTTGTTTCAATTCAAATTGTATAGTAAGTTCACAGTGATCAATTTTATCAATTTTTTCTTTTCGAAAAACATCAACAAATAAATAACAAATAGACAAAAGCTTCAAGTGATTGACTAATTGGTCTATAAATCGTGCTTGCCAAGATCATGAGATTCAGTCCGCACCGCACACTTCCCGAGAACTCGCTCCAGGAAATTGATCCGGGCTACGATTCTCTGTCGGACGAGAGTGACGACGCTGATTACTTCCCTGCTTCCAGTCCCCTGGGCTCTTCCATGCTCTCCTCTCCACTCAGATCTCTGCACAACACCCCTTCAAAGTCACCACTGGCTAACAAAGGAATCAAAATAAGACACACATACAAGACAATTCACTCCTCTCCGCTGTCAGGGGCCCCATTGGCTAGAGTACAATTGACCCCTTCTAAGTTGAACACTGACGAAGCTGATAGTACCATCAACTCTATCTGTAATGACTCTGATTTCATAGAAGACGATGAGACGACCATTGAAGATGAGCTGAGAGCACTTCTAGACGACTTGGACTTCAAAGAACGGTTTTTGCTGGTGCAGAATGGTACGAAAAGAAACTCTCATTCGAAATACCATACCAGTTTGAATAACAGAAGTAGACCAAAGTCTTCTAAGTCAGGGCAATCACGAACCGAAAGTGGTGATGTAGATGATCTGTTCAAGCAGGTTGAAAAGTTGAAACTAGAAGAAGATCAGGATCATCTAGTGAATAGTTTAGAATCAAGATTATCCCAGCGTTCAAGAGACGTTGAAATCAGACTCAAACAGATTGAAGAACACAAAATAAGAATAGAAGAGGAAAGAAAGAGAAAAGAAGCTGAAAGAAAAAGACTGGAAGAGGAAAAGAGACAAAGGGAAGAAGAAGAAAGACGGAAAGCCGAAGAAGAAGCAAAACGACTAGCAGCTGAAAAAGAACAGGCTCGTAAGGAAGCTGAAGAAAAGGCCAGAGCTGATGCTGAAACCGCTGCAAAACTGAAGAAAGAACAAGAGCTGAAAGCCAAAGAAGTTGCTGAACAAAAGGCAAAGGAACTAAAAGAACAAGAGTCCAAGAAAGGTAAAGGAATAACAAACTTCAAACAAGTCGAAGCAACGTTCCTCAATCACAAACAAAAGATCCATCAGATCAAAACCGAAATAGTGGACAAAGTCAAACAAGACCCAGGAACGAAGAAAGCAGTCAGTACACACAAACGTAAAATCAATCCAAAATTCGGACAGTTGACAAACAGTCTAACTCAACTCTCCAAAATCTCCAACGAAGTCACACAACTGATAAACGAAGCCAAACCACTCCCACTAGCATTCCAATGGATATTGAACTTCGTCTCAAAGGCTATCGTCTCCCAGGCTGAAACTGAAGTCCGTGCAAAACCAAGCTCCTCATTACCATTAGCCAAACTAACACTGAACCTACTGTGTGAGTTCCCTGAATTGAAAGAGTTCCTCATAGCCAGATTTGTCAAGAAGTGTCCTTTCATTATAGGTTATTCTTGTGATATTAGTACTGAAGAAGGAAGACTACGAATGGGATGGAAACGTAACGAGGGTAACAAATGGGAAGATGAGATCAGTTATGATGAAAGAATGGGTGGTATGATGACACTATACTCTGTCATAACGAGATTGAAGCTTGATAACAAGTATTACTCCAACTTTGAGCATCCATTACCTATCTCTAACAGTTGGATTATGATCAGTCGGATCCTTAATACTCCAATGGAGCTAGTCACAAACACACACTACATTGTGTTGAGTTCGTGGTGGGAAGGTTGTGCATTTGAGCTGCTGGCGATGTATGGCAAACAAGCATCTAAATTACTAAGTCTGATATGGTTGGATTTCGCTGATGCTGCTTTACAAACGACGAAATTCTCCGGTGCGAACACGATCAAAGCAATTGGTGAAGATTGGGCTACCTCTGGTACTGTCAAGAGATTCGGAGAGATGGAGTCATAAGTGCATACTATCACAGATCAATGATATAGAACTACATTAATTAGTGAGAGTCTATACACGTCTGTCATTTTCACGTGCCACTTATTTGTAATATTTACGTAATCACTTTTCGCGAAATCTGACCCAGAATCCACAGTAGCTAATTATGGCTTATCATAGTTAATTGTTGATGGACGGATCTCAAATTGGCTCGACAGAAAGTTGAAGTGATCAATGAGCAGACCGTCAGTTGAGATTCCGGGATCGCCACAGGCTCCATTTCCTATAACATCTCATGATATCGAGATCGTCGCTGGTTTTGGAAGAGGTTCGTCCGAGCTTGGTATACCTACAGCAAATGTATCGATTGAAGAAGTTGCTAGTGAATTGAAGAGTTTAGAACCCGGTGTGTATTTCGGGTTTGTGAAAGTTGAGAGGAATGAGAAGTTCAGCGCAGTGGAGACTAAAGTTAGGGAGGAGAATGGATTGAAGATTGATTACAAATATGGACTGGAGTTGAGAGATGGAGTGGATATCAATGTTGTCTTGCCTCATGTTATGTCCATTGGATGGAATCCATTCTATGGAAACAAGGAGAAAGCTGTTGAGCTGCACATTGTTCATGAATTCCCTACAACTTTCTACGGTGCAAAAGTGTCGTTCAATGTGTTGGGTTATATCAGACCTGAATTGAATTATACTACAAAAGGTATGTTTTTTTTTTTAAGTTCTATTATTATATCTAGGAGTTGAAATACTAACGTTCTATCACAGAGGCATTGATCAAGGATATCCAGACGGACATTGAGATAGGTGTGCAGACACTAGAAACACCAGGATACTCAACGTTCAAGGAGCTATAGATACCAATATAAAATAAACCAATGATTATGAGACGACTTGTTGTAACTAAATGTCCTTCTTCACGTCCTCGTTTTGATTCTTGCCTGTGATCATATCAGATATCACAGCAGCAGCGACTCTGACCATTCTGTAGAACCAATAGACATTCAAGATGTTCAAAATGGTGTTACCAATGATAATAACGGCAGCGTAGAATCCATTGAATCTTGGATCAGTTGATGCTTCGTAGAAATCCTTGAATAGAATATACGCTTGATACCAGCCAAACGCAATTCTACTTGTGAAAAAGACCAGGATCAAAGCAGCGTTGTTGATCGTCTGGAAAGTCTCTGAGAATAGCTTTGGGAATCTAATACCGAACCATCTGATGTTCAAGAAAGGAGTTGAGATTTCAAACAAGATGAACACAGGTCCATAATAGGAGATGAACGGACTCAATCCGATATAGTAGACACTAGCAGACACAATCCCATGGATCAAAAACCCAACACCGAAATAACGAATGTAAACAGCAGAGATATAGGTATCCCATATGAAGTAACCCAGGGCTAAAGTTGTGATGAATCCATTATATGGAGTGTAACCAAACACACGATCTTCAGCAAGAGGACTTTCAATCAATGCCGGTATACTCAACACAATAATGAGCACGGATTGTATGAAAGACACAACATGGACGTGGAAATCAACCTGCAACTTCCGTGAGATAGTCTTGAATGAATCCTTGAACAATATTGGAGAGATGAAACTCGACGAGAGATAAAGCGTATGATAGAACAACACAGTCGCGATCAACGAATGGATATGCCTGTCCATCGTCTCATGAGTGTACAATGGCTTGATGTAAGCATTGACCAGAGGCAATTCCAAAGACGCCAGAGGATCATGATACTTGGGAGTGGTAAGGAAGTTAACAAAGGAAGTCATGTGAATGATGATGATGATTAATAAATATGAGAAGGGAATGAAACGTGGTGGGACCGGACGTATTGACTTGGAAATCTGGATAAAACGGTGCTTAAAATTCGATCGGAATAAGTAATTAACACACTTATGGGAGAAAAGTACTGACTGAACCGGTTCCAATCGAATCAATACCGATTTTTAATGTCAATTAATTGATATTAATTGTTCTTAATTCCCGTTTTACCCAACTAAATTTCTCGATTTTCGCGTGTTTTGAGACGAAATTAATCAAGACCAAAGTTTGGTGATAAACTTCGATAAAAACGTCATTTTATTTGTTTAATTGAACCAACAACATCTCATCTATCTTCTTTCCATTAATCGGTTTGTAATCCGTTTCTTTGTTAATTCTTTTAACATAAATACACCCAAAATACAGTGAGTTTATTAGATAATCGAGTAGATGTGGTAGTCACGTGCGTTAAAATTACCTGATATGGAAGGAAATCCGATAATGTCCAGTGATCGAATAGATAACTCGAGGACACATTTTACATTTGTGTCGGTTCTCGGTGTGTGTTACCTGTTTGATCTGACTTTGTTGTCATCCGTGATCGGCTTTTGTTCTGTTAAGTACTGTGAGTTTACAAGGCTTAACAAGGAGATAAAGTGTTCAAAGCCTGCGCCAAAGCCACCAAATATCGAACCTTTTTGGTGATTGGCTCATTTGACACCCGCAAAATATTTCACTGATCTTTTTGATTTGACAGCAAATAAATTGATGCAGCGATCCGCTTCTTAGCTCTAACTTGTTAAGAATAATCGATGGTGGTGATCCAATATAACACATTCATAAAAAAATGTCCACACGACCTCCCATAAAGAAGAAGAGCTCGTTCAGGTTCGAGAACCCGTTCCAGAAAGATCGTGATCTCATCTACAGACACATAGGCTATACCAAGCAGATAACTTGGAACTACCAGTACTTTCTCATAACGGTTGTTGGTTCTGCAGTTCTAGTACATAATGCATACAAGGTGGTAAGTCATCTGAGGACACGATATGATACAGATCATCATACACATGATGTCACCTTTCTTGATCTGCGACTGATCAAGTTGAAGTCTTTTCTATATTCTCATCCATCTTCACAGATCTTGAACGACTGGTTCAATACAAACGGAACCATGATATCAATATTCATCTTCCTCTCCATCAACTTATTCATTTCATTATACAACTTGCCATTTGACGATTCATTCAATCTAGCACTCAGGTTTGGTTTGGTCTCTGTGTCAAATCTCCCATTATTATACCTGATCCCGTTAAAAACTGGTCCTTTGCTTTATTTGCTAGATCAGTCATACGAGAACATATTGGTCTACCACAAGTGGATTGGAGTGTTGGTGCTGTTGACAGCTGGTGTTCATTGTGCAGCATTTATATACTGTCTCACATGGAGCTACTTATTTGGAAGTGTGAAGGGTGTTACCGGGCTGGTCTGTATCTTGTTCTTCATCATTATTGCACTGACATCAACCACATATGTGAGGAAGAGATGGTATGAGCTGTTTTATGTGATGCACATTGTGAATTTTGTTGCATTTTTACCAGTTTTCTATTTCCACCATTATGTATGCAAGCCGTTCGTTGTTGTCGTCGGTGGGCTCTTGGTATTTGATAGAGTGGTGAGATACATTGGGAAGCTATGGGTGTTACAATGCCAAGTGATTATCAATGAGAACGACACAATGCTTATAGAGATTGATCCATATTTGACACACCTTTCCAAGTTCAACAAGTTCCTCAATGTGATATCGCTCAAATCGACAAAGTTCAGCTATCAGATATCAAACCATTTATTTCTTACAATTCCATATATCAGCAAGTTACAATCCCATCCATTCACTATAGCATCGTTGCCTAAGGACGACAAAATTCTCCTCATTATAAAAATACAAGATGGTTTTACGAGGGAGCTATACACTCATGTCAAACAGAATCCATCCACAACATTAACATGCCTAATCAATGGACCATATGGTCTATCACAATCTCATTTTCCAAAGCATAACAGAGACAATTCCATTATAGAAGGTACCTTTGACGATATTCCATTGACCATACCCTTGAAGACAGACAAGAAACAAACCTATAATACCATTATGCATCCAACCTCAAACCAATCGTCATTTTCCTCAACGTCAAGCATACCAGTCATACACAAGATCATACTTATAGCAGGAGGATCTGGTATCTCACTGGTACTTCCATTGATAAGACATTACGAGACACATCCAGGATTTGACGTCTCCTTGATCTGGATAATCAGAGATGAATCGGTCCTATCACTACCACATATAAAACAATTGAGACAGTATGATAAGAATGTGCATATATGGATCACATCGATGAAGGGCCGGCCCTTAGTTGATGAATTGCTATTGGAACATTTACCCCATGATTATAAGAAACTCCATGTTATAGGGTGTGGTCCACGGAGTATGATGAGCTCCGTGAGAATCTTCTCCACTGGAGAGATGCAGAGGCATGATAAAGAGATCCATTTGATCCTAGAAGAGTTTAGTTTCTAGCTCATTTGGTTAGTTCTCTTTGATACACAGCTTTTCCTCTTGATTTACCAACTTTCACGTATAACATCTGAGCTCTATGATTGAACACATCAGTCATCCAGTAGACCTCGGGAGCATCCATCTCATCAGCCTTATCGTAGACGTATTGGATCAACCCTCTACCAACACCACCCAATCTTGCATCCTCATCAACATACAAGTCATTCAGATAAATCTTCTCCTTAATGGACCAAGTACCGTAGTGTTTTAAGTAATTGACCATTCCAATCGTTTTACCAGTCTCGGTATCGATAGCCAGAGCAGCCCAAACTGGAATAGAATCATCGAAGAACCGGTCGAAAGTAGTCTTTTTGATCTCTGAGGAGAGTGACGCTTTGTAGAACACTAGGTAGGCATCAAACAGACGAAGCCATTCTTCGTAATCAGTCTTTTCAACAGGGCGTATTTGTAGTACCATGCTGTTTTGTCTCACTTACTGCTCATATCTGTATGGTATTGTAACACTTCTCTGTGTATTTAAGTACATCCACTTTCTTATCGCTACTGAAGCTGGAAATGGCAGTTTGAAGCTTATTGGCGCATTTTGATCAAATTAGTACAACGGATTATTATTAATCAATGTGACTCAAATAAAAAATGTGTCATCAAAGCTAATCAGATTCTAAATCGGTATTCGTTTTCCGTTAAATTAATACATTTCCATATAAACATTGATCCCGGTGACTAGACACCACCAAGTAACACCGATTATGCCGATTACCCTATTGATCTTCCAGTCGTTCAACGGAACGGCAATCAAGTAGAAACATAGCATCACGATCAATCCGACAGCGCACCGCTTGAAACTGTCGTCGATCTCCAACTTCATCACATTGGATCCATTGCGGATGTTTAGTATTAAACCATTGATCCCTATTCCGAACAAGATGTAGAGCAAAGGGGAGCCAAAACAGGCATTAATTCCAATCACACTCAGATCAAGTCCCGCTAGAGTCAGATTTGAAATCAGATCTCCAGTGGAATTACCCAGTGATAGAATTGTAAGACCCAGTAATCCTTCTGAGATGTGGGTTATCACTCCAATATTCTTCAAGATTAGGATTAGTTGAGAACTCGTCACTATGATTATCAAGATCGATGTAATGAAACCAATGAGTGGGATCAGATGCTTGTAGTATTGTGGGATTGAGTGAATGACACAGAATAGTAATGCAGTCGCAACGGTGAGGTATTGGAAAGGAATTGAAGCAAGGAAAAACGGCTTGAAGATAAATGGCAAGCATAACATTTGATATTTGAATATATTGTTTCGTAAAGAAAGTTCATGCTCGTTTTGGAGAGCATCAAGGAGATGGATAGGATAAACTGGATGAAACAAATTGAGCACCACGATCAATGGGACTGAACAGATCCCGATTGGAGATTTCAGGTCTTCATCTGATAATGGATACATTATGAATCTCCTAAATGTGCTAGTCGCTGTTGGTGACGTTTGTTCTATAGATATAGGTGATGGTGTGGATTCGATAATGATTGATGGAAGTTGTGGAGTTACATGCATCGGAGTTGGATGTTCTAAGATCGTTGTAGGAGGTTTGTATATGTGTCCTTGTGGTTCCGAATGATATGCATGGAGTTGTAGTGGGTTTGGCTTTGATGTATTAACGTCATTGGTGGAATAAGACTTCACTGTATGATGGTGAGGTGGTAATAAGGCTTGATCTTCTGGCTCTGTTGATTTGGATCTCCATATCTTCATGGAGTCTAGTAAGCTGAGTTTCTGTAGTCCTCTTGCTTTGTTATCATCATCAACTAATGATCTGTCTGATAGTGCGGAAGAACCACTATGTATAGATCCATTGCATGAAATTGCGGGGCTTAACAGATTCTCTTCATCAGTCACGAGTTTCCCTTCATTAGTGAACGTGATAGCATATCCGACATAGAGGAAGTATGATAACACCATGGCAATACATTCAGCATTTTTCAGTCTCTCATCGTATATGAAATAGAACGAAAGCATTATTAGCATGGCAAAGAATCCAATATCTCGTAGAAAATCCTTGACGTTCACTTTGAAAGGCCTTATGATTGCCATGGCACCGATGATGAAACATATAACAAAGTTAGCGCTCCCTATTAGCTCTCCGATGGCCAAACTTGAAGAGTTGGTGGACATGGCATTATAAGTGCTGAAGATGTCCGGTGTAGCATTACCCAGAGCAAGCAGTGTGAGACCACTGATTCTCTTTGATATCTTTAGATGTGTTGATAGTGTGTCTAGATTAGGGTATAGGTAGTTCGAGGTGATCAGTCCGAAGATAGTGAAGCATAGCAATGTCGATAAGATGATAATTATGACCATACCATACTTGAAATAAGATGCTTGATTGTGCGAACAGTAGTAGACCATGGAGAGTCTATAAACAGAAGGATCACAGTTATTCTGTAAGTATCCACATATCTTGTCATCTCCAATACCAGTAAAGTTTGAGATGTCACACGAGGCAGCATATTGATCACTGGGCAGAGTCATGGCAACATTAGTTGTGGTATAATCGGTGTTGAATAGCATCAGCAGTATCCCCAAGGGAGCACAGTATAGAAACACGATAGCCAGAGCTTTAATCTTCCAATCATTTGATCGCAGCATCGCTCACTGTCATAACCAGCTGTAAGCTAAGAACGAAAATCAACGGAGAATTTCACTATTTTTGCCCATCATTGCTTGGTAAAGGCATCGCCTTGATTATGATTGGTATTTTGCTTATGTCATCATTACTTCATCCGATAAGCTTTAGCTTCTTTGACTCCTTCATGTAGTCGTTTGGTACCATGTGAAGATTATGAGTAGAGTTCTATAGTACAGAGATATCACCGAGGGTATTGCTTTTTCTCACTTGTCAATAACTCAAAATTATGAAATTTTGGAAAGGGTTTGTTTGGTACCAAATATCACCAAATATCAATGATCTACTGACACTTTGAATGTGTCCCAATTGAGTAATTTAACCATATTGGGAAATCAATAAATGAAGAAGTTGCCGTTATTACGATAAATTAATAGTACAAGCTACTGTGTTATCCGGTCTATATACTATTCAAAGTTCCCTGTTTCATCTAAGCTACTCAAACCTGTTAAGTTCGAAGAAAAAAAAAATTACATTCCTGCTATTGTTGTGTTATAAAAATCCATAAGAAGTAATTGAAGTACTCGAATAATTTCAATAGAAAATTTGAATTTTTGTTTTTGGCTTAAAACACACTTTATGAATAGCTAGTGATTGAGAAAGTCTAACAGTACTAATAAATCCCATATAACTCCTACTTTACTCGTTTTAGTAAGGTCACAAGATCTCTAAAAAGGATTACCCGGATTGATTACATAAACAGAAAACGGTTGAGATTTCGCGGAACTGTAAATGGTCATTAATTGTTCAAAACTGCTGATAAAAACCATCTTTTGAAGCGTCAGTTTCAGTTTTGTGAACGTGCTGCTATTGAACTCTGCTTGACTGCGGTACATCTTTGCTGTTCTGCTCTGTGGCCGCTTTCTGCTTGCTTCTCGATCCCTTTTTTCTGGTTTTTGTACCTATTTCCGTTGTTTTGTTTACACCTGTTGGTCTTTAGTATGAACTGCTAAACAGCGCACAACTTACTGAGACGTTTTAAGGATATCATGCTGGGGAGACTCTTCAGCAATAGATCCATAGAAAAAGGAGACTCCGGTCTTCGCCATCCAGGGTTCAGCTCGAAAAGCAACCTGACGAAGAAGTTATCACAAAATCAACTCAATGAGAACCAGCCACAACAACAACACTCCCTTGCTAACTACACTAATGAGGACTCATACTCGAGAACAATCCTTTATGGTACTCCTAATCATCTAAGCTCGATTCACCTCGAGAAACACAACTTTAGGCTGCTGATTATACAGGACACAGGCGTTCTTCTACAAAAAGATAACTACAAAATTATGTTTGATTCAGCAAACGACCATTATTACGACAAACCTTCAAATACCCATTCACAAAACAGACACAATGTCTCTGAGCTACTGGATTTCATATTTGGGAATCAAATATACCAGGATCTTAATAGAGACGACTACTTCAAAATCCATGTGCTATCGAGTCTACCTGATATGAAACAATCCATCTTGATCACTAAGCATTTCTTCATAGAGAAGAAGAAAAGGTTCGCTATTGGTGTGGTGGTACCCGTTGGCTCTACGGAATTCTCAAAAGCTGTGCTATCAAACTGGTCTACCGTCATCAAATACTTGAACATCATCAAGACCACGTTCATTGAGAATCACGTGTTGAGCAAATCCAAGATTACAAGATCACCAGGAAACTCTCAGCTTCAAGATGTGAATGCCGTATTCAAACAGTTCATCAAGTCACTGCACCATTTGACCAATGTGCCGAGATTATTGGTTGGATTGATAAAATTCGATTCTGTTCTATACAACTGGTGTTTTGAAGTTAACAATTGGATCGAGGTCAAAGACGGTGCTAAGCTAGGTTTCAGTGGAACAAAGTTCTTAACAACTCTACTTACGGTTGTGAATGATTTGAAAAGTCAGCTTATCTCGACCAATGGCTCCAATGATGAATTTACGAGGATTGTTATCATGGCCACAAACCCAATCGTGGCACAAAAATTAATATTCATAATCTCCGGATTATTACCTTTCAAGCTTAATTTTGAGATAGAGCAGGTTCCTAAGCCTTCGAATGCAGTCAAAATAGATCCTATCAAAATCTCAAGCCTTCCACCTCCATTAGAGGAAAGTCCACAGCAATTCACCCCACCTACTCCATCCATACATAATAGATCAGGCTGGGAGATTCCAAATACTCCATCAAGAAGTATAACAACGCCCTCCATGATGACTCCATCCAGAAGTTCAGTTATACAGCCTACTATCTTGTCAAATTCAAGCTCAGTTGCTTATCTTTCTTCATCACTTTCCCATTCCCAATCTTCAACGTTTTCGAGTTCGCTATCGAGAGGTTTTCAGTTATTGCAAAATTGGAAGAACACCTCCAATCTATCAGACTCTTCATCCATCTCATCATCTCAGTCTCAATCACATACCCAATATAATTCCCCTTCACCGATTGCCGAATATGACGAATACCCATGGTATTCTACCAGCATCTCAAACTCTATCAATTCCACGCCTAACACACTTCATCATCACAAACTACCTAGAACCAACTCCTTCTATGATTTCTCTAGTTCATTGAAGGCTTTGAAGAGACAAAGCATACCCAAATTACCACAGATTGATAGAAATGCTTTGACCTTGTTCAAGATCGGTGAATGTCAAAAATCTCCAGTCCAGTTGTTCAATCAGACGAGGAAGGAATGTTTTAACTTGATGGGTTCGAAAGTGTCCACCACTTTTCAAAGGGACATATCGAAGAATGTCAGTGTTTTGAACGTTTCATTCGAAGATGGACAAAAGACTCGAAGTTCATTGACCGCTGAAGATTTGACGAAAGGTGATGCTGAACACAAACATCATACATTACCGCAACTATGTGGCTATGTCAACGAGTATGCACCAGAGTTCCAAATCCAAGCATGTCCACTAGCACAAGACCTAGAAGCCAAAATAGTCAGCTCTATGAAGAACGATCTGAGTGTATACTCATCTTCAAAAACTATACTGGTGTCACTGAGAGCCAGGGAGATCAGAGAGATCACATTGGCTAAGAGTCCTAACTGTGGAATCAATGGCAGTGTGACACCAACCGAGTACAAGTCGAACTACAGAAAACTATACCATAAGGCCAGGGCAAGCACAACTTTAGACAAGGAAGAGTTCCGTAAGATTGATCAGTTACTGGAAGCCATCGTCAACAAGTTTCATGAAAGCGGTGACTCCTCAAATGACCTCAAATGCATTGAAGACCTCCTCAAGGCTCTGTGATACACCCAACGAACCCTTTATGACCCACAACAACAAATATAAATGAATATAAAACGAAAAAGTGTATTACCAATTATTTCGCCATTTTCAGGAACGACAATTTCGCTTTTCAGTCCGAATCGGGGAATTGCGCTTATCACGACACGTAATTAATTGTTCACACAAAATTTCAAAAAACTGAACGACAAATAAACTCAAAACGAAAACATCGAAAAAGTCGTTTCTTTGAAAGAATCAAAAACTTGCAAACAAATTGTTGGGAATTTGCAGCCAAAATCATCAATCTCTTAATCTTCAATTGATTGGCTTTCGGCAATTCGCTCACAGTTTCTCATCAACAACTCATCTGCATTTTCCACTGGACATTAATTAAACAATCAATTCAATATCGCTCTCATCAAAAAAGTTTCTGAAAGTTGCATAAAACAATAATGTCATATCTCGATCAAGACGATGTGCTTTCAAGTGATGACGAGGGTTACGATCCGGAAAACGACTTCTCACTCGCAGTACAACAAGAGACTGCTCCATTAGTCTCAAAACCTTCAAAACCATCGAGTACTGAACAAACTCCATACAAAGTATCACTACCTTCCGGTCCATCATCCACGCATAAAAGTGACACAGCAGATCAGAGCGGCAACAGCACACCGACAGGACCACGATCCAGAGTCAAAGGATCGCTACCACCACAGTTTCAACAATTTGATGGTGGTCGAAGAGGCCATGATGATGATAGATATCAGAATAATCGATACTATTCTCGGGATTCGAGTTATAGCAACAGAAGTCATTATGATAGCTATAACGGCCGTGGGAATGATCAAGGACATAGAAGAGACGGGTATAAAAAGGATGAGTACAGAAATGGCGGAAGCAATGGAAGACCTTGGAGTTCTGATAGAAAGAGTGTTGAGGCTAGAAATATCGATGTCGAGAAGTCAAGTAATGAGAAAGCTATTGAACAACTCGAAAAGGTGGAGATCAAAGAGGAGGCCAAGGAGGGGACCAAGGAAGAAGTTAAAAATGATGTGAAAGTAGAGGATAAAGAAGAAGTCAAAGAAGAGGCCAAAGAAGAGGTAAAAGAGGAGGCCAAAGAAGAAGTGAGTGAGGAATCTGACTACGATTTCGAAGAAGATATCAAGGAAGAAGTCAAGGAAGAAGTCAAAGAAGAGGTCAAACAGAAAGATGAAGAGGATGAAGAAGATGACTACGAGATCGGCGAAGTATCAGACTATAACGAATCCGAAGAACAAGAAGCTCCAAGTTTCACAGAAGCAGAGAAGATCGAATCTAAAAAGAAATTAGATCAACAAAATGAAGTCAAACAACAGATACCCAAAGGTATCAATCTGTTTCTCGACTATGAAGACAAAACCGAAGAAGCATTAAGCAACTTCACTAACATGACGAAATGCACATACGCTAAAAAGTCTTTAGGTGATGCCAAACAATCTGAAATCTTTTCATGTGACTGTGTGGAAGATATCGTCGATGGGATCAATTCAGCATGTATCGATGATGACTGTATCAACAAAGGTACAAAGATCGAATGTATCAATGGTGAATCAACTTGTGGTGATGACTGTGCCAATCAAAGATTCCAAAAGAAGCAGTATGCTAATATCTCTGTTATTAAGACTGAAAAGAAAGGGTATGGTGTTCGTTGTGAAGAAGAGATGGAACCTGATACCTTCATTTATGAATACATAGGGGAAGTCATTGATGAAGATGCGTTCAAGAGAAGAATGATCGAGTATGACCAGTTAAAATTCACGCATTTCTACTTCATGATGTTACAGAAAGGCGAGTTCATTGATGCTACGAGAAAAGGGTCTCTTGGAAGATTCTGTAATCATTCATGTAATCCTAACTGTTACGTTGAGAAATGGGTTGTTGGTGATAAACTGAAGATGGGTATCTTCACAAAGAGAAAAGTTTTGAGAGGTGAAGAGTTGACTTTTAATTACAATGTTGATAGATATGGCGCTGATGCTCAAAGATGTTACTGTGGTGAACCAAACTGTATTGGTTTCATTGGTGGTAAGACACAAACTGAATCTGCATCGCTACTACCTCATGCTATCTCTGAAGCATTGGGCTCTTCTATCGATGAGGAACAAGACTTCATCAAGTTGAAACAAGATTCAGAAGAAGCATTGGTGAAGAATGAGAATAATATCAATGTCGAGTTTGTGAAATCTCTTGAAATGAGACCTGTTCTACAGCATGAAGCTAACAGTGTGATGGGTGTGCTCTTGCAGTGTGATGATGAATTGATTGCTGATAGATTGATCGAGAGATTGGAACTAACAGAGTCATATGCCATGAGAATGACTTTGAGTTTGTCACATGGTTACTCTTCACTATCGAAATTGTTGAGAACGGTTTACGAAAAGAAAGAAGAAGATGTCTCCGCCTTGAAGATCGACACTCCGTTAGCTTTGAGAATCATGAAAGTTTTAGAGAGCTGGCCTCCTGTGACTAAGAACACCATCAACAAAGCTGAGATTATACCTGTTGTTACCGAGTTGATCAAACATACATCCAACACTGAGATTACTAGCTTGTGCAAAACATTGATTGAAAGATGGCAAAACTACGAAGAGCGCAAAATCCACAAGAGATCTACTGCCATGGGCACGAATGCTAGAATGTTTGATGCTAGAAGAAGAACTAAAGATATCAGTCCAAGTTATGGATCGTCGCCTCAAGTCACCAGTGGCTACCTCGCTGGTGATGGTTATGCTCAAAGTACCAGCAACATCATCAATAGCAATAACAGAACTCCATCAAGTAATTACGTTCAGTACTCTGCAGCTGAAAAACAGGAACATAGAGCACTCAAGCAGAAACAAGAAAAAGAAGAGAGAGAGAGATTACAGAGAAAGCTTGAGGAAGCAAAGTTGAAACAGAGAAGTGCAGAAGTCAACGATGTCAAGAAGCAGATCGAGATGGCTTTGAAGATGGAGGGAGAAAAGAAGCAGAAAGAGCTGGAGATACAAAAGGAGAAAGAACGAAAAAGAAAGAAGAAAGAAGAATACAGACAAAGGGAAATTGAGAAAAGAAAGAGAGCGATCGAAAGCCTCAACGATCCGTTATCTTCCACCACCACACCATTATCAACTCCATCGTCAACTGATTCTGAGTGGAAAAAGTTTTTTGCAAAACACATTCCTAACATCGTCAAGTCATATGGTAATCAGGATCTGACCAAAGATCAAATGAAGGAGATCTCCAGAGAGATTGTTTCATATTTAGTTGCCAAGGAACTGGAGAAGAACAAGCACAAGAAACCTCCAGCCACACTGGAGAAAGAAAAGAAGAAGAAAGTGAAAGAGTATGTCTCGAATTATGTGACCAAAGTCATTCATAAGTCGAAGAGAAGAAAACTTCAACATGGACAGTCCGCCTAATAATCTGTATAAAATGGTTCACTTATTAATGTTGTATGATTTTCAAACCTCTTGTAACAGATTTTTGATAGTGTATTGTAGTTCATAGCCAAGAGGTCTATTGTTCCATCCTAAATAGGAAATATCAAGACTCCACAATACAAAACGAGAAAAGATGTCTAAAATGTCTATAAAAGAAGAGAGATACGGCCTATTTCTTACCATTCACCCTTGATGTTCGTCAGCTGCACCAAACCATACATTTTATAAAGATGAGCGTGAAGATTTCTGCTAGTTCTCTTGGAAAGACATATAAACTAACGGATGGTGAGACTTTATCAGAAAACGATCACAGGGATGTCTTTTGTTCATGTCAAAGATGTGCTTTCAAAAGGAACCAGATGGAGATAGTAACGAATGCAAGTATAGCAACTTTGAGTGATATTGCTAAATATGGAACTAACACCGCATCTAGAACTTCTATTATGGAGTCTTGTTCTTCCCTTTATGGCTCTGTAACATTTATATATACTTCCGCTCATTGAACATAGACGATGAATATCAGTTCAGTGAAAATATAGGATGGGAACACCAACGAGAGATCACTTTACTGAACGGAGTCGATGACAAGGAATCTTTTGTTGGGATTGTCATTTACCAACATGAGGAAATCAGCAGGTTGTTTGACAGATGGATCGGTTGGAGTGCGATGGGATTGATTATTTGTGCATTACTCGTATGGCTCCTCATGCAATTTATGATAGTGGATTAGGTGTGTTTCAGATCCAATAAAAGGTTTTATAAATAAGCCTTGTTGTAGTTATTTATACTTTATTTGTATGTGTTATTGTTGTGTGTTATTCCCGCCTAGAATTCTTGTGCCCGGGAAGTCGGGGAAGGAACTTCCCGCCTAGCTTCCGTCTAACTCTCGGCAGAGCTGGGCAGTGCTCGGCTTCTCATTTCAGCTCAGCCGCTTAATTTAAATGACAATTTCAGCTCTGATCAAATATTTTATTTATAGACAGAAAGTTTTTCCGTTTATCGAACAATAATCAGTACTAAAGAAACCAAAGATGATGCTCAACACACTCGCTTTGCTACTAACAGCTAGTGCCGTTTATGGCCAGGCAGACATGACCAGGGGAAATCCTTCCCGTTCGTCGTCTGCTTCTTCATCTGCCTCTTCATCTGCTGAAAATGAGTACTCTGAAGAGTACGGAGTGATTGAGTTCGACAACTTCGGGTTCGAGGGATACTACTTCAACGTTGACAAATTGGATGACAGTGACTCATGTGACTGTGAGTTGGCTTCTAATAGCAAGAGAACCATCTTCTCCGGCTCAAATGCCCCATTGGACGAGGAACTATCGGTCCATTTCAGAGGTCCACTCATACTGAAACAGTTTGCTTTCTACGTCAGTGATAACTTCATGATTGGCGATGATAGCTCGAGTGATTGGAATAGACTTGCATATTACGATTCAAGCTCAAGCACTGCTGAAAACGTTACATTTTTGACCAATGCCGGAACCAATTCATCGTGTCTCGGTAAGGCCTTGACCTATGCCGATTCTGACGGTATTAGTGAAGCCAGTGCTTCAACTGTGCTAGCTGATGGTGCTTTGATAGAATCGGATGCTGAATACGTGATCTTCTCCAACGTTTCATGTGAGAAATCTGGTTTCAGTAAAGATTGTGGTGTTTATCGTTCTGGTATCCCAGCTTATCATGGATTTGACGGAACCACTAAACTTTTCCTATTCGAGTTTGAAATGCCAGAAGAAACAAGTTCTGATGAAGATTCATTCAGCGCCTATAACATGCCAGCTATCTGGTTATTGAACTCACGTATCCCAAGAACTTCACAATACCCAACAAACTCCAATTGTTCATGTTGGGGTTCAGGATGTGGTGAATTCGATATTTTTGAAGTGATGAACACAACTGAAGCTGAGCATCTATATTCAGCTGTGCACACTTACCAAGGTACTGACGATATCTACAATGGTATACAAGCTCCAGGATACCTAATCAGAGAATCCTCATCCACTATGAAAGGTGGTGTCGCCTTCTCTTCAAATGGTAAAGCAACCGTTTTCCTTTCAAACTCAACCAGTATTGATGCAAACATCACAGCTTCAGACTTGAACTCTTGGGTCAGTTCTGCTAGTGATAGTGACAAAACCGTCACCGATACCCTAACGTCTGCCACAAACACTGGAAGTGGAGCTGTTAGTGCTGCAAGCACATTCTTATACAACTTTGATGTGAGAATGGTGTTTGTTGCTTTTGCTGCTGTTGGTGCTGCTGTTCTTTTCTGATCTGTATATGATTCTGTATATTATTTTGCTTGATACTACGCTATAGAAGTTATACAATGTACTGCCATTATGATTTTGTGGAATCTAGTCTCCTGTCCTGTCAATTGTCTGTGGTTGGTAAGTGATAGACACTGTCTAGCCCAGGTTCGAGTGTCAGTTGTCAGTTGGTGAGTTTTCAGTCTCAATCCAACAAGTTCAATAGTACAAAATTCAAGTCATTATGGCGTCTGAAATTTGTCTCGAGGTTGTCAAAGGTCGGTCCTAGTCTCTTCAACGCCAATTGCTTATGTGACCGTCTATTCGCCAGCTTAGTCCTTCTTTAAAGTCTTGTAAATTGTTGGTCTTTATGTCAGAAGTTTTATGATGAAGTTCGCGAAATTTATTTATGGCGTAAAATTTATGTATGTTGATCTTTAACGTCAACCTCTCAAAAATTCATCAAAAAGTATGAATGTCAGCGAATGAGCCGAGGAACAGCTGCCCCACTATGCTTTAATCGAATCAGTCATGCTTATACTGCAAACTTCTGACACAGAGACGTTGTTTTATGCCGATGCAGCTAATAACTTTGTGATGCATCAAAGAATTACCCAATCAGGCCTTCAATGGGCACTTTCGAAACCAGAAAATTTTGATAACCAGCTAAAGCAGTCAATAATGGAAGTAATGTTTGGTATAAAGTAGTTGAAACATCCCCAAAACTCAGATTTCTGAAACAGCTGGTAGAAGGTGATCATTGAACGACATGAGTTATCAGGGTATCCTAATAGCACTATCGACTATCGCTATAACACTACTCATTCCTCCATTCGTATGGCATGTAAAGACCCTGAATGTCCCGGCTATAACGCTGATAGTCTGGTTGCTTCTCATGGACATCAAAATATTTGTGGATGCTGTCATATGGGGTCAGGATGATTTCTACATGAAGTTCGATGGAAGAGGTTATTGTGATGTTATGATCAAATTACAAGTCGGTGCGAACGTTGGGATAACTTCAAGTGTGGCTGGTGTCATGTTCAATCTTTATAGGATCTTGAGAGCCGATAGTGTTATCCCAGGGCCAAAAAGTTTCAAGAAGATTAGTGTTGATCTGTTGATAAGTCTGGCTACTCCAGTTGTTGTTATGGCTCTGAACTATTTGGTTCAAAGTAGAAGGTATTATATCTTTCAATATTCAGGGTGTCAGAATATCACTGCGTTGAGTTGGGTCACTATCATTGTTTACACGATGTGGATGGTCATTTGGTCCATAGTTGGTGTGATATTCGCTGGGTTGATCATCTGGACTTTCTTCAAGAAGAGAAAAGATGTTAGAGATATCCTTAGATGTACCAATTCTGGTCTAACATTAGTCAGATTTGCAAAATTGTTGATTTTCTGTGTCATTGTGATCATGGTGATGTTCCCATTGTCAGTATATATCTTCTCTGATGGTATCAACAAGGTGGAAGGCACATATAACTTTGATTTGATTCATAGTAAATCTGTTTGGTTCACCGTCTCATATGTCCAGTTGAATGCTCCATACTATATCACTTGGATCTATATAGTGATTTCATATCTGGTGTTCATCTTCTTTGGCCTAGGATCTGATGCTATTGACATGTACGTAACATTCATGAGTAAGATTGGGCTGAGACCAATAGTTGACTACGTTAGAAAGAAGAGACAAAATAAGAAAATGTTAAAAGCAGACAAATTGGTTTCTGGAGTCTTCAAGTCAATCGGACTAGAGAACTATCGAAACCAGAACAAATCTACAGGTCAAGGTACGAGTTTTGACGTTGAGATGCAAGATGCCATGACCAATGACGATAAGTCTCCTACATCGACGGTTGGAACTAATATCTTTGGAGACAAACATCAAATAACACCGGGCCGTGATCGTTTCAGATACTTCGATGGTATAAATGACACACTGGTAGATCTGGATGAAGATGATATTGAATACCTGAATATGCTCTACGAAGATGACAGAATCGAAGAAGAAAGAAGAGAAGCTGCCAAAAAGAGAGCCCAAGACCCAGAAAATGGCGATGCTTCTCCTTCACGATCTGAGTCTGACATTGGATATGTCTACACGCTCCAACGTAAGGCATGAAAAATTTCGGTACTTCTCAGCTCATTCGTTCAAATATTTACTTTCGTTTTCCACATTTCAATACAATGATATACTATAGTTTTAAGAGTCCGTGTATAAACAAGACGTATATAATCCTGAACAACAAAACAAGTAATAGCACATTAGAACCAGAAAAGAACAACAAACCGAACAAATAAGGTATATAAAAAGACGTTCAAAAAGCAGCATAATAATATAGAAAAGAACCTCAAGTTCACTCAGCTAAGTTATAAAAAGACGTTACATTTATTCAGATTCTTCCTCAACTCTTGGGTTTTGAATCAATTCAATTCTGGTTTGGATGAAAGAAGTGTTGCTGGTTTTGACACCATCTTTTTCGTAGACATCTTGTCTAGCATTGACATCAACGTGAACTAGAGCACTGTTTTTTAGTAGTTAGTAAAGATAACCTCAATTCAGATGAAAATCACATACCCTTTGCGAACGTAGTCAAGCAAGAACTTGTTTTGGTGTTCGTTGAAAGAGACAACGTTGAACCAGCTCACTGGGCCATCTTTTTTAGGTTGAACGGCCAATGGGTATCTAACGAATTTAGAACCGTTACTGGCTTCACTTTCAACGATATCGTTACCAATGCGGCCCAAGAATTGAGCTCTGGCGAAAGAGTTGGCAGCGGCGGTGGAGGAGAACTGACGGACAGCGGATTTGTTAAATTGGGCGAGTCTGAACATTTTAATTTGATTGATAAATTGATAAAATCAGCCAAAAAGTGTCAAATGTTTCGTGTTTTAGATTTTATTTTGTGTTTCGAGATTTAGAAAGAAGTGTTCCCAAAAGGGAAATACTCCCAAAACAGACAAGACCAGCCCTTAAGACTAGTCTCACTGAAACGAGTCCATTAGTCCAAAGAATAGAGACTACATTCAAGTTTGCGATAAGAAGAAACAGAATTTGCTCTTAATTTAATAAACTATCAAATTATAAAAACACATCAAATCTCGAAGATTTCAGTTGTTTGAAGCCTTTGAAAACCGAATACAGCAACACCGTTGAACAATTCTAATCCTTTTCAAAGAGTCAATTTCCATCTTTAACTTCATCACCACTCTGCCACAGTTTTAACCAGCATTTTGTGTCAAGGAACACGTCTATCTTACAATATATCACACTACATTCAAACCGAACTGTTGGTAAATTGGTAAACAACCGTGGTGCACCTGCTTCACTTCTCATCATACAAAACAAATAATGGCATTCAACCAAGCGTTTTCTCTCAACAACGCGAGACACCAACTTCACCCCGTGACTAGCTCCCTATCCATAAATACTAGTACTCAGGATGTTGGGTCCAGGAAATTCGATGAATTAAGTTCAAGTGGCGTTGATAGTGACTGGATCTTGTTTTCTCCTTCTTTAAACGATAACGATGATGTGGTTGGTGTTTGTGCCGATGTATTGTCGAGCAGCGGCGATCATGCTTCAGTCGAAGAGGAAGAGGATGATGATAAAGATGATGACTCGTTGATAGATAGTCTAGATAGCCCTTTTGATATCAGGCTATCACTGCCTACGCACAATTCAGGTTCTTTTGGTCACCAATCACAAGCTGATGAAGAATACTATGCGAGCTTACAGAAAGATGACTTTGTTACCAAACGGATCGATAATTGGAGAAAGGAACAGGCAAAGTTATTGATTGATGATTTACACAAAACTTCCAACACCTCAATCTCCTCAAGCCATCATGATTTATTGGCTTCTTGGGGTGTTGATGATGGTCATCTAGTTGAGCCTAAAGTTGATGAAGAAAAGCCTGCACCTTCACAGAACGACACACAGAAGAAGAAGATGTACAGATATGACGATAAAAGATTCTACGGTGACGATTTACTCGAAAACTTCACTGAATGGGAAGTATCCAAGATCAAACAAACAGCAAAACACCTCACGTCATCTTTACTTAGAGACTATTCAAGTCGTTCATCTCATGATAGACATCAGCTGCAGAAGTCAGGGAGAAGATCATCCCTTCTACACAGCTTGACACAATCTACCAAGTATCATCTGCAAGCATCAAACCAACCATTCTGGAAAAAGGATCTCAGTTCTGCTCATTCATCATTATCCCTATCCACCAACTCTATAATGTTTGGGAATATCGCACTAGGCGATGTGATGTAAAAGCACCTTCGACCAATTAGATTCAATCACCATACTTCATGCTCTTATGACTGCTTTCAATTCATTTCCACGATATACACGATTCTGTGCTTATTCTACATGTAGTGATACGAAGAACAATTTTATCATATAGAAATAAGTAACAATACACACAATAAGAAATACAGCACATGCAAGAAAGAAAAACAGAACATCAGTGGTCACAATGCAATATTCATAGACCACTGTAGTTACCAGCAACCAAAGTCTTGAAAGTTGGAACAGGACTCCAAGATTCTTGAGCGAAAGGATCATCTTCAGTGATATTCTCACTCTTTAATTCAACGTCACTGGTAACGTATTTGGAATTACCTTCATCATTGACGGAAAATTTAACCAACACACCTTGTTCGTTTTCTTTGGCCTCAGTTTCCGTGATAAATCTTGCAACAAGTTTTTGTTCGTTGGTTTTCGTTAACTTGACAGGATCAGTGAATCTCCATGAGATTCTTGACTTGTCCTTGTTGAAAGTACCCAAAGGTTTTGATAAAGCCGAGGTACTGGCCCCTTGAATGGCAACAGAAACCATCAGGTTGTCCAGTTGAACAAATTCATCACCTTGGAGTAACGACGCAATTTCAGGAAGTAATTTGATAGTCAACATGACACTGGCTTGGTGTGGTTCGAATCTCCAAGCAGGAAGAACTATTATTGGTGCTTTGTTGTCTTTGATGGAGTACTTCACACCACCCAAAGTACGTGAAAGAATTGGATTGAAAGAGATTTCAAACTCGTCTGAATCAATTTGTTTCAAGAACTGGTTGTTTGGGATGATCTTATCGAACTTCTCAGCACCGCTGATTTTCAAGTTTGTCTTTTGAACATTTGCAGATCCTTGATAATTGAAAGCAATCTCACCGATTATCTGGGAAGATACTTGTTCCCCATCTTTGAACTTGGCATTGACGACTTCAGCAATACTAGCGTTCAGACCAGGTGTGGTGAAAGAAGGATGACTGAATAGACCACCACTAGCTGAAAGTGAAGAACCAGTGTTTTGAGGACGTAGTTGACTTGCACCAGCAAAACTGTTGAAGCTTGAGATTCTTTTACTTGAATGGTTTTCAAGATCAGATTGTGTCAAGTTTGTGAATAAACCGGATTGTATATCACGTCTATTCGTAGCAGGAACAGAATCTGATGGTACTGATTGGTCTTGCTTAGCAGCGAATGAGAAATCACCATCTTCACGGATGTTTGTCAAGTTTTGATTGACTCCGAATGGTTGGGTCTTTCTAGAAGGTGGAGGTGGTGGAGCATGATGATGGTTTTGTTGTTGTTGTTGCTGAGGATCGAATGATGGAGGAGCTTGTTGTTCATACTGTAGTGCTCCAGCCAATGATTTTTCTTGTGTTGGGAAAGGATCCAATGATTCTGGTGCAACGTTGATCTGACTCTTTTGATCAGTGTATGAATGATCAGAGACATTACGTTGGGGACTTTCAACTGTTGGGGTTCCATTCAAGTTAGTCAAGGTGTTTGATCTTGAACTTGGTTGTAATGGTGCTTGATTCACTGACATAGGAACATCATGAGATGAAGTTGAAAAGTTCAATGGTCCCCTTGAGGCACCTGTCTCATTTTTGGAGATTGGTTCAGGAGCTTTAGCGGTGTCTTTCTGTCTTGGTTGATATAAACTATCTTCGTCAGCACCATTGGTTTGTGATTTAGGATAGTTGTTTCTACCCAAGGCAGCACCAGAAGCCAATGAAGATGTTCTGCTCAGTCTGCTTCCTGCTATGGTGGATTCTCTCAAGGAAGAAGCTTCAGATTCAGGTAGAGTTTCACCAACTTTTAAGTTTTTGTTCTTCTTCTTTTTACCGAAGATCGAGCCGACTTTAGATCTCAATTTAGTTCTTTGTCTTGGGATCTTCTCATCTTTTTTAGAGTTGGTAACGGTAGTTGAAGCAGTAGCAGTGGTAGCAACAGAGGATTGACGTTTTCCAAGAGGTGATCCAGGGACGTTGTGTCCACCCAGTGAGGAGAAAGTACCACGTTTGTCATTGAGTTGAGGAGATTCAGCAGCTCTTCTTGTTTCTTTTGGTATGTACTTGCTTTGACTTGAAACCTGAGCAAATCTACTAATTTCGGTTTCTGGGTTGAAGTTCAAGATAGTTTCAAGAGTTTGCTCGTTGCTTTTGGAGACTTTGTTCAAGGAATCACTATAAGCAGTGATGAATCTCAGCAAACTATCTCTTAGGAAACTCAATCTTCCAAAATCAGTGTTTTCAAAAACCTCGAAGACAAAAGGAGCATCGGAAGCCCAACTGTTGTTAGCACTTTGTAAAGCAGTTTGGTATTTTTCCAACTTGTCATGGTTCTTTGACGGATTCTCGTTATATTTGTCGACCTTCTCTTGGTTATACTCGATGGTTTGTGCAACTTCACTTAGTTTTGAGTGCAAGTCTCTCACTTGAGACCATCCCTTGTTCTTAACAGTGTAGACAGACAATGGCTGGACAAGGTCACGTTCGACAACATGTTTCAAGGAGTTGTTAGCAGTGATTTCGTCTTTAATTTCTGTAATCACTCTATCCCAGATACCTGACAATTCACCAATAGCATCGATATTATAGAATTCCATCTCATCTCTGGACAAAACTTGGTGTTCAATGATACTATGTTCGATGTTCTTGTTCAGATTTTCAGAAGATGCAACCAGTTTGTTCAGTTCAGATAGATACTGAGATTTGATGGAGTAGTACTTTTTAAAGAAATTGGCAAATTCATCGTTCAGCAGCTTCGCTTGACTCAGCCTGACTCTGACAATCTCCGTCGCATCAATTGGCCTTTGCGACACCAAGATGGAGTTGGAGTACTGGGTTCTTTCTTGAGTACTCATCGGATTAGCAGTCTTTCTGTTGACAACACACGTTTAGTTGGACTAAAGATAAAAAGCAAGCACAATCAGCAGCAATTGGAATTCACTTTTCGGGAACTTTGGATAATATTCAACAAGGAATTCAACAAGATCAGTGAATTTGTATGAGAAACAGTCCTTTGAGCTAGAAACACCTGCAGATTGAACCTTTAATTGACTGTTCTTGGGAGTTTTCGGCACGAAATTCACAAAATTCTGAGAGTGCGAAAATCGGCACAGCACAAATTCGCGAAATATCTGGAGATTTAAAATTTATATCCGAGGCCCGAAGCAGCCTACAAATATACAGAAGATTGTGTCAAGATGCGATCAGTTGATTGTGCATTGGGAGAAGTGTGTCATAGAATTGTATAGCATGGGGAAAGTATTAATATGTAACAGTCTAATAAAACAGGTAGGAAGAATAGACAAAAATTGATGCAATTGGCAGTAGGATCACTCAGTAGGAAATCACCATCCATCCTCATCCATGATATCGCTTGGGATCGTCAAAGTGGCCGTTGAAGTAAAATTCAATGTCTTGATCTCAGAGTTCATCGAGAACTCCTCGTCAGCATCCGGTGCAGGTCCGTATTCACCTTCGAAGATAACGGCACCAGCTTTTCTTCTCATCTCAACAAATTGAGCTTCCAATGAGTTCATGATATCAGCAGCTGTTGGCCTCTGCTCTGGTAATGGACTGATCATCCATTGTACTAGTTTGTCCAGTGAACCTTTGCCGTCAATCAAAAACTTTGGAGTCCAAGCTGGTAATCTCTTGAAGCTTGAGGAGTCACTATTTGAGGAATAAGACGAGGCAGTGTTGACAGTGTTATTGAACATTGTGGAAGAAAAGATGGAGTTCTTTGACGTGACTGAGTCGTTGTAAAGATTGATGTTCAGTTCAGTAGAGCTTAATCTACCTGCGTCACTCAAATCACCAGATCTCAGCTTTTGCCATGGGATACCGTTATCTGGAAGAATGATATTAGCAGCAATTTCAACCATTATCAGACCAAATGAGAAAACGTCAGCAGGTTTATCATACTTCTGCTGGGAGATCACTTCTGGTGCGATGTACTCTCTATCACCTTCTCTTTCGAAACCATCTTGAACAGGGTATTTTGATGCCAGACCAAAATCACCAATTTTCAGTGAACCTTCAAATGTTATGAAGATGTTTGCAGGTTTCAAATCCAGATGTAACACGTTGCAAGAGTGTATGTACTTCAGACCAAGACCGATCTCAACCAGGATCTTCCATATTCTCCATTCATCAAGTTTCGACAAGTTACCATTCTCAATCAGGAATTTATCCAATGAACCGTTTTCACAGAATTCGGTCATGATGTACAGATGATCATTATGTTCCCAGTCATCAATGAAGTTGATAACATACTCTTTGCCTTCATCATCGTGTGGTTGATTTTCTTGCAATATTCTCAGCAATTCGACCTCTTCAAAGATTCTCTTTCTCTTCTTGGAACCCAGGAACGGCGTTTTGATCCTCTTGACAGCGTATTTGTTGCTTTGAAATGTTATCTCATAAACGTTAGAGAATTGTCCATTTCCAACTAGTTGAACGTTTTGAAATTGTGTGGTCAGATGCTCATCAGTCTTATTGGAAGTAGAAGCAACACCAACGAATGGAGAGATACCACTCCCATCGGCAAAACTATTGTTTGAAAATTCACCACTCATATCAATCGTGCCATCGATTGGCGTCTTCGGACCACCAGATACCAGACCAGGTGTTGGAGGCTTGATGTTCAGTTTCAACGTCTTAGCCAATCTCATATCTTTAGCGTATTTCAGACGAGTGGGCGTTGCAGGACCATGTCCTGAAGTATTGGCGTTTGAGTTATCACTATCGTCAAAGATAGAGTCAGCACTCTCATCGAAATCATTGGTGAACTTCAAGATGCAATCTCTCAACTCACTAGTGTTGGATGCTCTAGCCGATCTTGGAATTGTGGTTGCTGTGCTGTTCGCAGAGGGTGTTTGTTGTGTAATATCGTCATCATTTGGGAAATCGTAGTCATCATCATTAATTCTTGGGGTTGAGTTGTCTCTCACCATAGGTGAGCTAGCAGTTATCACATTGGCCAAGTTCGAGCTGGGTATCGGTTGTTTCTGTGCACTTGCAAGGGTTGGTTGTACTGGTTTTTTGCATGGAGTCTCTGGTGGATTCACTGGCTCACTTAGTTTTCTGTTCTTCTTACTCAATAGACCAGAACTCATGAAGGCCGTTTGGAGTGGCTTGACAAATTTGTAAGAGTTTGGGGTCAAGAAGTCAGCATCTGATGATTCACCGTTCTTCAGGCTACTCAGAAGATTCTTGTTTGTATGTTTTTCGACTTTTGGTCTTTGTTTGGCAGGTCTTGATGGTGAATTGCCTGGTGATATCTTTGGATAATGAATTGATGGGTCAGGAAGAGGATGATTGTTCTCAAATGGTGATTCAACTTCGTAGTTGAGTTTCTCAAGAGATACCATTTTTCGAAGTTTGTTGAACTTCATATGTATGTTGGAACGATTCTCTTCAGATCTTGTATTTTGTTTGGAAGTTGAAAACAGTAGAGGTCTTTGAGTATCACTGATAAATGGAGACATACTACCACTGCTATTACTAGCAGGTCTTTTCAATTGGTTCTTTGTGGCAGGTTTAGCGGAGGTTGGTGTTGGTGGTTCTTTGAAAGGTGACCAGTTTTCAACGTCATTGATGTAGTTTGAGCCATCGTAATCACTCTCCGAGAGTTTCTTCTTTCGCAGCATGAACTTCGGAGATGATGTGGCATCCACCGTACTTGGTGATGTTTCCAGACTCAAATTGAGCAGACCCACACTCCTTCTTAAGCCTTGGGATCCTTGAGAAGATGCGAGACTATGGTGCTTGGGCGTTGTTTTAGTCACATCAGAGTGATCTTGAATGTTTTCAGCATTAGAGAAGGCAGAGAATTGTATATCCTTCAGTTGTGGAGACGCTATGTTCTCAGTCATTACTCTTTTTTTGGACATGTTGTGTAAGTGTAGTGAAGCGTTCGTTTTGAAGAAAAGTGAGACACCGGGGATGACGCGTCACGTAGTTGAAGACAAAAACTCAATAGAGGTTATATTTGATCAAAGGTTGCTCTGAAGAGTCCGTATTGTTGAAAGATCACAATGAAGGATGAGATTTTGACAAATGATTGAATCAGAAGCGTGAATATAGCGCGATCTGTCGAGGTTTGTTTGTTGTGACTGTGATGGGTATAGCCGGAGGCAAAAACAAATGGGTATAATAGGGGGTGAAGTGGTTCAAAACTAGCAAAGAAAAGCTACTCAGTCCCTCGGTGTGGGAATATCGAATAGATCCCTTGGAAGTTTCCAGTTCAAACCGCTTGATAGTTTTGGTTTGGAGGATGTGTTGATGTATTTATTTGTTTTGTTTTGATTTGTTTTGATTTGTTGTGTTTTTTTTGTTAGCGAAAAATTGGTTGTTGCAACAATTTGACGCTCTTTCTTTTAAAGTTCAATTTCCACGGAAACACTATTTTTAAACATTCTTGCCAATTCCCGCAGTTAGTAGCATAATTAAACATATTATTGCATGAAACACCCAATTTGGAAGTCAATTAAGCCAAAATGAGTCGAAAGAGAAGCATATACATGCAGATTGTCGAGATAAAACCGTTGCGAAATTTTCGACTGTTGTTGAAATGTATGATGTTGCGTTACATTTGCAGTCTTGTTGTCGTAATAAGGTTGTCTAGTGAGTAGCGGCTTTCCACTTTAGTAACAGGGGATCAACTACTTGTAGTAGTAACTACCATGGTGCGCACCTTTCTTGTCCTACCACAGGCTTACTACAGTTACAGCTACATCTATGGTTATTCTCTACTTGCAGTAAGCTCATCGATCCTCCATCATTGGCTGGATGTGATGGTAGATGGACATGTGATACCATTGGGATGTACTGACAGATTGAGAGACCAGTTGTCCTGTTATAGAACAGACAGCCCACGACACACTGTTAATTGATCACGCTTAACACAGACTACTCGGGCCCTGCATTTTCATGTGCACTCACCTGTTTTCCTCTGAATATCATTCATGAAAGATCCCAAATCTGAACAGGCTTCTGGAAAGGGGAGCTGTACCAGATATCGCACCCGCTTCCAACGATCGATGCCTTCCAGTGATCAGCGGACTTGTACCTCAATCACTAATACTGATCTGAGTTATTGGCAACCTGCTTGATGTTCATATCCGATTTCCTTTTCTGTGATTTCCTGCTATCACCACTGATGTTTTGACGGCTTTGACTACATATGTAGCGATGCGCTATGTGACAATCGTATGACTTGACCGAGTGTGTCTTGATAGGGGTCTCCACTCGAAGCTGGTAGCTGTGCAATGTCGGCCCGAAAGTTCGTCTTTTTGATTATAGATACCGATTGCCAAATTGCCAGCTTGCATCGTACCTGTACAGAAATACAATCGTGCTACGAGTCTGAACGAGACACTTTAGAGCGGATATGCCTTGGAGTACCCAGGATGGTATCTTCACTAATGACCACAGAACTTGCATCTTGTAGTTAGAATGGTGATCTAGATGGTCACAGAGCCACTTTGCACCAACGATCTCGATCGAACTACTTGCAAGTTCCGCAACACTAATTTGAAGCCCAAGATGATTGGAGTGCCAACTAACCTGGGCCATGTGCTAGTCGCGACAAGTTATTTAGCCGAGACGCTCAATTGACTGGACAGTGCACATAGCTGGAGGACTGTCTCCAGACTGATGGCACGCCTTACCTCTATTCAACTGGAATGACCAAGACAGGCACTGCATACATCTTCTGATGATAATTGTAACTCAAGCTCTCGAATCAAGACATTCACCAGCTTGAGAAGAATCTTCCTGAGCTGCCACACCGGCCGATGTTCATCAGACCAAATGATGGAGTGATAAAGCTACGACTTTAGAGAAATTGGCAGATTAGGTGTGATTTCTACAGGATACCAGGCGCATGACCGTTCGTTGAGTTTATCACCAGATCGATCGATCGACAAGAACGTTAACTGGAAAATTGCCAGAACTTGAACATTGATCAGCTCTAGATCGGCATACTAGGATCAGCTAGTCACCGTCCATACTTAACAGTCCACACTCCACAGTTCACTTCACTCGAAGGTGAGGGTGGTGACCGACAACCGAGAATCCAGATTGCCAAATCCCAACCGAGCCTAAGCTTTTAGTAGAGTGGACACATTCTCGGTAACCCATTTTCTAAGCGAGATATGTACGTAGTCGCCATTCTGAACTCGAAGCAATAGGGGTATGTACATACAGACAACGGAGCACATGCCTGTCCGCCTGCACCCACTGGACACTCTCCAGCGGGTGAATGCATTATTGGTGTTTGGAGGCTTCTGATCTCATCTGATGGAGTTTGGGATTGGTTCCTGGTGATTGCGCTTCAAGGTAACCACAGTTCCATCTAAATCACCGTAAGACAAAGTCATCTTCCCTGCCTCCGGAGGTGCCTCTTGAAGACACCAACTTGCAACCGAGTAGTAGAAAGCCGTCAGATGTCTCCAAGACCACCACGATCTTCATGTCAAGCTCTAGGAAGATGTTGCAAACTAAAGCATGTCGAAACAGATAGTGCCATGGTCAAGATCAATTGAATCGGAACTGGGAGTTTAGATTGAACAAAAACCGCAAGATGGTAGGCAGGACAGCCGGAATGTGAAGCGTTCAACTAGGATCATCGTTCTGGAGCGTTCTTGTTCTGAAAAAGACTACAAGAAATATAGGGGCCACTAATGTGTATGCTTTATCCATATACAAACAGTAACTAGTACCGATTGAGGAGACAGACTAGAGGTTCAACAGTTAGTAAAGGATCACCTTGTGATAACAATGGAATGCAAACACATGGAGTGAGACTCATAAGGATCAGATATATTTTGTAAAAAGAATTGTAGTCATAAAACATTCATATACTATCTAGCTAAGTTATTCTTAATTTGATTCATCATTTGATATTGAGTCTCACATTCAGTGTTGCGACGTGATGCTTCCCAGCGTTGTTGTAGATCAACTTACCCATCAGCACTATGATCGGTGTCTTCTTGATCATATGGACATCTGTACAGTTTTGGCAATGATTGTGTAGTCTGTTACTGTTATTTTTTTTTCATGAAAAATTTCTGGACTGCCTAATTGGGGTTTTTATGAATCTAATGTTTCATTAGGGCACGGATGATCACGAGAAGCTGGATATATTCGTGATCGCTCCAGTCTACAGTAGCATAGAGCCAGCGTTCAGACAACTTCAGCTTCATCTGAGTGTATCCAGTAATTTTACCTTGCGCTGTGTACCACAGCATTGATTTAACGTCTTTCACAACGCATATCACACAACTTCAAGCTACAAATCTTCAAGATTAATGCACAGTATACAGACCTTCATTATATTAATTTAACCATCTAACAAACCAACTGATTCCAGTTATATTTCAAACAACAGATATCAACACATTGAATCATAAACAACATAACATAAGGTTGATAATCAAAGTAAAATCAATAGTCTCTTGAAGAACAACATATAAATTGTGATAAAACTAACATAAAGAAAAGTGGGAATGAAGATGTTTTGTGTAGTAATAAATCAAACTTCCAAGTATAACAACTTAGATGTTTAATTTAGTACGTCTCCAGTGACGTCTTTTAGCGTTGTAACGGATGGTGTTACCAGTTTTTAATCTGATCCATTGTGGTAATGGACGATTTTGGTTAGCAGCTTTAGCCAATTTTTGCTTGGTTTTGAATGATTTTTGAGACTGTATAACTGTTAGTATAGGTTCATTGTTGGTATATGGAACTTTGAGATGGTGAAACAAGAGTAAGTGTAATGTCTGGTATGGCTGGTGATTCCATACTGTCAATATGGTGGGTGACAGATTCATGGTGGGTCTTCTTATGCTCTTGATGTATCATATTATGGTTTGAATATTCCTTCTAGTTGTTGTTTGAAATTTTTCATGCCTTCATAGGATTGCGTGATGTTCATTTGAGCGATGGAAATGGTTCTTTTCTAGGTTATTGACGGTGCACTATCTCTTGTTGCCTCTGTTCTCTGATCTGTCCCATGTTCACTGTGATATTACATACAGGCATTGTTAATTCCTAAAAATCGATAGAACAAACTTCTAGTTAGCTATTGATGGTTTTCTCTATTTTGTTTTTTTCTTCCACCGCACTGTGTTAATTCGGTGTCTGGGTGTTGAGTAGTGTGACTTGTTTTTTTTGCACTAGGGCTTAAACTGCTCACGTGACGTTTACTGAGAACGCCCAACCACCACCGCGATCACCAATTGCTTGATATTTTTCAATCAAATTTTCGAACAAACAACAAACGAGACCGATAGTTATAACAGAATTATATCAAAATGACTAGAACCTCTGTCTTAGCTGATGCTTTAAACGCTATCAACAACGCCGAAAAAACCGGTAAACGTCAAGTTGTTATCAGACCATCCTCAAAAGTTATCATCAAATTCTTACAAGTCATCCAAAAACATGGATACATTGATGAATTCGAATACATTGATGACCACAGATCAGGTAAAATTGTTATCCAATTGAACGGTCGTCTAAACAAAGTCGGTGTTATCTCCCCAAGATTCAACGTCAGAATCAGTGACATTGAAAAATGGACTGATAACTTATTACCAGCTAGACAATTTGGTTACGTTATCCTAACCACCTCTGCTGGTATTATGGACCACGAAGAAGCCAGAAGAAAACATGTCTCTGGTAAAATCTTAGGTTTCGTTTACTAAGCGTGCTGCTCTTATAACAGTTCAATATAAAAGTTTCATGTATTTTAGAATTAGAGACGTAGTTATGGTAACAACATCAAACATGGTATAAACTCAGCACTTTTAACCAGACATGGGTCTACTGAGCCATGGTTACTTCAAGTGAAGCGACTGAAGTTAATCGACGAGACTTGGACAGTGACACCATGATGATGATGTGATAGTAGGTACAATATCTTGTATAACACAACACGATAAGACAACACTACCTCCATCTGTCATGCTTTCATATTCTCTTGTCTCTTTGTGTGAAAAACCCTACTCATAAAAAGTAGTCACAACACGTGATCTTAGCCAGGGCTGACACAATGTCTCACCCGGTTAAGCAGCCCCGCGAAATATCCCGCACTAGCTATGGCAAAAAAAAAAACACACACCAATTTAGTATGGTGTTGCCCCTAAACCAATTTTGGGGAGTTTTTTCAACCACGCAAAAGTTTTCTTGAAAAGTGAATCTACAACTAACTCAGAACATCACAACACATCTCATATATCGTAACAATGTCTACTGGTATGTCGTGCAACGAACGAATGAGAAGAATAGAGGTATCAGATCTATTGTCAGAAAGAGTTCAGTGATATCGAGGTTTTTTCTGGATTTAAAGATATTCAATCATCAAGTCATTGAGCATCACATAAACAATTGAACTGATGGAACAATAATCACAACCAATATATTAATGGAGGGATCATGAATATACTACAGGATGGTAATGTCATATGTGGGATGGACTACACACAAATCACTCTAAGTCAACACACTTAATCAAATTTATCACATACAACTGAATCAACCACACTGAACTTCAAACAACAATAAACCCAGATACCTTCTACACAATACTCAGAAACCGTCTATTAAAACATTATACTAACAAATCATCCATAGAAAACGTTACTTTAGGTCCACAAGTTCGTGACGGTACCCAAGTTTTTGGTGTTGCCAGAATCTTTGCTTCTTTCAACGATACTTTCGTCCACGTCACTGATTTATCCGGTAAAGAAACCATTGCCAGAGTCACTGGTGGTATGAAAGTCAAAGCTGATCGTGATGAATCATCCCCATACGCTGCTATGTTGGCTGCCCAAGATGTTGCTCAAAAATGTAAAGAAGTCGGTATCACTGCCGTCCACGTCAAATTAAGAGCTACCGGTGGTACTTCTACCAAAACCCCAGGTCCAGGTGGTCAATCTGCTCTAAGAGCTCTAGCCAGATCCGGTTTAAGAATTGGAAGAATCGAAGATGTTACCCCAATTCCATCTGATTCTACCAGAAGAAAAGGTGGTCGTCGTGGTAGAAGATTATGATTTATTGTGTTCTCATACAGTATCATTTTCTCATCAAAAGTTCACATCTATAAATAACCTTGTCATCCTCACCCTACTATCCTCCTCCTTCACCATAAGAAAGCTGTTACCATTGGCATATGTTTTCTGATTGTTTATGTAATAAGTTTTTTTTAATTGTACGTTAAAATAAGCATTTGAATTGTAGTGTGTGGAGCTGTGTGAGTGATGTTAATTTGTATTTGGATGGTATCGCAGGACTCTTGTTTGATCTCTTCCTGAGTAAATTACAATATTTCATAAATCTGGAACTGTCTGTTGTAGCCGGTGACATTATACTGTATATTTCATGTACAGACCTGCGCTTTAGAAAATATATGATCGGTCCTTCTGTGCTTGATCAATAGAAACGCTTCATAATGGTTACATTGTGCATGAATCGACGAAATTCCACTTCAACCAGATAGTCGACTGGTATGATATTGCGTTATACTTGAGTGAATAGATCGCAAATTCAGCATGGTAGGGTAACTTCCAACAATCAACAATCAACAAAGCACAACAGTACTAGATCACTCAATCTATTCAGTTACAAGAACTCAAATCAATCATTGATATTCCTGCTCATCTCATGAAACAATGGCCTGATCATTGTTCAACAACAACACTCACATCGACGTACACACAACGTCCAGTTAACACTAATTTAACAGTACAAAAATCACCATATTGAGCCATTTTTCCCATGGATATATTTTTACCCGATTAGGTTAATCAGTCCATGATAGCACAAATCTTAACAAAAGTGAAATGACATATCTGTTACTGAATCGGGCAAAGCGATGCATTATCGTTCTTTGTTAGTTTGTCTTGAGCTTGTTATTTTGCTGCTTTGGGGTTGACATGGCATTCTGATCTATCACAGGTGTTTGGTGGTTATCTTGTTACTTCGTGATAAGTATATAAACCTTTGATGATCGCTCCTTGAACATACTCAGGTTGTAGTCTATTGTTCCTTGATCCCATAAACTACTATCAATATGACTGACAAAGTGGTGATTGGCCTTCTCGCCCTGATATTGGCCCTGGTCGGTTACAAACCTCTAGCTAAGTTGCTTAAAGCTACCAAGAACACACCTGCTAAAGTCCCAGTTGCTGCTGCTCCACCTATCAAGAAGAAGCACTACGATGAGAACGCTCCAATACCACAGCCTACACCTCTGATGATCACCCCTGAACAAGTGAAGACTTACGATGACAGACCATGGAGACCTTTCCGTTGGCCATACCATCAAACTATGAGTATATTCAAGCTGGATATCAACCATTGGCTAGACATGGATAAATACTACTGGCATTACATATCTGAGAAGGAACGTATCCATCATCAATATGGCAAAGAACACGTTGATTGGTTACCTGAATCATATGATGCTTGTCATGAACTGATGGAGATTGTTGCACAACACATGTTGAAGCGTTATCCTTTGTTATTTACATCCACAGATGGTGGTATTCATGTCAAGAACGAACTCACTGGTGAGTCGTTGGACATGTCTGAACCTTTGATTGAACATCCTTTGGTTTATGTCTCCAAGATGGCTAAAGAAGATTTCTACCTTGTGCAAAAAAGAGATGATGATATGCATTATTTGACAGCAGCAGCAGTTCCATTTCCAGGTGGTCAGTTTGGTATTGACAAGAAGCTTGGAAAGAATCTAGATGTCATTCATGGTCCTGTTCCATATTATGAAAGCAAATTGAAGAAATCTATGGAAAGATGGTTCTCCAAGATGACTGCTTCTGATCCTGTTGAAAGAGCCTCATATTTCATGACCTGGGAGAAACCAGGCGATGATCATAAGATGATGAATGAGAACGTTTACATGTTGAAAGAAGGTGAGAAGGTCGATCCAAGTTGGAAACCTACAGAGTTCTTTGTCAGAGTTGAACGCCAAACATTGAGAAGATTACCAAGATCAAGAGCCATTATCTTCACCAATCACCCAATTTATTACAGTGTTGAAGAGATGAAAGATGAACCAATGATCCCATCACTATTGAAAAAGATCATGTTTGAAGCCCCAGAAGACATCATCAAGTACAAGAACTTTGAATCATACAGAGAACACATTGCACCATATTTGGATGGATTAATCCAACGTCAACTAGATTTAGGTATAATCACCGAGGAAACTCCATTGAAAACACAACAATCATACCCTTTTGCACATTTCGTCAAGCAAAGTGACGAAATACATGGCTGGAACATGGCAATGTTAAAGAGACAAGACGATGCAGCTGCAGCAAAGAAAGAAGCAGAAGCTCAAGGCATGAGTAACAATTCCCAGGAGGAGAAAGCCAAAGTTAGTTCTTGAATACAAGTTATACGAAAAAAGTGAATTGAATGAAATGTTATGTATTTATCAACACACCACAACAATTGTAGTATAACCATTATCATAAAGAGCTGTGTGATTCCTGGTAAGGAGAAGACGCCATTGAGATCAGACCGAAAATAGCGTAGATTCAGTAAGATTCACACGACCGCTCCAGCTGGAATCGTCATCACGAGTAGTAATCTTCTCTCGAACGCGTTGTAGAGAGTAATCAGCCTAAAAACTGTCACTGATACCCTACAATAATACGCGTTCTTGTACAATAGAGAAGAGAAAAAAGTGTTTAAAGAGTGAAGAATTTTTACAACCTCAAAGTTTTTTTATTGATTAGTCATGGTGTCCGGATGTTTACTAAATGGTTATGAGCGAATGTTTAACCTTCGATATTTTATTTATTTGTTTCTTTCGGGGCAAATTTTAGTTGATTGTTTCAGTCAAATTGTGGTTCTTAGATGCAGTTTCTATCGTTGTTGTCGCTTTTGAGCTGTCTGTTTCTGGTCAATTGTGCCATTGTGCAAGGATACGTTGATTTCCCAGAAGATGCAACCAATAATGATAAATTACAGACAAGAATTGAACTAGTACAAATATCTAACTCAAACACTTCTCCTTTGAGACGAGGATTCATCAAAGGTGATGGTTCTTTTGAGTTACCGGATGTCTCCAATGGTTCATATCTGTTGTCTGTGGCGTCTTTGAAATACAACCTACAGCCATTCAAATTGAGAGTTGATGTCGATGAGACTGATAACATCACAGTTAAAGTCATCCAAGGTGCACAACCATTCGATAAAGCAACAATCCCAGTTCCACATCCAATTAAATACATTGTGAATCCTAAACAACCAACGCGTCAATACATCAAGAACAGGGTCGGTGGGATCTTGGAGAATAGTTTCATTGGAACTATAATCAACAATCCTTTGTATCTTACAGGTATACTATTCGCTATTGGGATCATGGCAGCTCCTTATGTGTTGGAGAAGTTTGATCCAGAGATTGCCAAACTGATGAAAGAGCAGAAAGCTGAAAAGAGTGGAGTGAACAGTAAAGCATCACAGGATGCCGTGGAAGCTCTACAAGGCAGTATCAAAACAGTGAATGAGAAAGAAGTGAAAGCCGGAGAGAAGAAAGTCGAGTCATCCGACACGCAAGTCAAGAAAAGAGATGGCAAATCAAAAAAAGGAAAGAAATAGATTAAACGTTTAACGTAATAATCTATAATTTTATATCAATTTTGTGTAGCACCATAATCTCTAATGAAAAACGATATTATGTTTGCTTCCACTACAAAAACCAACCACCATAAACGAAATAATTAACGCGCAAAAACACGATGAAGTTGATCTCCACTCTTATCACTCTACTCAGTGTTGCCTTACTTGCACTCTCCGCTCCAACAGTGACCCCAATAGACCCACCAGTCACACATTTCGTTTATTTCACCGTGAATCATGGAGATAACGAAATTGGCACCATCAAAATAGGGTTATTCGGTTCAGTTCTTCCAACAACCGTTAAAAACTTCTACACTATTGCCAGTGCTGATTCCGATGAGCCTGGCGCACAGCAATATAAAGGTACAATCTTCCATCGCATAATCAAGGACTTCATGATCCAAGGAGGTGATTACGAGAATGAAAACGGAACAGGTGGGAAGTCAATCTATGGTACTAAATTCAACGATGAGGCTTTCTCATTGAAGCACGACAGACCTGGAAGACTATCTATGGCTAACTCTGGTAAAGATACTAATGGATCACAATTTTTCATCACCACAGTTTTGACACCATGGTTGGACGGTAAACATGTCGTGTTTGGTCAAGTCGTGGATGGTTTGGATCTCGTGTTGGAGAAAATCCAGAAGGTGAAGACTCTCAAGATGGACAAACCAGCTGAGGATGTTAGAATCGTTAAATCATGGGGTGAACCAAATTCACAGGTCGATGATACTACTGTGAAGGAATACGAGGAGGATCAGAAACCACAATTGTCAGATAATGGGGCTTACTTCATCTTCTTTGCTTGTATCTCGCTAGTTGCTGTATACATGTGTGCCAGATACTACAACGTTGTGAAGATCAAAACTTTTGCTTCTTTGAGAGATTAGTAGGTGTATTTTGTTAGTGATATATGACTGCATGTTTTGACTCCCTCTGTAGTGTCTTCAGCGTTGCAAATTATCTATCACAATGCGTGATTGGATAGGACAAGGATATGGTGTGATTAAGATACGTTGCAAAACGGGTACACCACAAAGTCAAGTTGTTACAAACTTCAATTGCAATATGTAAATTTCTTTCATATTTTTCTATGTACAAGGTACCGACACAACGTGCGAACAACCTCAAAACACCTGCTCTAGAACTTCCACCAGTCTCTCTTTATGATGGCCTTTGATCATGATTTTCTTAGACTCCATCAAGATTTTGAAGTCTTTCTTTGGAACATCATCCAGTATTTCCTGTAGATCGTTTCTCAAAAGCACAATATCTCCCTTGACCTTTCTAACCTCAGTGTAAACAGTGTTGGAGGCCTTGTATTCTATGTACACAGGTATGTTGTTCTTGCTTGTTCTCTCCAAGAAGTAGCCATCATGACCGAATGGATTCGTTGTTTGTGATGTGAATCCAATTTCTTGTGCCGATATGTCGCTCAGTTTTGGGAATCTGTGTTTCAAAATAGGAGTAGTGGAAACAGTGGAGTGACACCTTATCGAGCCTCTGAGGAGAACTCTAGCTGTGTTACCGAACATCTCGCTAATTGTACTTGAAGATGGGTTTGTCATTGAAGCTCTTTGTTACTTTCATCAAATTTTGATGGAAATAAGCCGGAAGTCCCGAATTTCACGTGACACTAACTATTGATAGTTCCGACTTCACTGGCGATAGATTACATACAAACCTACAATATTTCATCTCTATTTCCATGCATTCATAATCAATGAGTCCATATTCTAACATGCTTATCTTTACCACCACTAGCGACTCTCTTACCATCAACACTCCAATCAACTGAGTAAACCTCATCTTGATGACCTGGTAGATCAACACTCAACTTCTTCGTTCTGATATCCCAGACTTTCAAAGTGGTATCTTTTGAACAACTGACTAATAGTCTACAATCTGAAGACCAAGCGGTTTGATAAACTGCAGCAACATGTCCTCTGAAAGTAGAAACAAACTTTCCCGTTCTACCATCCCAAAGCTTGATGGAGTTATCAAATGATGCTGAGACAATGTTTCTACCATCTGGAGAAAACTGAACATGATTGACTAGTTTTTGATGACCTGTCATACGACATATTGGTTTTGAAGATTTTAATGGTTCCCATAGGTACATCGTGAAATCATCACTTGCTGTAACAATTCTCTCCTCAACCACACCGTTAATCTTGGCGACTTTGTCGTAATTCAATTGAGCTTTCTTCTGAGCTTCTTCTGGACTTGCTGGTTTCACACCAGTATGATCAAATGCACCCATTCTTAGAGCATAGTCTGTAGATAACGATAAATGATTAACCCAATGAGCATGTGATTTCAATACGTTTATCAGTTTACCGTTATTAGCATCCCAAACTCTGATTGTTTTATCATGTGATGCAGAATATATAACACCACTACCACTCCATTTGACACAAGAGACTGAGGAAGTATGACCATTCATTGTCATCAATGCGACTCTTCTATCGGTATCCCAGATCTTGATACTACCATCTTTGGAAGCAGTAGCCAGTCTTGGACTTTGACCCGGTTTGACTAGATGTATAGGTTCCCATGTCAATGATGTGATCCATTTAGAATGACCAGTTAATGCTTCACCTAATGCTTTCCCATTTTCATCCCATAATCTAACAGTGTTATCCATACTACCAGTAGCGATTTTGGTACCATCTGGAGACCATGAAACACAAAGAACCCAGTTGGTGTGACCTTTTAGAACATGTTGAGTTGTTTGAGTGTTACAATCCCAGATTCTAGCGGTTGAATCACCAGCACCTGTGACCATCTTAGCGGAAGTATGTGGTGCAAACTGTGTACATAGGATAGTAGATCCGTGTCCTGCTATTGATGCAGATGATCTGGTAACTGGTCTGACTTTGAAAACGGCTCTTGGGGTATATACCAAAGTTAGAAAATCTTCAGTTGTCTTCAAGCCAGGTTTCAGAACTGAAGAGTATATGTTGTCTTTGATATCGATCAGGTCACCTTTGGCTGCATCGTTCAATAGACTGAAAGTATAAGGAACAGGGTCTTCTTGTTCACCCAAAAGTTGATTCAGTAATTGTTCTAATTGTTGTTCGGAGATATTTCCTGGCACTCTTATGCTACCACCAACAGAATCACCAGTATCAGATGCCTGAAACTTTATAAGCACGTTTGGCAAGTCTTCTGGGATCAGGTCGACTTCTCTAGGAAGTTGTGCAGCTTTTTTCTGCTTTTTGGAAGGTGGAGGGATCACGGTAGCCATTGTAATGTGGATTAATTGGATTTGTTGTTAGAGAGATAATGTTAAGCCTTAATAGAAAATTTTTTGTACGAGCTCATCGCAAAATTTACGTAATCAAAAATTATGTCATCAAAATTCGCGAAGAACGAAAAAAAAGCTGTCACTTACACTCGGTAGGGGCAGTATGTAATATGTATGCTGGATGTTTGTGCTTCTGAAGGTTCATTGAGTCTTTGAGATGTGTATTGGATGCCTCCCAATAGAGAATTGCTGAGCATTTGATTGTAGAATCGGTGGATCTGGTGTTGTTTCATTCTCACAAAGATCGGTGTCTATCAGATGAGCACCGGTGTTGGAAATATTACCACACTCAGGGCAATATTGCTTGACGGGCACGCGGTCTCAGCTGGCGTTTATTCGGCCAAAGAGATCTCGAACCGTGAAGGACTACTATGGTATCTTCCAACAATGTTACACGAGATCAAAAATACACTAGTCAAGTTCAAGCCTGCACTCAATGAAATTTGCTAGTCCCTTCGATCGCTCGACCTATGAATGTCGATTCAAGCGGGAGTGTATACATATCGAGTTTCTCAATGATATGTTATCCCACCTCCCGATACAGACGTTGTCTTCAGTTGAGTTACTACAAATCAGAATTCCGATATTCACCGATCCTGGCTGGAATAGAGAGAAACATGTTGATGATGTAGATGAGTATATGCCACTGCATCTCCGTTCCAGGAATAGTCAGCCAGCTCGAACAAAGTACCGTCGAAAACAGGCTCAAGTCGTGTGCAAAGTATTGATCAAGAAGTAAGTTACATATTGTATAACATAAACTTGCAAAGTAATGAGTGATCTTTGTAGACGTATTTGATGTCTTGCACAATCGTCCCAACGCAGTATTTAACTATTATGCACTGAACAAGGCGTGCTACTGGGCGGCGGGCCGCGCTGGCTTCGCCAATCTCAGATTTCGGTCTTTGACACGAGCTCGAGTTCCGGGCTGGTCCTAGGCGGAAGCCTCCTGCTGGCTCTGCCTAGACTAAAAATGGATCGCCGCCTAGCGCTCAGTGCTCAGTGCTCAGTGCTAGTTCCACGCAAACAACGCAAGCCGCGCACCGATTAGGCAGAGCCCGCAGCCCGCAGCCCGCATCCCGCGAACAGTACCGGCTTATTGTGAATCTCGCATAGTAAATAACAACATCAACACAAAATAAAAAGAAAGAAAGGGATGCTCAGCCAATTAACAATAATAAGCAAATTCAACTGACTGCTCACAGCTTTCTTTGCCAACTTCGTGATCACTGACCGGTAAGCAGCACAATTACAAAATGTCGTTGTACGCCAAAATCCATTCGCTGGTGCCTCCAATCTCGCTCAGGGTCATCTCGCTTTGTTTACTGTGGTACGTGGTCTCGTCTGTCTCATCCCAGATAACGAAGGCCATTCTCAACGAGTTCCCATTCCCTCTGGCACTCGGTGAGTTCCAGTTCGTCATCGTCTTCAGTCTCACGCTCGCTACCATCGTCGCCCTCCCACACTTCCCTTCGTTCCACTCGATATTCCCAAAGGGCTCTGTTCCCTCGTTGGACGGTCCTGCTGTCCTTATGCCAAATCGCCATGTCCTCATTACCGTGCTGCCTCTGGGATGCTTCCAGTTTCTGGGGAAACTATTCTCACACAGTGCAACTGCTCTAGTACCGGTGTCGACCGTTGCTGCTATCAAAACACTGTCTCCCTTGATATTGGTGTGTACTTATAGACTGCTCTACAATGTCCAGTTCCCAGTGTCAACATATCTTTCTCTAGTCCCGTTAATCGCTGGAATCTTGCTGATCGTGCTTGCTGATACAAAAGATACCCTGATATCAACAACCAACACGCATGCCCAATACGTCGGGATCCTCTATGCTGCGTTGTCACTCGTCGTGTTTGTCGCTCAGAACATTTATGGAAAGACTGTGTTCACCTTTGATCAGAAACATCTCAACAATCACTCTGAATTAGCACTGGCTAGATCAGTCCAGTCGTTGACAGACTTACCCCTCTACAAGAAAGAATCCATCGATCATGCAGAAGCTAAAGAGGTAGAACAAGAGAAACAAGCTCAACAATACCAACTAGAGATGGAGAAATCCATGAAACTCACAAATCCAGTCTCCTTATTCCCAAAAGTGAGAAATCAATACGATAAGCTGACGCTTCTTTTATACATCTCTGCCCTTGGTGCTGCTCTTTCCCTGCCTTGGTTTCTCTACATCGAAGCTCACCATTTTTTTCCCTTAGAGTCAACAAGCTCGATACAAACAGTCATTGAGGATATCACTGAACCACAACTGGTGAGCATACCATGGAAGTTACTACTAGTGAACGGCGTCTCGCACTATCTACAATCATTGATGGCCTTTCACTTACTAGGCGCTATTCCTACTCTCAGTTACTCCATCGCCAGTATGATGAAGAAGATCACTATCATTGTGGTCAGTATGATTTACACTGGCCATTCTATTAGTTTCGTTCAATCCATCGGTTTGGCTTTGACTACTGCTGGGTTGTACTCTTATGATAGATGGGGTGCTAGAAAGTCATCAAATTGAGGAGCTGGTTTCCTCGATGTTCAATAGTTTAATTCTTGTCCTCTTATTAATGTTTCCTTTTATACTACATCATGTAAGTCATGTTCGTGATCGTAATATATTAGTTATCTCCACACTGCAACCCTACCGTTATAGTCTCCTGCAACGATCTCAATCTTACCTGTTTTTTCTTCTTCATAGTTAAAGTATCCTTTCAAATAACTCTCAACCTTGGTGATGCTTTCATTACTGTATTTCTTCTTATCACTGGTATCTCCAAATTTCAAAATCTTCAATAAGGATAGACCCCATGTTCCGCTCTTATTGATAAGTTTCAGTTCATGTAGTTTGATCTCGCCATTCGACCAACCAGATGTCAACACAGCAGAATATTTCCAATATTCATGACTTTGCTTGTTATTCAACATGCTGGAGACAGTTCTCGAATTAGCAAAGCTCAAACAAGTTATGACCGCACCGTCCTCAATGTCACCTAAGTCAGTAGAGCATATAGACTCACCGTTCATAGTATACATCTTAACGGTTTGGCCTTGTGAATTGGCAATCATACCCTGATCGTACGAGATGGCAATGCTGCCAGCATTACCGTCTCCAATGGTCCGAATGAATCTGTAGCGTGCTAGATCCCATAGACAACAGTTACCTGAGACATCCAGACTTAGTAGTAGGTTGAACTCAGGTGAGATATTCAGTTCTTTCAAGGGATGTGAGTGATGTCTTAGTCTTGCTTCAAACTGTAGTGATTCTTGGAATCCTCTAAGAACAATATCGTACTTCCAAACATGTACGACACCGCTTTCCGATCCAGTCAAAAAGGTAGTGTTATCTAAAGGTGTCAATAATGTGATACACTCGTCATGCAATCTTTCAAAGACCCTTCTCTCAATGATCAGCGAACCCTCATGGATGTCAGGTTTAATTTCTAGTTCTCCATTCAAGTGCAATGCAGGATAACCTCTCCAAAATGCATCACCTGAGTTATCACTATGGGTCTTGAATTGAAGAAATTTTATTGGACTTTGAAACTTGGTCTGATACATCAACGATGGAGTTTTCTTCAACTTGTTGAAATCAACCGATAACACAGCAGAAACTTCTCTTTCCGGATGTGGCTTGTTGAAGATCTGTGATGGTGTTTGTCCAAAGTTATGAATGATACCTGTTATGGAGCGTCTTTCGTCTTCATTATTGATGGAATCTAGATCAATAGCACCATGATAACTCAAATGATTGAAGACGTTGATACTTTCAACAGCTTCAACACCAGTTTGCTTATAGCCAAACACCAAATCAATCCATTCGTGAAGATGCTCGGAAACATAAGAGCTCTCTAAAGCTTCTCTATTTTTTGCTATGAACACTTTTGCATCGCCTTTAGCCCATTTTGGCAACTCCACATGACTAATCTTAGTTCCATCTTGTAGTTTCCCGAAATCGTAGTCGTTGATGTTATTCAAAAACTCAGGAAGAAAGAAAAATTCAGGAATCAATTCCCTAACATCAGTGGTATTATCTCTTGAGGCAGAATTCCATGCTTTTTCAATAGAGTAGAACAATCTATCAGCATGATCAAACTTACCACCTTGCAATAACAAATATGACTGAACAAATGGTTCGAGACGGATCAAGAATGATGCGACAATCATAGCAGATGAATAATGAGTACCATAATGGAACGGTGGCGCGTCTTCATCCTCTAAGCTCTTCAAAGCCTCATATCTCTCTCTGAACTGTTCGGCCCTAGAAGCAGTTTGTGCACCCATTGGTTTCGAGAGGTCCCTGAAAGTCTTAGGATCGTTAAGATCCAACTCTTCACTAGCGTAATCAGCAATGACCCATGGGAATACAGGATATTGTGTCAAATCGTTGAATGTTCTCCCACTGAGAGTGTTAACAATCATCAAGTAGTAAAAATTTGACATCTCACCATTTTGCCATTTTTTTGTTGCATCCAAGTAGTTCAAATAATCAGCACCGAACACATTGGCTAGTCTGGTTGAGAATCCACGACCGTTAGAATTACCAACAGTACCACCATTGTTCAAATTAGTCTCTTTGAAGATGTTAGAAAGATCATGATCAATGTTTGAGTTTGTAGCCACGCTGGACAACTTGGAGAAAATGGCATCTCTCTCTTTGCTTTTGATAGAAGTGATCAAAAAACTACTACCATTGCTGAAAAACAACTCCAAGGCAACGTCACGTAAAAGGAATTGCCTCTTTGTGACTGATGTCAACTTCTGTAGCTCCCATGTCTGAACACTATGGGTGTTCATGGTGTATTTGGAAGTGTTGCTGGATTTGGGTCTTGGCTGGCCAGTGATTAACTTGATGTTTGAATCTCTTTCTTCTTCAGGAGCGTCATTCACATCTATGATCTCATCATTTTCAGCCTTGTGGAAATAGTTCTGTATCAAATATATGTGTGATTGACCCAAGATCAAGATACCTTCCACTATCTCTAACGCAACGACTTGACTGACATTCCAGAGTTCAATGATTTTATCACCAGGACACAAAGAATTCAAAACTTTTCTATTTCTGTCATTATAAGTGTTGAAAGAATCATCAATAACGTCATTCTCGATCAATTCAAATGAGTTCAGACTTATGCTTTCATTTCTTGATGGTTCGCCTCTAACATGTGGTTCTGTCGTATCTTTCTTCCCTGGAGGTTCAATGAGTTCCGTGATCGAATTGCTTGAATCAGCTTCATCATAAGGTAGTAATCTTTTACGCATTCTATCAATACCTTCCATATGGTCTAAAGTCCAAGTTGAGACCTTCACTCCCAAGGAGAACTTGCTTGAGAGGTAGACATCCACATCAGCTTCAATTCTACTGTATTGCAAGCTGTAGAGTTGCAAACTATCCTGCTGGTCCTGAGAGGATCTAGCAACTCTCATCTTCTCATTGGATATGATCTTCAGCTTCAAGATTTCATTGTCATTATTCAAAATCTTCACTAGCTCTTCCAGTTTTTCGTACTTGTCTTTCACAAAATCCTCATATTTAGTGGTGAAATCTGAGATAACCTGATGAACAGTGACAAATGTCTGTCTGTTGTACTTCTTGCTAAACTTGGAGCCTAATGTGTTCAAATGACCATTAAATATACCTTTGAGTCTGGTGTCAGAGAGATATTGAGTGACAATGTCTTCATCATTCATTGTAAGAATTGAGCTTAAGAAGTCCATGATGGTGATGTAACTCCTGAATGTAATACAGGAACAGATTGCGGAAAGGTCCTCTTGACGATGCATCAATATGATTCTGAGACAATTCAGTGAAAGACTAGTGATGAGTGCGTCTCCAGTAGATGAAAAGTTCAACAACAAGGCAATCAAGTTGGATACACCTTCATTGGTCAAGATATCTTTGGAAAACAGATTCTCTTGGTGAAAGAGGAGAACTTTCAAGAGATGTTCTTTCTGTTCAGAAGAATCAGACTCTCTCAAAATCAAAGTGATTGCATTGATACCATTTGTAGCATTCTTGTTCAACTGTAGATAGTGTGAATTTTTTAATGTTTTGGAAGTTGCTTTGTAAGATTCCAGTATGCTTAACAACACCGACAAATAAGCCATATAATCTTTTGAGTCCCATTCACAGCTCAATAGCTCATTGTTTAAAATGTATAACAGTGTTGCAATGTTGGAGAATCTAATATTGTTGGACTGTAACAGGGTCTCAAACTCTGATGAAAACTCTTTTAAGTGACGGAGCACCTTCGGGTAGACCAAGCCAATGAAAACGGTATTGAGTAAAGTCAAACTGTCATCTGTCTGGGAATTGATAGAGTTTAAATACGATTCTAAAGACAGGGTGTTGGAGCTGAAAAGCTTGGTGATTATTGAACTTGAAAGACCATTGACTAGTCTTTCAGCCGAGTCGAAATAGATAGCAGTGTTTTGAGGCTTAGTCAATAATAGAACCATATTGCAGATCTTCTTCAGCATCGCAGAGTCAGTCTCTAGCCTCTTGGCAAAACTCTCATTCTCTGAGAAGGCAGTAAACAAGAAATCAATGTAATAATTGAGTAATGAAACAATCTTATCGTGACCATATGACTTAAAGATATCGTTTAGCACCGTCCATTCCAGAGCATCAAGTATCAGATAGTGTAGTTGAGGAAGCTGTATTGTTCCCAAAGATTTTTGAACGATTGGCTGTTCGAGCTTTGTGAAGTTCAAGTCGTAAACGTATTGACCAAAAGAACCCTTTATCAAGATGTTGATTTCAACTTCGTTCAATGAAATTTCTCTCAAGCAAGCCAGTGTCACATGCAGTCCATTGTTCTTGATAAATAGCTCATACGCTTTTCCAGTGACGGTGAAGATCTTGATGAGCATACTCAACCCCGTGTCCACAATGGACTTGTTTTTCTTACCCAGTTGGAGTAGCAGTAGTAACCACTTGATTGAGACGGATCCAAAGAGCTTTCTCCAAGATAGTGAGTTAGAGAACAAAGGATCCAAGAACACCTCAGCTAGCACTTTTAAGACAAGTATGGATGCTTCTTCATTTCCTTCAGTCAAGTTGTAGATGACAGAGGATGACAACAGTTTGACCGTCTCAGGCGTCAAGGACGTCTTGAATGCAAGTGAAAGAACATCCTGAACACTCTCAAACAGATCAACGGAAAAGTTTCCTTGGTTTATAGCAAGCAATAACTTTTTTGCTATCTTTAGCTTTTTGAACTTCAACGCATTGAAAGTGGTATTGCGACATTCCCTTCCGAAAACTGTCAATTGGAAGATCAAGAACTTGGAGAGCTCATTTGCAGAACCATCAGAATCATCAGTGATGGGTTTCCATAGTTCAAAGTCCAAAACCAAGAAGTCATAGGCCAGCTGGTTTGAAATCACGGAACTGAATGGTGATTGGAAGTTATAACCAACAAAGTCCAGTATGGTATCGAGGATCTCAATTGTTAGGTTTGTGTTTAATTCGACTTTCTTGATCTTGAGAATTGAAACCAATAAGTTATAACCATTCATAGACTCGAATTCTTCTATGAACTTCCAGTTAGAATTCAAGAGCTGAAAGAGCAATTTGAAATAGATTGCGATGGTCTTGGTTGAGTCAGATGATTTGATGAAATGCAACATGAGTTGGATACCCTGGATGGAATAGAAAGTCTCAGAAATGTCGTGTGACTTCGTGACAATGATTCTCCCCAGTATACAGTTACTGGACGATGATAAGGTCGATCCGTTGATGTTCAAATCATCACTAGAGTGTGCATATTCAAAGTTGAAGTTCAATAGCATGTTGCGTTTTGGAATCGTCAAGCTCAGATTGTTCATATCCAGATCACCGTTTCTATTGTTAGTCGAAGCCAACAATTTCAAGTTCAGTGAGGTTCTTCCAACATAATTTAGACATTTTAGGATTGTGTTATCTTGATAACTTCCTCTGTATCCTTTCCCTAAGAAAAATGATAGGAGTATCCATTCGTAAGGCAAGCTATCCGATGAGATGAGTAGATTTGAGATACTGAAATTGGCTGGCCCTGATCCAATAGAAACGTTGAAATCTTCAGTCCCTTGTTGTAGCGATTCCTGCTCGCTTATAATGGGGAATGGACAACGGATATGATGGATGAATTCACCATCGATAAACAACCTCAGTTTAGCACGGGCTCGCTGAGTGCTATGATTTTCATGTATGAACACAATGTGATAGTAGACGTTCTGTTCAAGATGGAATGTTTCAAACCTATCAATGAGTTTGCTTTTGTAGTACACAGCGATCAATCCAGCCTCCACCTTGACAATGAATCTATGGTTTATCGAAATCAAAGTGGCATCGGTCATGTCATTTAGCTTGATCCAGAACTGTATTGTGAGATTATCTATCTGAGGTTTTGCAATAGCTTTTAGTGTGATTATCGACCCGCTGAATGTAAAGTCTGAAGCATCAGCTCGCAGGAGAAGTGATGATATGAGTGATTGGTATTTTGAGACTTCCTTAGAGTTCTGATGTAGTGGCTGAAAAAGATATAGCAGATTGTCCGGAGTATAGGCAGTACTCTTCAGCAGTCCTTCAAGGGTATCACACAATGAAGAATTGTCAGAGTTTTGGAGCAGATTAAGCAATACTGATGTCAGCTCTTTCGTTTCGAGAAGGATATTCTTACCTCGTTTAGTTTGTGATAGGTTGGCAATGAATGAGACTATGAGCACCCCGAGAGTTGTACTTTCTTTACAGTCGTTGGTAAGTAGTGCGAAGTCCACGAGCGTGCCAGAATTGCGATCCAATTCAGTATCAAGCTTATCCTCGAGACTCTGGAACCACTCGTTTCCTATTTTAACGAGGTTATCCACGTCATCATCGGCTGCAACCGCCTTCTGCCAAAGTTCTCTCGTTTCACTGAAAGTGACCTCTTCATCAACATCATTCAGCACAGATTCATCGACTGTCAGGTGTCCGAATAAAGCCAGCGTAATAACTGGTCTCTCAAGGCCTGCCTGTGTCAAGTGATCTATATCATCAGTAGCCAGTTTCGCAGCCTCACTTGCGTCATTTGAGGTCAGAAGCTGTGAATACTTCAAGATAAACTGAGATAGTGACATAGTATCACAGTTACTGTTCTCAATTGATTAACAAGCAAACAATTGGAGCTCTTGTGTGTTGTCAAATTGTGTGGTTTCCATCACATTTATCGGGTTTATTGTTTTCGTTAGCGTGCGCAATTCCACGGGCTTCATAACTATTTTGGTTTTTTTAGTATTTCTAGATATATAACTGTCAAGAGTGTGAGCACCATGATGGTCACGTGACCACGGCCAGGGCTCAACAATCCCAATGAGTTGAGGCAATTAAAGGGTTCTGTCCAAGGAGAGTCATCCAGCTGCCAAGGACAGCTCCTATAAGAACCCAGATTACCACGTTATGTACTTATTTAGACACCAAACAACACACAGGCAAAACTCTCGACTAATAGTTTTCCCAACTCGGACACTCGACAGGTTAAAAAGCCTTATTCTTTGATCAGCATGGCTACTACTCACCGCTCTGTTCAGTCACCTCGGGGTCCTGCCTCTATTCCCCCTCCTGCTTCTGTTACCTCGCCCAACACCGGTTATACCAGCAATGACAACCAGAGTTCGTCTTCCAACATTCCTGGTTCCAATTCTCAAGCTGACGCCAAATCCTCAGCTGCTGTTAAGCGTCAGGTTCAAGAAGCAAACACCAGATCACCAACGTGGTTGGTATACCTTTTATTCTTGTTCGTGGTGCTACTGTTTCTCCCCCACTTGATTGTTTTACTGGTCTCATCTCTGGTCACACAGATAGAATTCACCATGCATATGACAATCTTGAGATTAACCCAGCTGACAAGATCAACATCAAATTGGCTGATCAGACCGTTATAACATCGCTTGGAACTATCCAGTTGAAGTTAGGTAGAGAGTTGCTGGACGTTCATCTGCTTGAATCACGGGAAAACCTTCTGAGTATTCCACTACTCGTTGCCAAAGGGTTTCCTGTTGTTTTTAGCAGTCTTGGAACACTGGTTTTACTTCCTGACGATCCAAGTAAACCGACATTTGATTCTGCTGTTACTTCCTTACTTGCTGACTCCACCAAATACCATTAGCTTCCTTATCATCAGACACCATTTGATTCTTTATCCCCGACCGCAAAGTTATGTGATATGAAGTGGTCTATCACAGTGTTAATTCATTGCCTGCGTCAAAGTATATGAGAGCGCCCTGTCACCAATTCGTGTTGTGAATTATCTTGTTTATATAATGGACCCCCGTCTCGAATTGTTGCTGGCTGCCATTGCAGCCTGACGAGACGGCCGTGTTCTGCACTACAAGCTACAATACCCAAACATTACGATTGTTCTTCTGGAACCAGACTTCTGTTTACAGTTTACCCTATATTCCTCATGTTTTGTTTTGTAGATATTCAGTATCAGTACTTGAGTAAGTGGTATGCTGATTATACAACAAGTACAGCTGAACGATTTACCCTGACATCATGACTAGTTACTGCAATACAACACTGATGTATTCATCTGTAATAATGGTGTATTAGTGTTGTCCTTTGACAGCAATAAATAGGGATGAATCGTATAAATAAGTAATAAATAAGTAATGAATAAGTAATAAATAAGTGTGAGTGATCAATAAATAGGTAATAAATAAGTATCAGTAATAAATAAGGATCAATGATGATCATCTGTATGGCCCATCGGAGTCTAAGCAGTACTGGATTTCTTGTTCCCACTTATCTCCATTTGCCAGAAGTTTCTCCTTGTTATATAGCAACTCTTCTCTTGTCTCTGTTGCGTATTCAACATTTGGTGTTTCCACTATCGCATCAACAGGACAACTTTCCTGACACAACCCACAGTAGATACATTTAGTCATGTCAATGTCATACTTGTAAGTACGACGGGACCCATCGAGTCTCTCTTCAGCTTCAATGGTGATAGCTTGGGCAGGACAGATAGCCTCACATAGTTTACACGCAATGCAACGTTCTTCACCGGAGGGATATCTTCTAAGGGCGTGTTCACCTCTAAATCTAGGAGATATTGGACCTTTCTCAAAGGGATAGTAAATGGTATAAGGTGCTCTGAAGTACATCTCCAAAACGATGTACATTCCACGGAACATCTCAGCCAGCAAGAAGAACTTCATGGCTTTATCAATGGCACTCTCACCGGTATCTTCCCACGTCTTTGGCTTTTCCAATCTAAAGCCATCAGGCAAAGACGATTGAACTGTCCCTGCAACAGCTGCCAAACTCGGTCTGAAACGTCCCAAAGAAGTGGAGAAGAAGCGTACCGTACGTGGAGTACGACCCCAAATCATTCTCTGGAGCACCATCTTGTCTTTTGAGATCAAACAGTAGTTGAATTTGTTGTTATTTGTTGTGAATTGTTGTTCCACGACTTTGTAAAAGATCGAATTTAACTGGCTCCCTATTTTCAACAGTTTTACTCCACACAAATCAGGAAAGTTACCCGGCCAAGTTGCGCTCTTCGCACGTTAAAACTCAAAATATGAAAATGTACTAATCCACTAATCATACTGTTTGGTGTGTTGAAAATGACTTTTGGCCTTCTTCTTTATTTTTGAACTTCGGGAATACTTTTTTCAACTGGTAGAACTCGAATATCGCATTCAATGCGTTAGGAGTGAAATGAACGAGAAATTAGTCCACTTCATATCATCCTGTTAATATTTGATTGCCCCTTTTATTGAGATCATGATTCTCGTGAAGGGTGTTCTTATATACACAGTACAATTCAGCCCTCACATTTACACCGTAAGACTTGGCATCGATAGTGAATAGTTTGTATCAACACACTTCATCGACATTTACGATTTCTAGATAATCCCAAAACACATTTATTATAATCTATTCAGTTCACTTATTCAGGAGTAACAACTTTCATACCAGCGATTTTCTCGAACAGGATCGGGTCTCGTACTTCCAACTTCACCTTATATACACCAGGTTCGAATGCAACCGACTCTGGAACAGAATTCAACTTGAAAGGGTCCAGCTCCATCAGATATTTGTCCTCTCTTGGTGGCTTGATAGTGTAAAGTATCAATGTTCTGATTAATGCAACGTACATCTCCTTCATGGCCAGATGAGACCCAGCACACATTCGATTCCCAACTCCAAACGTAAACAGCATGTTCCCCACTTCTGATCTCAATAATGTTCCATCATCATCCAGATATCGTTCAGGAAGAAACTCATAAGGTCTGAAGAAGTATTTCTCATCATGATTAGCTGCAAAGACGTTCATGAACATTATCGTGCCTGATGGAATAACACAGTTCCTGAACACTATATCCTTTGTAGTAGCCCTCGGAAGACTGGTAGGTAACACTGAGAAGTATCTCAACCCTTCTCTCAATAAAGCTTGTATGTAATCGACACGAAACTCATGAAGACAATCATTGTATGCATTTTCCAGTGTTCCATGTACTTTGAGTATGTTATCGATGGCATTCCTTTGGAAATTGATACCAGTAAAAGGTTGTGACAGATGTCCGATAATATGATTGAGCACTAAAGGTGTATTATCTAAGCCAGCACTCACCATTGTCAAACAGACAGACTTGATCTCATCTTCTGTGACTTGTGGGTATTCAGGACAGCCACGTAAAGCTTTACTGACAATGGATTCCCTAAAGTCCTCTTCTTTCCTCATCTTGTCTTTCAAATCATTAATGAACTTTGTCATATAGACGTCTCGTCTTTGTCTGAAGTCATTGGCTTCAAGTGATTTCTTCCCATTGGGGAGTAATCTCAGGACTGGTAAGTAATCTTGGATATTTGAACTATGGCCTCTCAGTCTAACGATTCTGTTCTCGACATGTGTGATTTCATCGAACAATCGACACTTATCAGTGTGTTCCACTTTGACCAGATACCCATATGTTAGATAGAGACTCACTCTTAACACAAATCCTTGCATTAATTTGAACATGTCGATATCTCGTTCACGTGTCTTATGGAACTCAGTGGTGATCTCTTCCTCAATTCTTCTCAGCATGTTGCGACTCTCCGTGTCAATCAAGTCCCCATAGTTCTCCACATTTCTCTTGTTCAATGAGGTTGCAACAATCTTTTTCTTTTTCTTGTACGAGTCACCATAAGGTGTTGTACCAACAGTGAAACCTTGAGTCTTTGATAAGACAGAGTGGAATGTGTATAGCATTGGTCTTGAATTATTAGCATCTCTATTCTTCAGCCACAACTCTCTCACAGTGTCATAAGAGTTAGCAACAACGACCATGCGAGTGCCCATTCTCATCTGGAAGACATCACCGTGAGTTCGGCTCCATGCCATGTATTTCTTAGCGGGGTCAGATATGACGTGTAAGAGAACACCAACCAGGGGAAGACCATTGACAGAAGGAAGTCCTTTGATCCTCTGAGGACCGAGAATACCCAGCCACTCAAGAACTGTGAAGAGAAGCAAGCATGATAGTAGAACGCCGAGCAAGTTTACTGTGCCTTGTTAGAAAGTGTTTTGATCATGAGATGATGGAAAGATTTGAGGTATGAAGAGTACTGAAAGTTATATGTTTTGTAGCGTGGGATAAGTTTTCAGCAAAGGTGGTCATTTTTCAAGGTATAGCAATGTTTTTAGCGCTTGTGCAAGGGTTTCCAGTAATTTCAGGTTGTTTTGTGAGGTTCTTCGGTGAAAGTTTGTGAATATCTGTGTTCAATGAAATAAATGTTCAATGTGAATTAATTGACACAAACATGAAGAAATTCTTACTCTTTAAAATAGATCGTCGATATAATTGATAATAAGTAGTAATAAATAGTAATAAATAGTATAAATATGAATAAATATTGAATAAATAAGAGAGCTACGGGATCACTTCTTTGGCTCTTCGGCTTTCTTAGCTTCTTCTTCTTCAGGATCTGGTTCAACCTTAGGCAATTTGAAAGATTCCGGAGTCACATCAACACCATTTCCAACTTGTTCCCAAGCACTAGAGCCCACACTGAAGTTTCTGAATGCTTGAGTCAGTTCTAATGGTCTATAGACGACTCTTTTCTTCTCCTCATCATAGTAGACTTCTTCATAACCGGTGGTTGGGAAATCCTTTCTTAATGGATGTCCATTGAACCCATAATCAGTCAACAGTCTTCTCAAGTCAGGATGTCCTTCGAAAAAGATACCATACATATCGTATGTCTCTCTCTCATACCAGTTTGCACCTTCGTATAAGCTGGTGATACTAGGAACTGGAGTGACTTCCGAAGCATAAGTCTTGACTCTGATTCTTGAGTTATAACGGATCGACAAGAAATGATAAACGACATCGAATCTGAGAGTTCTGGATGGATAATCAACAGCAGTGATATCAATCAATGACTTGAATTGAGTTGTAGTGTGATCTTTCAAGAATGAAATGACGGGGATGACAGCAGTAGGAGCGATGTAAATGACCAGTTCATCCTTCATGACCGAGTATTTCTGAATAAATTTGGGTAAACAAGAGATCAAGTATTTACCAAAATGCAACAATTCCTCTGTCTGCTCTTTGTACTTATCAACAGGATTGATAATTGGAACATCAACCTCTTCATATTCTTTTCTAGGTAATAATCTCAGGTCTTTCAAAGCTTCAGGCTGATCTTGTAATAAAGCTACAGACTTCGAAAAAAGACGCGTTCCAGGAGTCCAGAACGATCTAATCGATCCAGCCGATCTTCTCGTCACAACACGAAGCATTTCCGTTCAAGCACTGGCTATTCTGACTTAAATTTATCAACACTCTCCTTGAAACAGACAAGATTGCAATTTTTGTGGGGCCCGCGAAATTTGAAGAAAAAACCGCGAAAATTACCGTTTACGATTGTGCAATATGTACTTATAACGAAACCATTCTATTCAAGTACTAATTTCACTATGTTCAACCTCTGTTGGCAGTTCTTGGTTTGGCACGGATAATGTTGTCGACTCTGAGAAGAACCTCGGCAGCCTCCGAGGCTGAGCTGACAACGGCTCTTTTCAATTTATATGATTCCACGATTCCTAATTCTCTAACATCTGTGATTGTACCGTTATTCAAATCTAGACCTGAAGTGGTGATACCGTTATATATAGCTGATCTTAACTTGGTAATTAATTCACTTGAGTCGAAACCAGCATTGTCAGCTAGGATGGTTGGTAATTGTCTCAAGGCCTTAGCGAAAGCTTCAACAGCTAATGATTTCTTACCTTCAACGTTTTGAGCAGCAGTATCAACAGCTTTTGACATGATCATCTCGGCACATCCAGCACCTAGAACAGTTCTTGTTTCTCTGGTAGTTTGTGACAAGACAGATAGAGCATCGTGTAATGAACGTTCAGCTTCATCCAAGACTTGTTCAGTAGCACCTCTTAGGACAATAGTACAAGCTTCACCGGCAGCACAACCAGAGAATTTAGTCATGACATCTTCACCAATTATGACTTCTTCAATAGTTTTACAAGAACCTAATCTGACCAAATCTGGATTATCAAAAGTAGAGACAACTTCACCACCTGTGACTAAAGCTAATCTTTCAACACCTTCGAAATCAGCATGTTCAATTGAGTTGATACCCAAATCAGTGAATAGTTGTTCTGGGTAATCGTAGATCAACTGTCTATTTATGAAAGTGTTGATACCGAATTTAGCAATTTTAGCAATTTTAGCTTTCATTTTATCCTTCTCAGCCTTTTCTAATTCAGCTAGTTTTGAAGTGGAATCAACTTTAAATTTAGCACCAAAGATCTTAACTTTATCTGTGTCTAATGAGGTATTGGCAATAAGGATTTTAGCATTTTCAACTTTCTTTGATTGAGAGCTACCAAATCTTTTGTTTAAGATGAAACCTTCATCTAAGAATGAGTCGGATAGTTTACCACCAATTTTCTTTATCACTTGAATATGATCTAGATTGGTGGAACCTTTCAAACGTAAGATGGCATCAACGGCCAGTTTTGAGAATTGTTCTTTGTCTTGTGATAAAATCTTGGATGATAATGTAGTTCTTGAAATATTGATCAAATCACCATAGAATTTTTCAGTGTCTTGAGAGTTATCAACAGCAGCTTTTTCCAATGCGCCCAAAGCGGCACGTGTAGCGATTCTGTAACCTTCAATGATAGTTTGAGGATGGATTCTTTGATCCACCAACTTCTCAGCTTCTCTGAGTAATTCAGCAGCTAACACAGTGACTGAAGTGGTACCGTCACCAACTTCATCATCTTGGACTTTAGATATGTTGACTAGGACTTTGGCAGCTGGATTGTCCAAGGGTATAGATTTAAGGATGGTAGCACCATCATTTGTGACTAGTGATTGATCTGTAGATGCTGATTGTAGCAGTTTGTCCATACCTTTTGGACCCAATGTTGATTTAACCAAATCACCAACGGCGATGGCACCAACAAAGGCAGAAAGACGAGCATTTTCAGCTCTTTCTTCAGTGACTTGATCACCGTAAATTTGAACACTCTATCAACAAGTTAGTAAATGATTCACACAATCTCACCACAGAAACAAAACACTTACCATTTGATTGATCTGCTTTCTGATCTCTCAACTTTCTTCTCTTCAAACAACGCGTTTTTTGTTTAAATTTGTTAACATTTTTCAAACGTCGAAAAAAAATAATAGTGCTGACTAAGCGAGAGTGGTGTGCGGATGTTGTTGATACAGTAGATAGATGATGATGATGATTTATCTTAAACTTTTTATATTACATCCATAATAGCCCTGTGGCCTATGGTTCTAGTCCCTCAGTCACCGTTTATAGAGTCACAGTTCGGAGTCTCGTTCTTCAAATAGTTTCACAAGGTGTTGCAGTCTCTTTCTTTCGTTTTTCTCTTTCTGTAACTCGCTCTGGAAGTTGGTTTGCATCTCATTCACCAGCTTCTTGAATTCTTTTCTCAGAACTGATATGCTGGAGTTGAACTTAGGCGATGTGTGTGATCCTGAGACCGTTCTGTGTGTGTTGACGTCTTGTTGTAACAATGGTGTTCTAGGATTCGTTGGTGATAAGTATCTTAAGTTCGTCTCATCTTCATTCAAAGACAGCTGGAATCCAGTTAATGGAGAGGATGGTGACAGTCTGTTTTCCTTACCTGTGCTTATGGATGAGTTAGACTCTTGGATGTATCCCAGGTTATCTATCTTTAAACTGGCTACAGAACGTTGTAAGTCCAAATTCTCTTTCACTTTTTCATCCAGTTTAGTCTCAAGAACGTTCTTCTCATGCTCAACCAATATCGATCTTTGGTTTGATTTTTCTAGTAGGATCATGTTCTCCGAGAGTTTCTTCTCAATTAGATGTTTCTTCTTTTCATGTGTCTCCAAGACACTTAGATTTAAAGCACGTTCTTCTTCAAATTGTCTGGTCAGGTATCTATGAGCAAACTGCAGATCATTCAGAGCTGTCTTCAAACTACCCAACGCTTCTTTGTCTTCTGAAGACCCATTTTCGAGTTCTCTGGAAGTCGATTTAGTGTTTCCTGAAGCCAGTGAGTCAATGCACTCTTTAGCCCATTCTGATGAAGCAACTCCCTGTTGTGGAGTTGGCAAAGATATGTTGTTCTGAACGGCTGTGGATGCAATGTATGAGATCAACTCTTCGTAGTCTCTATCAGTGCTTCCAGATTGACCATCTCTAGCTAGATGTGATAGATCAAGATCTTCAAAATGTGACAGGTACAGTGTATAGATGTGTTGATTGCTGATGAATCTTGCCGTGCTTTCAATCTCATCATTCAGTTGCAACAACCTCTTGTTTAGTGTGTTGTTTGTGGATATCAATGTCTTTAATGAGTCAACTTCATCTGATGGTAAGTCACCTTGTTGGGACAGTATATTCTGGACGAAGGCGTCATTGTTGTTGATCTGAAGTTTTGTCTCTTCTCTGTTATGTTTCAATGAGTTCAGCTTTGTCGACACCTGTTGTAGTTCAGTGAAACTGAGTAATTTCTCAGAATGGTTCAACTGAGACATCGCAGATTCGGTCAACAGTTTAAACCTCAAATAATTGGAAGAGACATCTGGCCCACTAAGCTCACTTTGCAAGTTGGTGCTTAGCAATTTACTGTTCTTCAGCACATTAGTTAGCACGCTACCTTCGTAACCCTGTTTAACAGCATCTTTCCCTTTGAAATATTGACCGATGTCTGAGAAATCAGCAGATGTATCGGCGTAATCCACAGCGTTTTTCTCGTTAAAACTCTCGAAGCTGGAGTCAAAGTGGCTCGGAAGACTCGATCTGAACGGCGAGCGGGCTATTAGGTCCATTCCGGTGGAGTACAGCTTCTCACTCATCTTTGAATCGACGTGACTGTGTGGCTTTCAATGTGGGTATTAAAAGTTTTTGGCGTGTTTTGTTTATTCGGTTATGTTGACATTTCAAAAATTTGGCGTACTAATTGATTTCGCGAACCAAGTACTAGTCAATCAATAATTCACTACTCAGCGGTGTTTGAAATAGATGGAGGTGCTGGACAAGATCGAGGAGAAGGCAGTGGAGGACATACGGCTCGTCAGCTTCAATATCAATGGTTTTCGTACGCTTTTTCATTACCACCCATGGTCGAAATTACGGACGTTATCGAGCATGTTCCAGTCAATGAAGGCCGATATCGTGACTCTCCAAGAACTCAAGCTCACGGCGAAAGATATAGACAACAGTGTCGGGAGAGTCGATGGTTACAGCTCTTTCATAACAGTTCCTTCGGTGAAAAGAGGATATTCTGGTGTTGGAGTGTATGTCAGAATACCCAAAGATGGTGAGCCCCAGACAATTAAGAACGCATTGAAGGTTGTCAAAGCTGAGGAAGGAATCACTGGTATATTGATCTCACATGATACCAAAAGGGAATACATGGAGTCTGAGAATAGTATTGGTGGGTATCCAAATGTTGAGCGTGATATTGCGTCCAAGATCGATAGCGAAGGCCGTTCCATAGTGCTGGAGTTTGCTAATAATGTCATTGTGATTTCGGTTTATTGTCCAGCTAATTCAATGGGCACAGAGGATGGTGAGAGATATAGAATCCAGTTCATTGATGCCTTGTTTCTGAGGGTGAGGAATCTGCATAAATTAGGTAAACATGTTGTTCTGATGGGCGACATCAATATTTCTCGTGATCTCATAGACAGTGCAGAAGGACTGAGCCAGTTCAGAAGCGATGGATTGATCAAGGAAGTTGACAGTGACTCAGCCTTTGAAACTGTCAATAAAGGAGCTGCTTTACGATTTATGAGGTCCTCATTACCTAAGATCATGCTCAATGACTTACTGATCGATAGCGTGGATGACGATATTGGAAATGATAAGATAATGATCGATACAACGAGAAAGATCCAAGGACGCAAGATGGGTCTATACACAGTCTGGAACACGATACGAAACTCAAGACCTGGAAATTATGGATCAAGAATTGATCTGATTCTAGCCACTGAAGCTCTGGCTTCATATGTTACTAGTGCTAACATATGGCCGTTTTTAATGGGATCTGATCATTGTCCAATATTCACTGACTTCCACACTAGAAACTTCAATAGTACAGACATGGTCACTTCAATGCCCAGACTAGAAGCAAGATACGTATACAGGCTTTCGTCTGGAAGTATTGATATGATGTTCGCTATGGCTAAACGGAAAACACCGCCAGTTTCAACTTCTACATCGTCCACAATACAGAAACAGGCTAAAGATGAGCCGTCGCAGAAGAAACATAAACCTGCAAAGACTAGCGGGCCCATTTCGAGCTTCTTTGCTCCGAGAGACGCCGGCAAGAAGTTTGATCAGTATGATCAAGATGATGTATCATCATCAGTCTCTCAATCATCGAGCCAGTCACAATCACAGCCTCTATCACAGTCACAATCTCAATCACAATCACTACAGATATCTAATGGCCGGTTCCTTATCCCAACCGAGAAGATTCCTAGATGCAAACACGATGAACCATGTATATTGAAAACAGCAAAAACATCAGAAAACAAAGGGAAGAAGTTCTGGTCCTGTTCAAAATCAGCAGGAACCATCGCATGCGACGAGGACCGTCAGAAGTTCAGCTGTAACTTCTTCCAATGGAAGTGAATAATGAAACAGCACCTATCATCATAATATCATAAGCTGCGTAGTTGTCATATCTTCTTGATCTTTATACTAGCATTAACATCATCATATCCAAAGATCGACAAATCAGTGATGAACGCCATCAACGCCCCTTTGAAAACCAGATCATCTTCCTTCTGGATCCTCACTACACAGCTCAATCCTTCAGACTTCACGATATCTGTATCTATAGCACCTCCGAACACACCATGTAGTCTCTTCAATGCTCGAGAGATATATGTCTTCCATGTCACTTCATCCACCTCTTTAATATCTACGTTTCCAGCGTGTTGAGGGTCTGGAAAAAGCTCTAGTTCATAATGGTTCCATATCTGGGGGTCATCGTCGTATTCAGCAGTCATTACTATCAGCAAATCACAGCAATAATGTGATACAGCTGTTTCAATAGAAAGTTGAAAAGATTACGAGCCCGAGAAAAATTTGTCAGATTTTGTACCAAAACGTACACAAACAGACCGAAATTCGTTCTTTAGCTACCAGTGATTGTTCATTTCGTCGCATGTTCAAGCTGCTGAGGATGTTTCCGACAAAGTCCACTGTTTTCGCCAAAGTCAAGTGTCCAGCCTCTCAATGCACTCTCATAAATTGTACGTTTGATCATTCACAAAAACGACCATTATCAACCACTACAATAGTCAATGAGATACATCATAAGAGGGCAAAGACTGAATCTGCCCTTGATCTGGCTGCTTCAAAATTACTGGCGAACGTGGACTTGAAAACATGGTCTCCTAGAAGTCTACCGGGTATTGGTGCTCCTGCAAAACATCAAGATCGTCTGCGGTTCATTAAGACGATGATTGAGGAATACACCAAACAGGGCTCGAAGACACCAAAGAAAGATGCTGTTGATGGGGAATACCACGTTGCTGTCAAGTCTAATGGGAACACGTACACTTTCAACGCGCAAAGATTGTTAAAAGCAGTGAGGAATGGGAATAAACTATATGATGAAAAGGTGGTGAAGGATTCATTGTCTAAACTATCTCATGATCAACAATACGAAGCTGTGCTGAAGTTGATACATTCCAAGGCTAAACTCTCAACCAATAGCTATGTTGTGGAAGTTCCTGTCCGTGCTGAAGGTGATACCACGGACTTCAGCAAAAAAGTCTGTGGGAGATGTCAAGCTGAGTTTCCAATCCGTGATATTCTTGTGAAGAACGGATGTAGCTATCATGAAAGAAGGAAAAGAAGAGAGACAACTGGTGTTTATTGGGAGTGTTGTTCACAATTGGTAGGTGAAGCAAGCGGTTGTAAAAGTGCAGAGTATCATGTGTTCAAAGCAACTACACCTTTGGAGATGCAAGAATTGATTCCATTCGATATAACACCATACCCTAAGATATCATCCGATGCATCACGCAAGAATAGAATAGTCGGTCTTGATTGTGAGATGGGTTATACCTCGAACGGACTAGAGCTGATCAGACTCACAGTGATAGATTTTTACACCGGGGAGACCATCTTTGATGAGATTGTCAAACCATCAGGGACAGTGCTCGACTTGAACACACAATGGAGTGGTGTTTCGAACATACCAGACGATGCAATGACATTGAATGAATTGCATGAGGTTATTTTCCATACCGTTTTGGATAAAGATACCATCATCGTGGGACATGGATTGGAGAACGATTTGAATGCATTAAGATTGATCCATTTCAATGTGGTTGATACAGCAATCTTGATACCCAAAGGGACATACCAGAAATATTCTTTGAAAGACTTATCCTTTGAGATCTTGAATAGAAAGATCCAATCAGGGGAACACAGCTCTGAAGAGGATTCATTGGCCGCTATTGATATAATCAAAGCTCATATAGTCAAATAGACAATCATCATTCCAGTCTGTTCAATTTTTGTAGGATTATCGATTGATTATGAAGGACCAGTTTCAACGTCTCCATTATTTGTTCGTTAGATACATGTGATGAGGTATCGTCATTTTTAGCAAATGAAACTGCTCTTTTCTTTCTTGGTTGACTTGATTCAGATGTCTCGACGTTCAATAGTTTCATGACGTCTCTGGCTATACCGGTGTTTTGAAGCGTATTGAGAGTTGTTGTCATATCAGTATCAGCATCACTTGATCCATCATTGGAATCTGTATCAGGTCTTTGTTTTCTTTTCAAGATTGATTTCGACTTGAACTTGTCCAATAAGTTGGTATTGACTGGTTCAGTACCTGCTTTTAGAGATGATGCTACAGTTGGACGACTCAGTCTGGATGGTTGTTCTGAGTTTGGCAAGGCATGATGTGTTCTACCACTCACCATTCTTGATGGTGTTTGAGTCACAGCTCTTTGGCTTGGTGCCATGCTCTTCAGCGAATTGAAGGTTATTTCTGGTTTGGTTGAAGGAGCCTCGGTGATACTGCTGGTGAAACTGAAGTTGGTTCTATCAACACTCTGTGTCTTTGAGTTAAGATTGATTCTCTTTGGAGTCTGACCAAAGATCTCAGCGGTGGTCAACTGTGATCTTTTCCCTTTGAAAGGCGAGACTCTTCCAGGTGGTTTGTTCAGAAGATCTTGTGCTTCGATGACAGGCTTCTTTTGTTAGTAAGTTCTTGAGACAGGGGATGGACCGGATACTCACTTTTGCTGGAGATGAGGTGTTGAGTCTTACAGGCGACTGTTTGATGTCAGCTTTTGGCGGGCTTCTCTCTTTGAAGTCCAGAACTGGATAAAGTCCCAGTTTGTTCGATTCCTGTAATGGCTGCATCTCTATTTGTGTCAGTGATTGTGTTGTCTGTGAATGTAAACAAGAATAAGAGACAGCTTTTTTAGGTTGAAGTTGTTTGTTTATAGAGTGTTTTGTTTACAAAATGGCCCGATTGGGAACTATGTGACACGTGCAAAATGGCAGCATATTTTCGCGGTTTCTATCATAAAATTCGCGGTAACAAAAATGCTTCGCGAATTGGTCGCTCAGCTCGTTTAAACATTTTACACCAAAATATTGAGAGGACATCTCATCACTCTTCTTCTTTGACTTGTAAATAGTTTAAAGTACCGCAATGACTGTTGATAGAAAGATTGCCCTGATCACAGGTACAACAAGGTATGCTTTGATGTTCTGTTTAAGTTGATTAAAGATAACTAACTCATTTAGTAACCTTGGTATGAACATCGCTTATAGACTAGTTGAGTCTCTACCAAGTGAGACGCGTATCACGCTAATTGTCACTTCTAGAACGCTTCCTAGAGTGCGGGAAGTCATTGATAACATCAAAAGCTACGTGAAGAAAATCGAGAGAGAGGGAATTGTGGACTTTGACTACCTATTAGTAGATTTCACAGATATGGTCTCTGTGTTAGCAGCCTATTACGATCTGGTGAACAAGTATGATAAATTGGATTACTTCTTTGCAAACTCCGCTCAAGGTGTGTTTGATGGTATTGACTGGATAGGTGCTGCTAAAGAACTCATCAGTAATCCTGTTAAAGGAGCCACTGATCCACATTATAAGATACAGAGAGTTGGTGTGAAGACTGGTGATGGTCTGGGTTTGGTTTTCCAAGCTAATGTGTTTGGTCCATATTATTTGATCCATAAGATCATGCCTCTATTATCAAAAGCTAAAGGTAGAATTATCTGGATATCAAGTATAATGTCAGATCCTAGTTATTTGTCGTTTGATGATCTACAACTTTTGAAAAGTGATTCCTCATACGAGGGCTCAAAGAGATTGATTGACCTTACACATACAGGTTCTTACAAGAAGTTGCAGAAAGAACACGGCATTACCCAATACTTGATTCATCCAGGTATCTTTACCAGTTTCTCATACTTCAAGTTCCTGAACTTATTCACATACTACGGTATGTTCTTTATTTTTTACCTTGCTAGATTCTTGGGTTCTCCATGGACGAACATTTCAGGATACACTGCTGCCAAATCTCCAGTTTATGCTGCTGTCCTTGCCAATCCTACTTTTGATAAACAAGAGAAGAAATATGGATCTGCAAGCTACAGAGACGGGTCTGAATATATCAAGTTACAAGATGTTGATCCAACTGGAGCCGAGGATGTGATAGCGTACCTGGATGGTCTAGTCGAACAATGGGATGATAAACTCAAAGATCAGATTACAAACTCAAGACAGAAGTAAGCTGGAGCTACGTTGCATTTAAGTAATGATACATTGTTCATAAATTACATACCTAAGATATGAAAACCTTTGCATGACACCGATATCTCAGTAACTGTAGCGAATGCACGACACTCTTAGATGTTTTCAATAGCCATCAAAGAGCCAACAAAAGAGAAAATCAATCTGGCACGAACTTCATTAATGTCTTCAGGGACTAACCAAATCAAAGCGCCAAGTTTTCTTGCAATAGAAATCGCCAATCTTGCATTAGCATATCTCTCCTCCTCGGTGTTACCTGGATGAACGAGATCATAGTCCACATATCCCGGTTTCAAACCATTTAAAATGTCCAGTAAGAAATGAGCATTAGCAATAGATGAATCAGAGAACGATCTGACTGTTGTGGATTTACCACCTTTAGCGACTTTCTCTTTAGCCCATTTCAGGATATCAGAATCAGTCAATTCGCGACCTTGTTTAGATAATGATTTCAATGTCAAGACAATGTTACGTCTCATGATTTGCCAGACTAGACCTAATGTTAACAATTTGTTACCATCAGTGATGTCTGAACCATCAATACCAACAAGTGAGAAATGGTTTGCTTTACCTGCTTCCACGGCATAATTTGTGTTTTCTAGAGCTTTGAATCTTGAAACTTCGGCACCAGATGCTGGTCTTTTATTGATGTTCTTTGGATTGATTGAACCCGGTAGAACTTTTTCAAATGATTGTAGTAAGATAGTACCATCTTTCAAGTCTTCGAATAGGTTGACAACTGGTGGGTCAACTTCTAAGGAATTCAGCCATAGAGTGAAGACTCTAGCTTCTCTTTCACCTTCTGCGTCAAATTCTTCAATTTCTGGTTTTTCACTTTCTTCGATTGGATCAAGACCTGGATGTGTGTTGAATAAATGGGCAACGAAGGCTAAATTCAATTTTGGATTACCAGCAACTAGAGATCTTGGAGTCAAATATTTTCTTGCTTCTAATTTCTCAGCGTTTACCAGGACTTGTTCAGCTCTAGTCAACAGATCGGTAGTTTGTAAAGGTGCAAGTGAACATTTAGAAGAATCTAATTGGTTCAACAACACAGTGTAGTTTTCACCATCTTTGACGTCTGTTGAGAAGTTGGAGACTTTTCTGTTCCAACCAGCAGCTTTCAGATGGTAGTTGAACCAACGTAATAGAATTTGTTCAGGTGGTAATCTCACAAATTGTTCAAGAGTTTCGTCATCTTCTAATAGACGATATAATTCTGGATGTAATTTGATATCAATCTTACTCAATAGACCTTTTCTAATGATTTGCCAGATAAGACCTAAGATCAAATGTTCTTTACCTTCGATGAAATCTTCAGAATGGACATTGACGACAATACACCCAATAGCTTTAGCAGAGTTGATAACGATGTTAGCGTTTTCAGAGATTGTGAAATTGTTCAAAGCTTTACCCTTTTTTGGGAAATTCAAAACTCTAGTATCGATAGTATCTGGAACAGAATCATTGATAAGTTTGGACAAAATCAAACCATCTTTACACTCATCAAATAATTGGAAAGTGTCAGTTGGAATTGGGATTCTATCACCAACGTCTGGGTCACCGGCAAGAACACTGTTAATATGCTTAGTGAATTCTGATTTCTCTTCTTCATTGATTGTATGCGTTGTACCAGAAGTAGAACCACCAACAACGATAGTTGCTTTAGCACCAGTACCTTTATGTTGGATGGCACCTGAACTAGCTGGAGCCCCAGCGACGGACTTTGGAGCAGTTTTACTTTCTCTGAGTTTAGCCACTAGTTCAACATAATCATCCAGTTCGACACGACCAGATGAATCAACACTGACTTGTTTCAAAGTTTGACGGACGTCATCGTAAGAACCCTCACCGGATGAACTTAACTTCTCAATAACCTCTTGCTTCTCAGCATAACCTTTATCTTCCAGATCGATCGACCTGAACTGATCAATGACATTGAACAAATCCTCCTGGTTCAACACAGGGAACTTTCTCTATTGAATAGTGTTAGTTATTATGTGTTGAGAATGGTGTATGTACAGCCCATTTCGTAGTTAACGGAAACAAGGGATAAGTGAACCGAGGCCATTACATCCCGATATTTCGCCACTGAACACACGGAAACAAAGACTAAAACGACTCACTTGAAGTTTGACGATATTCATTGCAAAATCAACAACTAAATTGAGATCAAACAACGAAAATTTGCTGTATTTGAAAGTCGTGTAAATTACGATGTTTCTAATCTATTTGTTTGTTAATTATTCATCAAATTCTAGAAATTCGCTGCTCCGCCAAAAAAAGAATGATTGGTTGGGGCCACAGCTAGTTAAATGTTGTCGTTAATAATGGCATCAAGATATGGTGGTTGGTGACGGTGACGGTGACGGTGACGGTGACGTTGGTTGATGGTGGTGGGAGGCTATAGATCTTTCTTCTTGTACATCCAGGCATTGCTTTCCAGCGTGCTCACAGCGTCTCGGAGAGCCTCAATGTGATAATGTCTCACTGCATCAGTAGGAACACCATCAAACTTCTCAGACGACAGCATGTTTCTCTCATTCAATCGCGTTTCTCTCTCACTCTTCAGAGCCTCCATATACTTCACAAACTCATGATTCAACTCGTTGTATGTTTGTACGTCATCTCTGGATAACGTCTTCAGAAACTTTGTTGATGAGAATGCACGTTCCAATGGTGTGACTTTGGACATTCTGATGTTTTTTCTATCATTTATGTTGAATCTTTTACTTGCTGTGATCTCCTCTTTGGAATAACCGGGTACTGAGACTAAAATATCATCTTGATGAACTTCAGAGGAAGGAGGAGCAATAGAACTCAGATCTGGTTCTTCGTCTTCGGAAGCCGATTCGACATAGCTATGGTTGAATAGAGCATCGAACGCTTGTTCAGCTTGTTCCAGCGCAAGCAACTTTGATTCTCTCAGAGGGTGTTCTGAACTGAATACCTTGTAATCTTCAGGGCTCGTGGTCTTGTGGATGATGAATTCGTTTAAGTCGTGATGTTCGTTTGTTCTGTATTTGTCTGATTGTTTTCGCAGGGTCCTTGAAAGAAGCTTGTGTGTGGATGTGTCAAGTGAGGGGCTCTTCTTGGGATTTCCAGTGACACCTCTAAATAGTTGTCTCTTCACGTCTTGAGTACGCTTTGACATCTTTGTGGTTGATTAGAGAACTATATTTGCTTTCCGAGAGGAGTTGATTGAAGAAGTTTCGAGGTGGTCACTAATGAGGTTGTAGCAGGTTCGTCAAGCGCTTCAGCAGAGCGCGTAATCTGTGATATCTCCGTCTTTTTAGAGTGTTGAAAGGCCAAAATGTGTAAAGTGCTGAACATTTGACGTAATTCTTTGTTTTCGAGTTTCCACATTTGGACAAGGTGCACACATAAGACAGTTACCCTCCCCGCCAGCTTACCAGCGTATATCGAAACCATGGCGGCAGGGAATGCCAATGGATTCCGTGACTGGGTTAGTTCCACTAGTCCCGGTGCCCGGTCCGCTAGACAGCAACACAGGTAGGCGGTAGAATTGATGATGTGTGCCTAGAGGGATCTTTCCCGTTCCAGCCTAATACCGCTGGCTTTTAGTTTGCCCCTGTCTAGTATGTGAGAACCCTGATAAGGGAGTTTTGCCCCATTTAGACACAGATAAAGCGGCAAGTCTACAAACTCGACAATTCAGCGACAGACTCTTGGTCTGGTGGATCCAGTATAAAAGGACTGCCAATTGCTCTTCCAACCTTCTCCATCTTTTCAATTGAGTCTATCAATCAATCAATTAACTAATCATACAATCATCATGGGTCTATTATACAAACCATCTGCTGAAGGGTTCGAAGTCAAACAAGGTGCTATTCCATCCCCAGGTAACAACTCCTTCCTAGGTGACATCTTCTTTACCCCAGATGCACCAGCTGACAAAACCATCACTTCCGGTTTCTACACCCAATACACTGGTGAACCATTAGTCTACACTTACACATACGATGAAGCCAAAATCAACTTGTTCGTCTCTGAAGGTGCTCAATTCTTTGTCTCTGACGGTGAACAGAAAGTCGAAGTTAAACCACATGACACCTTGTTCTTCACAAAAGGAACCACCATCACTTTTGAGGTTGTTGGACCAGAAGGAAGTTACGCTAAGAACTACTTTGTCGGTTTGAGACCAACTGAGACTGCTTAGACATTGCCTTGATGGCACTACTGTATAGCTTTTACAATATCATAAAGTTGAACTTTGATCATTTGACGTAGCCAGCAATTTTGTCACTACCACGATATATCATGTCTCGTACGAACTCATTGATTGACCAATTGATTCAAAGTACATCTCGGCTATGAGATCAGAGCGCTCCAAAACCTAGCAGATCATCATCAACTTTATGACTGATGCCCAATTACCATTCAATTGGCTATTAGTGGATCAATACTCCCACTGCACTTTATTACCGGATTAGGAATTTTTACTGATATGGTATCGGGATATTTTGCCCCAAAACAGCAATAAGAAACAACTGCATGGAGCACATTAATCAACAATGCGATCTATATCACTATATATCAACGGTAATTGGACACACCAGGTCTCAAAGAGGCTCAATAAGCCAGTGGAACAAGCTTCCCTGATCCACTGCCACTGATAGAGCCCAAAAACTATATAAAGAGCACATGTTCCTCATCAAACAATGGTAAGCTTTCTCTTTCTTCATCATACATTCAATTCACATCAATCAAAATGCCATTGACTTACAAACCAAAATCAGAAGCTTACGACGTTCTACCACCAAAGATCTCTCCAAACTCATTTCTCGGTGATGTTTTTGCTTCAGAAGCTGAAAAAGATGATCAAATCACTGCTGGTTTCTTCAAAGTCATTCCAGGTGAAGCTCTAGTCTACACTTATCCATACGATGAAGTCAAACTAGTGTTGGAAGTTGAAAAAGGTGTCTTCACTGTCTCCGATGAAGATGGAACGACAGTCACTCCAAAAGCCGGTGATTTCTTATACTTCAAGAAAGGTTCAACCATCACTTTCACCGTTGAAGGTCCTGAAGATGCTTATGCTTACAACTTCTACGTTGGTAAGAAATTCTTTGGTCAACTATAAGAGCAGGACTCAGATTACAGATAGCATATAATCTAAAAATTCATTACTTGTATACTGTTGAAGTTGTTTGTAGTGTCATGTCCTCATTTCTTCTCGGAGCGGTCTAATTTATTGATCAAACCTTTGTCTTTGATCACGAATGAAGTGAGGAAGCAAGCACCGATCATTGGAGTCCATGAGATCCACACTTCTCTTATACTTTTCATGTACAGAGACTTGATGTAATGGATCTGTGTGGAGTTCCATACGTCGCCATGAAGATCAACTCTAGAGTAAACGTTGTCTCTGAGGTATTGTTGAAGTACCAAGTTGTCATTTGTTTGTAGGAAAGCATCGTTGTTCAGATGCTTGATGAAAGTCGTAGAGAAAATCAAAGAACTGATAGCTAAACCAACACAGCCACCAAAGTATCTTAACACTTGTCTTGTTGATATCACCACTGCCCTATCTTGTTGTCTCGAATGTGCTAAAGCTGCAACCAATGTGTTTTGGAACACCAGACCTTGGCCAAACCCATTCAAGATCATAATGAATGCTAAGCCAACTAATGAAGTATTCTCATGAACAACACTAGCCAACAAGGCAAATGCTACCAACCAACACCCAAATCCGGTTTGTATGGTTGGATTATAATGTCCAGTCCATGTCACAAATCTACCAGCAAGAGTAGAGAATGTGTAGTGGGGAGCAATAACACAGAGGAAGAAACATGATGTTATTATTGGTGAAAACCCACGAACTATCTCAAAGTAATAACCATAGTAAAAGAAGACAGAATAGAAGGCCAATCCGAACAACACACATTGTATGAATATCAAACATAATGAGATAGATTCTGTGAAAACAGCCATTGGCATCATAGGCAATCTAGCGATCTTTGTCTCGATAAGAACGAATATTATTCCACACACACCACCAACCACGAGCATTACGATGACTTTAGTAGAAGTCCAAGCGAATTGTAAACCACCACCGTTAACAGGAATCAACACTAGAATCAATGATACACCGCCAAACAAGAATCCTGCGTAATCTATACTTCTTAGTTTCTCTTTCAGGCTAACTCCACTAGGCTTTGAGTCTGGAACCAACCACACAATAATCAATGAACTTGAGACTGATAACGCAAACAGTGTGAAGAAGTACTTTCTCCATGTACTATGCTGAATGAACAAAGATGCCAAAAATGGAGCAACAGCATTTCCAAGACCCACTGAAATTGAAAGATAACCCTGATATGTTCCTCTTTCATTTAGTGGAACAATATCACTCATGATGACCATTCCCAAAGATGACACATTCCCATTAGCAACACCACATAACGCTCTAAAGATGAAGAACTGAACATCTGTTTGACTTAAACCGCATGCCAATTCGAAGAATCCCATCATGACAATACTGACCAGCATGAAGTTCTTACGGCCAAAGATATCTGCAAATCTACCAGATAATAACTGGAACAATGACATCCCTATCAATTGAGACGTGCTTGCCCAACTGATTGTGAGTTCGGCACCAATGCTCTTTGCTATGTATGGCATGACGATGGAGATCCCATTCAGGTCGATGAAGGAAAGAGCAATTGATAGCGACATCCCCAACATCACGATCCTGATCTTCGAAGGTGACAATAAGTTGTCGTGTGAATCTGCGAGCCTCTTGCTCAGTGAATCGTTTGAAGTGCTTCTGTGAAGTTTTTGGTTTTCCAAATCTCCAGAGTGTAATTCATGATCCTCATCATGATGTAGTTTATCGTCATTAGCTGTACTAACAATAGGCTTCTGCTGCTGATTGCTGTTATTGACCAGCTCAATCGATTGTGTCATTCTCAACAATAAGCTTTCTAGTAGTGCGGCTTATAATCATATGCCAAGATCACAGAACAATCAATCTTATTTATACAGACTTGACGCACTGCTTATGAAATACTAGCATGATCATTGTTTCTACTGGATTTCGCTGCTTTTACAACTCCGTTAGCGAAAACTGTCAGTTCTGACCTCTGGCCCCTCATCAATATCAGTTTAGGCTCCGTAAAAAATTTAGCTAATTACGATTATAATGCCGATGTTTTTCCGAAATATATTGGTGAGCGATGACTAAGTACGTCTTCTGATTATTGCTTTGGTTTATGTTTATTTGTAATTACACCAGTCCACTGAGCGTCAGTCTTTCTAAAAACGGTGAAAGGTCTTCTTTTCTGATTTCGATGATGGAACTCTCAAAACTGTCGATCCTCACTTTGGCTCCGGACGTACTGGCCACTTGCTGGAATGCAATACTGAACGTGTTGAGTAATGTAGTGTTCTGTTCTAGATCTTTCAAGTTTCTCCGGCCTCTTGGATAACGAGGTGCTAAACCGATCACTAGATATGTATCTGTTCTCTCATCCAATGCAGCAAGGACCAACGGTAATAGTGTTTTGTCGTACTCCGCACAACTTTCCAAGATCCAATTACCTAGTCTTGTCAATATCAATGGATTTCTAAACATCACAGTATCAGGTCCATCTTTCAACACCACTAGTCTGTAGATCTTCAAATTTCTCAAAGTTCTTTTCTCTAACACGGCCATACCGGTATCAAACACCACTTTCTGATAATCTTTAGCGTATGATAATCCTTTTTCAATCAGTTCCATATTGTTACCCAAGGCATCCCAACTTGACCAGAAGTTCGAGATCCATACTTTCTCCTTCTTCATTATCAACTCATTAATGTCCTCCTCTTCCTCATCATCATTCTCGTTGTTATTGACACTGGTGGCTGTTCTATCATGCTCTAATAATGCTAGGATTGATTCAACACATTCACTCGCGGACAATGATCCTCTAAATCCATACGTCCTCAAGAATCCTTCTCGTATCAGGTCATCCAATCCAAAATAACCTAAAGTCTTCCTGAATGTCCCATTCAAGTTCTTCTTGATCGTACTATCCATGTATAACCAATTCTGTTTAGAATCTTGTAATGAAATACCCATTCTTGCAAACATCTTTCTTAAGTTTCGTCTCCCTTCTTCTTTCCACATACCCAGTTTGGCATTGACGTAGTTGGAGTAATAAAAACTATCATATAAGGTCCAGTGTCGTAGTAAAAACAAATAATAATCTGTATCAATTGAGAGATGTAATGAATCTGCGTTTTTGGTGTTGTTCACTGCAGTTGGGTTTAATCTCACAACTTCTGCTTTTAATGCATCGAATGACGATTGGTAGATCTCAGGGTATTGACTATCCAAAGATATGGTTCCAATGATCGTGAGCCATAGACTTTCGGTACTAGTTTCACCAATCTCTGACAGTAAGGTATATATTTGTAACGAAACTGAGACAGAGATGGTTGTACCTGTGGAGTAGTAATCTTCAAGAACCTTCTCATTGTTCTTCATCTGTCTCTTTCTTGATTTTTGTTCAGTTTTAAGTTTTCTCTTTCTCATCTGTGAACTACTTAACTCCTCATCATCGTCATCATCCAATCCTTCAATTTCATTATCATCATCATCTTCTTCCTCGTCATCATCTGTATCACTTGCATCACTGTCTTCATTCTCATTCTCACGATCTTCCAACTCTTGGAGACTCATCAACGTTTCATATGCTTCCTTTTCAATCGTTAACTCTCGATCTATAAACCCATCGTCAAGACACGTCACTATATGAGATCCAAAGATATTATCCAAATTCCAAGGCTTATGACCATCGACAATGTATATCTTTCGACTCGAGGTATAACTTCCATCGTCATTCGGGCTCTCAAGATCGACAAACGTCGTAGGATCTATCTCGAAGAAACTCTCTATATCCACCATTGCTCCACAACCCAGAAGTATTATATTCGTGACATCGGCATCCAGTCCATCGTAATGCTTCTTTAGGTCGGTGTATCCAACAACCGGCACTATCTGGTTAGGTATCAGTTCTTTCTTCAGCACCGTACTCAGGATCTTAGAAGCACAAAGTGAATCGATGTTCAAACATGCAACGAACACCACCAATTTACAAGTAGAATGACTCAATGACGTCCTCCTTATCTCGTCAAACACCTTGCTGAAATTCCCTCGCTTTACGTACATCCTCAAAGCGTGTACCACCACCAAGACTACCGTTAATAAGAACTACCGATACAGTGCCATTCGTTTGTTGTGTTACGCGTAATGAAATTCTACTCACGCAAAATCTCTACTTTTCGCGACTCCCTCGGAAATCATGTGACATTGACAATGAGTTCCGACTTTTCTTGACCATAAATTTATAGTGACGTTAAATTGACCACGTAGAAAGATGAGCTTGAAAAGAGAGTCAAATCTATAACATTACTGTACAAGGATGAGACTCGTTCTGGTATCACTGATATGCATTGCACAAGCAAATGCCCAATTTTTCAATTTCTTCAATCAGCAACAGCAACAACAACAGCAACAACAACCACAAAAACGTCCATTTGAAGAAGACTTCCTCGAGAACAAGTGTGATCAATATCTATGTCCAGACACCCAAGAGTGTGTCAAATCAGCACAGGATTGTCCGTGTCCTTTCCCAAGATCACAACTGAAATGCGTTCTTCCTGATAGCAGCTTTGTCTGCATATCAAAACCAGCATCTTCGGATCAAAAGATCAATGCCATATATGATGATGCTAAACAAGGTCCAAAAGCTGCACTTGAAGGATATAGAGATTGTGGATGGGTACTCAAAGCTTACAGTGGTCTGGTCTAGAGAGCTACATACTAATGCATGATGATCAATAATGAGGCTACATTGTAATTTGAAAAAGGTCAATCACGGTTTTTACTTGGGGTCCAACGCTTATATATGATCTCGTCAATTTTGTAGAGTTTGAGAAGAGATTCAATGTCTTGAGCAGACTCAAAATCTTGGATGCTAGGAACCGTGACAAAGGTCATCACGAAGGTCTTTCTTACACCACCAACAACACGACTTGTACTGGACAGCCAGACAAAATCCTTTGATATCTTCTCGTTCAATAATTCATCTTGATAGTTTGGAAACACGGAAAGTGCGAACTCAGCGTGACTGAAAGGAGGTCCTCTCTTGTAGAGAAGATAGTCCGTACCAAATTTGATACCAGATCTGACACACCATCCTAAAGATCTATAGTGATGATAAGCAACGTATTTCACAATGAATGAATCATCTGGTCGTTTGGTGGAAAGCTCATTGAAGAGATCTTCTGATGATAGCTCAACTCCATTTCTCAGAACAGTAACGGCGTTCAAAGCGAATTTCAAGAAAAAAACCTCTTGAGGTTGAAGCTGAAGTTTCTCAATGTTGATCAATTCACCGGATGGATCAGTCAGTATTGAGTCCTCATCTCTAATGTGCAGTTCACGTTTAACTTTGACGTCAATATCCTTGTCACGTAAGGTCTTCAGCCCCAGTCTCTCTTCGATCAAAGGATCAACGATTCCTTGCTTCTTGAGCTCAGCTTGCTTAGCTTCGAGTTTTGCTCGTTCTTTTTTAAACTGTTTACGCTCATCTCTTCTTATGGCAGTGATTTCCTCGACAGTCAAGTTTTGAAATTCACCAATTCCTAGTCGTTTCTGAGTTCTATCGAACCATGAAGCCTCACTTCTACTCAGCACACCTTTACCGAAGAATCCATCGGCCCATAAGACACGCATATCTTTTGCGTCTTCAACAAAGAACGAGCCATCCTGGAGAACAACAGTCGTGGTATTGGTGAAGTTCTGGGAAGTCAAATAGACATAGATGAAGTTCAACCAAGATAAGGGGTTGTGGGGATATACTTCCGGAAGATCAAGCGGATGAACCGGTAAGCAATGTCTGTAGCGAACGTTGAGTGGTACTCGTTTCGACATCACTATGGTGTTATTGTTAGAATTCACTCGCAATTGCAAACACCCATCGATTTTGAACGTTAAAGTTTATTCATGACATTGATTCAGATACCGTTGTAGTCATTGAGAAATCATGTGCTCACAGTGACCGAGGTCTTCAAGCAACATATCAAGTTATCATCAGGAAATGTCATTCAAAACAAACATATGACGATCAATGAAAGGTCGGTTAAAAGAAAGCACAAACATACGTTATGAAATAACAGGCTGTAAACGCCCTGATTGAGATTACTGTTCTGATTATGTGGACATCGAACGAGTCTGCAACCGAGATCTTCTCACTGTTTTCTTGGAGAACTGTTGTGATTGAAAACAAGTTTTGTTCGGTGAAAATTTTTCCTAAAACTTTGTGAGGGTGAATTCACAGAACGACTTCGCGGAATCGCAGTTTATTAGGGCAACTAAAAATTTATATGACCATTTACTTGAAAGAGGTAAACCTCTCTATTAACTGCAGAATAGAGATCACTAGGGAACCAACTTCTAGAGCCGACTAGTCTTGAGTCCATTCAGGCATTGTGATAATCGAGTAATCACCTAATTACATTAGATCAGTAATCCAAATCAGTTTAGTGGTCTGGTAAACCTCACATCATGAAAGGCTGTTCAGTTTTCGACGTAGATCTGGCTTGTCGCCAATTGAGATGTGCGTCATAAATATGTTGGCTCTCTAAGGGATTCCAAATTAGTCGTATTTGATATACATCGTTTCACTTTTTGCGTAAGATCGAGTCTATGACACAATTTTCACCGGGTAACCCAGGAAAAATGACTACGTTATGATTCGAGTTGATACGTTTCTTTGGCGACGCTCTGATCGATCGGAGGCATGTAAATTTCATTCATCACATCATGCACAGGTATACAGCACTGAGTAGCACCACCTGTTGCTTATTATATCATACCCTGTCTGAACTCATCAACACAATTACATCCACAGCCCGAAGAGCATTCCTGAGAGATATCAAACCAAGAACCAGCACAGTTTGCATGCATGACATGTTCACATCTATGGCATGCGAAAAGTCTTCTCTTCACTTTCAATCCACAATAGGAGCAGTTCTTTTCTGCATTCTCCACCCATTTCAACTTGATGCTGTTCAATCTGTCATTCACACATGCCGTCTTTTGGTTGAACTTCAAGATCTCTGCCCTTCTCAAAACTTGGCCCCAACTGTATAGGATGTTGGCATATTCGTCTCGATACTTGTTGTATAGCTCTTGATCTTCATCTCGAAGGAGAGTGTACATGAATGTCTTTTCATCATACCCCAATTCGCCAATGTTCATCATTTCAATCTTGACATTCACTGGTTTCTCAAGTTCTCTTGTTGCAACGCTCGAACTTCTAGAATAAGGTATTCTGTAACTTGATTCCGTGTAGTGAGTATACTCGGAAGATCTGATTGATGGAGTTTTGACCGACTTTGGAGTAAAATCTATCTCAGTGACACTGGTCGTTGGTGCATCAGGATAGTTAGGCATATCATCAGTGCCTTGAATAACACAACACATCATAGCCAGCATTTGCACGTTACCCAATCTCTCGTAATATTTCAGCAATTCTTTCACGAACCAAGTCCTACCCAATGGATGAGCACCCCAAAAAAAGTCCTTGTCAAACAAGGTAGAGAGGATCCTCCATGTATCGGCAAGGTCAGTATATCCATATTTCATACATATTTCACTGTTGTGTATGGCCAGAGACATCTTTGAGTCGCCAATCACTCTGTACTCGTCAGCCAGCTCCATTTTCGACGGTATCAGATGTCTCATATCAAAGATTGCAACAACGTTTCTATTCACCGTGTTTTGCGTGGTGCTCGTTCTTTCAGTCGGTAGTGTCTTCTTTGTATGCTGATCAGCTGAATATGGCTGGATTCTGAATATTCCTGGGATTTTGCTTCTTGTAGCATTATCTTGCTTCAAAACGTTATTCCAATCTTCAGAGAAACTATCATCACTGATGTCATCATCATCTTCAAATAAGACTTGCTTTGTATAGCCATGTTGATCAAACCGTATCACTTTCTGGGATTTGCTTTCATTAGTGGGTATGAAGAAACACAACAGTTGACCGGTTTTCGTCCAGGTCGCTCCACAACCTTTTGGAATAGGAGTACTGTCAAATGCTGGCCCAGTAGATATCTGAGAGGTACGTAATGGTAGAATTTCATCACCATCGTCGTCGTCATCATCATCGTCATCATCGTCACCACCTTCGTCACTTGAGACCATAGAAGATGGAAGTGAAGAAACATCATCAAAATCGACTGCCATTAACGTGAAGTTGTCATCATCAGTGTTATCCAGATTTGTCAAATCGATCTTCTCACCCATCAAGAATCGTAGACAAGCCTCAAGGGAAAACTTTCCATACTTGGAGTAAGATTTAGCAATGTTGTTCAGGTTTGAAATCATCTCGCTTCTCTTCTCTTGTGTTAAATCTCTATTCTCTTCAATTCTGAATGAAGGTGCACTATCAGGATACTCCTTGATCGGAAACTTGATTTCAACCCTCAAGAATAACAGCTCGTCAGGTTGACTACCCCATGGTCCATTCAATGAAAGGATCAATATACCAGTAGACACTGAAATCTTTTCAAACTTGACTTTTGGAAACTTGTGTCCAACAACGCTGACTTCCTCGCCCAGATTATTTGGTGAGCTATCAAGCTCTCTATTGAGATTATCTTCAATCGATGAAGCAAAAGCAGATCTTCCAATCCTCACACCAGATATCCAGTTCAAGTGGTCTGTGGTGTTGATATGTTCACCTCCTCTATTCGATACAAATGAATCTTTTGTTTTCTTCAATGCTAGTTGGTTAGGTGCGATCGTTCCAGGATCTTCTCTATACGTTTCATAACTATACGGTTTCAACTCCATTGGTTCTCCTCTTTGGTAATCCAGCTTCTCGTATGTTTCCTCATTTACCTTCCACAATCTTAGATCGCAATCTTTCGACCATGTCACAAGTTGATATTCTCGATCATCAATTCCTGAAGCAGTATGTCTGGATCTCCATAGGAAATCGGTGACCCTGTCTGAGTGACCTTTGAATATGTATGAGGGCTGAAGTTTGTTGCTTCCGGCAAGATTTTTGTGGTTTGCAAGGTATATAGCATTCTGCCCGCCTCTCAATGGCATTATCGCACATCCGTGACCGAAAGGTAAATGTCTAGCTCTCCAAACAGGGAAGTCTGTGTTTATGACGGATACCGGATCCTTCAGATCTTTTGACAGGTCCCAAAACTTCACCGTGTGATCGTTGGAAGAAGATATTATTTCATTCTCTTTTGTTCGACTAAAGTCAATACCATTGATTTTTCTATCATGGGCAAATATCTGATGTAATGGCCTCGAACTGTTCCTCAGATCCCAGATGTAAAAGTAGCTATCATGTGCTGACGATATTATGTTTGGGTTTTGGAAGTTCCACTTAACTTGTGAGGCACCAGCTCTCCAATCAGCCACCGTATAGATCGGTCTTTCAGGGCTTCTCATATCCCAACCTAGAACAAAGGTATCCACCGAACAAGTTGCGAGTAGTTCAGGATTGTCGGGATGGAAGTTGATATCTGTGATGGCTCTTGAATGCCCATGAAGAACATGTTCTATAGCAGCATCTCCAGTTCTGGCAAGGTTCCAGACCATTGCCTTCTGGTTCGAAGTGGAGATGACCCATGCTGGTTTTGATGAGTGTGGAGACCATTGGACATCAGCGACTTCCCATGAGGTGAGATGATGGAGCCATCTAGGCGGAGCAAAAGGATCATCTATATCAACGACATATAATCCCTTGCGACTAGTTTGCACTTGTTAGTATCCCGATTGAGAAAACTGATTGTTGTGGATCCTACTTACCCAGCTAGCACAACGTCTCTACCATTTGGATTGATCGAAACAGCACCAACACCACCGTCAACTCGCAGTGAGAGAGGATTTCCGAAAGTGATCGAGTCGTAAGGTGAGGCACCGGTTGCCATCTCCAACGCAAAGACTCGAAAGTAATAACCACACAGAAATGATCAGTGTCTAGATAAATAAAGATCAACCACTTTTTGCAGTGCGAAAATCTACAACTCAACATCTTTCATGAATTAGCAGTACTGAGATACAATTGTTATTGAATCGATCATCGGGTATTAATTTGTAGAGACAGTATCTGAATGCTCATATGTCTCATAGAACTACGCGACACTTTCTCCTCACTGATGGATGGTCAATTGACTTCATTACCATACCATGATTCAATGTTCCGGGTAACTATATACACGGAAGTGTGATACAACATCATATCTTGCTTCACTATTCACAATTGAAGCATACTTTCTGAATCACAGAGCACCACAGTACCCAGAAGATAGATGTCGAGCGGTGCATACTAGTTTTGCCCAATGTTAGGCCCTTTTTTTTTTTTTCATAATATAATCGTATAATTGCAAGAAGTAGGACATGGACTCAGATGTTCTTCAGTAGTCGATGGGTACATCTAAATTCAGACTAACACTCTCAATTAACGGTACACTCGTTCCTATGGTACACTTAAACCCTGGTTATAGTGGATCCCTCGATACGATAGCTCATAGTGGACTTTTTGTCATATAGTCTTTTTTGCACAACAAATTCATGTCGGTTTCGCCAACTTTTTAATTCGATTGATAATTCAAAAAACCTGTATGGTATAGCATGGCAAATAGTAGCTTAACGTATACTTTGAGGTTGAAGCCTGTGAGCTATTCAAGCTTGTTCCACTATCTTGTCTGGAAGGTCCCCAAATTTACGTTTTAAAAAATTTGCGGCCGGTCATGGTTTGTATGTTCAAGCCCTCTTAAGCTGCAACAATTGCTCGTGTAGCTCAGTGGTTAGAGCTTCGTGCTTATAACGGCATAAAACCTTGGCGTCATACCAAACGCACACTTTATGAGCATCTCCTTCGGGTGATGTGAGTAACGCGACTGTCGTGGGTTCGAACCCCACCTCGAGCATCTTTTTTTGCACCACCAGAATACCAACAAGTAGAAAGTAATTAGTCTTTCCAACCAGCCAGTTATTGAACCCCCATTTCATTTTTGATCCCCATGACTTCTTAACAAGAAATACAGCACAATAGTCCTGCTATCCCGCTTCTATTACTAGAATTTAAGCCTGTGCGTTATGAGCGATGTTCTTGATGCTCGCTTTGCAAAAAAAGTCATCGTGAAAAAAACATGGACTATTATAAAGCTCATTGTTAACTATTAATTGTACCACAGTTTACAATGGCTCCAAAAGTGAAGAAGCAAAAAGAACTCGTCAAGGATGAGAGGCTACAAGCTGTTGTTTTGACTGACTCCTTTGAAACCAGATTCATGCCTTTGACATCGGTAAGACCGAGATGTCTACTACCATTGGCCAATGTTCCATTGATTGAATACACTTTGGAGTTCTTAGCTAAAGCTGGTGTTGATGAAGTATACCTAATGTGCTGTTCTCACGCTGATCAAGTTTCAGAATACATTGAAAACTCCAAATGGAACCTACCGTGGTCGCCATTCAAAGTTCAAACTATTATGACTCTTGAATCGAGATCTGTTGGTGATGCTATGAGAGACTTGGATAATAGAGGTTTGATCACTGGTGATTTCTTACTGGTCTCAGGTGATGTTGTCACAAACATTCAGTTTGATAAGGTCATGGAAGTACACAAAGCTAGAAAAGCACTCGATAGAGATCACATTGCAACCATGGTTTTGACACAGGCAAGTGCATTACATAGAACTAGATCTCATGTTGATCCAGCCGTTTTCATATTGGACAAGCAGACCGATAGATGTCTATATTACCAAGACATTGAACCAGCTGATGGAAGAAAGTCCTCGATATCGATTGATCCCGAACTCCTGGAAAACGTTGATGATTTCGTCGTCAGAAATGATTTGATCGATTGTTATGTTGATATCTGCTCACCACATGTACCAGCTATTTTCCAGGAAAATTTCGACTATCAGCATCTTAGAAAAGATTTCGTTAAAGGTATCTTGTCATCTGACATCTTGAAGAAGACACTATATGCTTATATCACAGATGATTACGCTGCTAGAGTTGAAAGTTGGCAAACTTACGATGCCATTTCCCAGGATGTTCTTGCAAGATGGGCCTATCCAATTTGTCCTGACTCCAATTTCTTAGAATCACAGTCATACTCATATGAGGGTAAGCATGTTTACAAAGAGAAGGACGTTGTCTTAGCCCAATCATGTAAAGTTGGATCGGGTACTGCCATTGGCTCAAATACTGTCATTGGTGATGGAACTTTCATTGAGAATTCTGTCATTGGAAGAAACTGCAAAATAGGCAAGAACATTACTATCAAAAACAGTTACATATGGGACGATACCACCATTGAAGATAATGCCGTTATTGAATTCTCAATTTTAGCTAACAACTCCACAATTGGAACAAATACAAAATTGGGCAAAGGATCTGTCATTGGTTATGATACACATATCTCAAGTAACAAGATCATTGATCAAAACAAGAGAATATCGGCTTCCCCTGTCAAGGCGAGTGACTTTGATAGTGATGATGACGAGGAAGCTGAGTTCATTGAAGGCGTCGGCTACGTATACGAAGGAGAAGACGAGGAAGGTACACCAGTGACCTCACTTATGTACAAAATTGCCGATTTGTCGTTGTCGGACGACTCCATCGTCTCTACTACGCAAACAAAACATAAGAAGAGAAGAACATACTCAACAACAAGCGTTGCAACTGACTTTGAGGAAGAGAACTTTGAGAAAGAAGCTGTGGCCACTGTTTCGCGTGCACTAGAACACAACCATGATCTTGATACTGCTCTTCTGGAACTAAACACTCTGAGAATGAGTATGAACGTCACCTACCATGAAGTGAGATATGCTACTGTGACCGCTTTACTGAAAAGAGTTAACCACTTCATCGAAACGGACACACTGAATGCCAAAGAAGCCACCGACAAGATCTTTAAGGAATGGGGGTTGATGTTTAAAAGACAGGTGTTTGACGAAGAGGAAGAAATCGACCTGCTTAACATTGCTGAGGAGGTTACCGCCAAGGAAACACCTACTTGCAACAAGCAAGTGCTGTTTTACGTGATCAGCATCCTTTATGATATCGAAATCACCGAGGAGGAATCTATTCTCAAATGGTGGAAGGCTAACGCTATTGACAACGAGCTGGTGAGCAAGTTTGTTGCCTGGCTGGAGGAGGCTGAAGAAGACAGTGACGAAGAGTGAACAAAGTGTGTGAACAGAATTATTGTACCTCATCAGTACTCAGTACTCAGTACTCAGCACTCAGCACTCAGTACCTGGTATAGTGGTACATCACAAACATCGGCAGTCCAATGCATCTAATATCTCATCAACATGTGTTTCATGTCCCAAATGTTGAATAATCTGGCTGTATAGTTTGTCCCCCGTACTGCAAGCGAAGATGGATTAATACGACAGATGTGATCGGCGATTCGTATTTTTCCGCGATTTTTGCTGGATATAGCAATTAGCAACCTTGTACCAAAGCACCGAGTCCAGATTCACCGGCTACATACGACGGCACCCAACAAAGAGCGAAACTGCAATATCAGACGTGGGCAGCGGAAATTGGCGTCTCACTGTACAAATATTCTACCGACCTCTGGAGCAAGATTACATTAGCCACAGATTAATTACAGCAAAATATTTCAATAGTTTTTTTGTTTGATGCTTGTACAGTACTAGCTGCTACATCTCGGATCACCAATATCACCAACTAATCTTTAAAGGTTTCAGGTGCCCGACCCTCCTTCCCTATCATCACTAGTATGGTTTCCTCACACTCATCACACGCTACGCTAGTAGAAGCAGAGACGCTCCTGGCTGATGATCTGCTGTCGCCAGTGACCTACAACTCAGAGAACGGCAGCTCTATCGGATCATCGAGTGAAGAATCCCCCCAGATTGACACTACCTCTGAGACCTTCTACGATAACCTGGACTACACTGAGGGCTATGGATCCATCATCAACAAGGAACTATTTGAACATTCAAAAGACCAGAGTGTTGCTTTCCCAAAAGGACTGGAGAATGTCATCCCAGGGTATACTCTTTTGTCCAAGATCTCTAATGACTTATTCAGAGGTTTTAACAGAAAGACAAGAAGATCAGTCCTCGTCAAGTATTCGCCTTTGGTGACACCAGGTACAGTCACGAGATACTTCAACGAATGGTATTTACTATCCGGTTTTAACGTACCCAAAACGGTACTTCAGGGTCCTAAAACTCTCCCGAAGGACATACAAGGTGTATTGTACCCTGTTGATTTCATCAAACTGGAAGATAACGGTGGGTTTGCATTGATTTACGAAGACATATTGAACCTGAAGAGTTTGAAAGAGGTGTTTGTCCATGGATTAGTTAGATCTGATGAAAAGGCCTTGACGGCAATAATCTCCTGTTTGGAGATCATGAAAAGTGTGCATAAATACGGAATCACCCACAACGGGGTGTCATCAAACACTATACTGATAAACGACTACGATGAGGTTTACATCACAGGTTGGGATTTCTCTTTCAACTATAACACTGAAGATTGTTCGAAAGGTTATAGAACTATAAACAAAAGATTCTTGATTGATTGGTTGCCGTACATGGCACCAGAAGTGAGTGGTGAGATCAACAGACTGACCGATTACAGATCAGATCTGTACAGTGTTGGTGTTGTGTTGTACGAGATCTTCACAGGCTCATTGCCACTGTTTGCGTCTGATAGTCGTGAACTGATCAACAAACTTATCAAAGAGATGCCTACAGATCCATCCGAGCTTGGTGTTTCTGAATTTCTGAGTAAGGTCATCATGAAGGCCATGTCTAAATCCACAACCGACAGATATCAAGATAGTGAATTCCTCATAGATGATCTGCGGTATGCCATGTCAAATGATCCAGAAACCCCAGTCATACCCAACAAGACCGTCAAGATCACACTACCCAGAGGGCTATATGGACGTGAAAAGGAAATGAAATACATTGAGAACATATGTCTTGACACCAAGCCTGGTGTTCACATGCTTCTGTTGACGGGTGAATCTGGTTCAGGGAAGACAAGACTTATCAATGAGATCCAGAGTACCATTTTGATCAGAGGACGTCGCTTTGCCAGTTGGAACTGTTCAACAAGAAGAACGGGGTTCTCTTGTTTCATTTCCATATTATACTCCATCTTGCATCAGATAATGTCAGGTTCTGAGGAGGATATCAATCAGGTTAGAGAAGATATCTTGAAATTGGCTGGCTCGACAGATTTCAGCTTATTGTTCAAACATTTACCTGATTTAAAAGAGTTGTTGGGTGTGCATTACACGAAACATATCACTAGTTTTGAAGCTGAGGAGAGTTTTTTGGTGAGATACGAGCTAGAATTGAGACAGACGCTGAAACGGTTGTTTCTTACGCTTGGTAAAAGATCACCTTTGGTCATCTGTTTTGATGATTTGCATTTCTTCCCATTGGCAGACTTAGAGCTATTAAATGAGATTGGTTCTGAGATTTTGAACAATGATCTACAATGTTCTATTGTCACAACTGCTACTTTTGATACCAACTATAGTAAAGAGTTGATTAACTTCAAGAAGAACTTCCCTGCATTTCTCGAGATTTCTCTGAAGCCTATCCCATTTGAAGGATATCATCGATATATATGTGATACTGTTTCACCATCCACTGAATACAGCTTGAGACCACAAAGTCAAAGTGTTGTTGTTCCTGAGCAGTACACGATGGATCTTGCTAAATGTCTCCATGAAAAAACAGCAGGTAATCTACTCGTCACACAAGGGGTACTATCCAATCTAGCTAATACTGATGTTGATTCATCTTGGTCCTTGCCTTGTTGGAAAATAAACCTCAATGAGTTTAAGACTATCAAAGGTGACTGCACTGATGTGTATTCAAGAATGCTATCTACTTTCGCCGAAGAAGATATGGAAATGTTCAAAACTGCCTCATGTTTCAAAGACAATCCTAGATTCTCTCTGAGGGACTTATCTGTTGCTACGAATAGACCGATATGTTACTGTTCTTATTTCCTCTCGAAGGCCATTGAAGTCAAGCTCATCAACAGCTCATCGATATTCTACAAGTTTCCATTCCACCTAAAGGATAGACTTCCTGTTAACCTCGAAAAATCTACTGTTGAAGAGTTATCATCACTAGCATTGTTTTCATTCTCACATGACTCCTTGATCACCTATGCTCATTCACAGCTGATGACAAAGTCCGTTCTTCACGAATATCATAGACTTGCTGGTCTGAGATTATACAACAGTGTGATGACCACCACTGATGCCATTGACTCAAGTAATACTTTGATGGATATCGCAAAACATCTTGCTAATTCCCATAATGCTGTCAAAGATGAGACTGAAGTTGAGATCTATTTGAAGATATTCAACGCTGCTAGAAAAGTGTCTGCTAAAGTATATGATTTCAATATGATGCTGATATTTCTCAAGCTAGAAAGAATAATGCTTGAGAAACTACCTGGTGCAGAGAAGCAGAAACTTTACGAAATCCACATTGAGACAGTCAAATGTATGCTCTTAAGCAAGAATTATGCTGAATGCGTTGAGTTTATTGAAGGCCATGGTAAAGCATTTCAAGATGATCCACAAATCATCCTGTTCAAAGTCCAATCGTTATCAATGCTAATGAAAGTCGATGAGGCCTTGCATATTGGATACAAATTCTTAAATAGTATGGGAATAGAGATTAAGACTGATATGAGCTGGATTGATTCAACTTTGCCACTACTGAAGAGCAGAATCCCACAATCCATCACTGATTTCAGAGCTTTCACATCAACCGGACAGAAAACTTCGTCTAAACAGATCACCATCACTCATCAACTCATGTCTGAGCTGATCTTCCTCCTCAATCCAACTGGAAGGATCCTTGAATCGTCATGTTTACATCATATTCTTGTGCTGCATTCCATTGAGAATGGATTGTCAGAGTTTTCTGCTATTGGTTTCGTTGGGGTGGCCATTGCACAGTTGAAGCACTCAACGGCAAGAGCCAAAGAGTTTGCTGATTTCGGTATCAGTCTGTTACAATCGAAGAACATCAATCTGGACTTCATCAATAAGTTATTTTACGAATATTGCATCGCTTTAGGTGGTCATTTAAATCCTATTAAAGAACTGTTGAAGATTTCCGATATCATCAGTTCGTCGTTATCACAGTTGACATCAAGTTACAATCTTGCATTTTACACCAAAGTCTTAATTAGACCTATGCTACAGATGAATATTGGAGTCAGTGCTAATACAGTCTACAATTATTTGACAAAGACTCTCAAGATGTCCGACATAGAAGATCGCAGTCGGAGATTCGCTTTCAAATCATCAATCACTTTCATGAGATACTACCTACAATTGCCACATGATGAACAGTATGACGTTTTTGAAGAATTTAGCTTTACAGATACAACTGAATTCAGTTTATTTCTTAGAATGTTCTACTACTCTGTTGCTGTTTTAACAAAACCACGAAGTATCAGCAAGTCTGATCTGATCATCATTAATGAGAAACTTGCACGTTTCTATCGCATCTTGCCTCATGGTATGTTGTCGTCGTTTTTCGCTTTGCAAGAGTTGCTAAAAAGACTCGATGATCCCGTGCACAATTCTATGAGTGATATCAAAAATGATATGAACTCAATGCTGAAGCTTTATGATGATTGCAGTTACTATTCACCTGATTATTTCGATCATAGAATACTTCTACTACAAACTGAACTTTCAAGATTTGAAAATGCATCTGATTTAGAGATTTTGGATGGGTACACGGCCGCTATAGATTCTGCCAAAGCCGTTGATTGTTTTAATGATTGTTCTTTTTACAACCAACGCTGTGCTGCATGGTTACACAAACACACCAAGAGTACTAAACGTACGATATCCCATTTGAAAGAAGCTGTTCAGAATGCTCATATGGCTGGTAATGCTGTTCGGATCGCTGAGATGAAAGAGAAGTTTTCTGACATCTTTGAAGACGTCAAGATCGAAACAGTTCGCAAGAGAAGCGGTGACATTGGTTCAATTGCACCTTTAAACTATTTGTTATCATCTGTGTTGACCAAAGATCATGGGAAAAAATCCAAATCACCATTCAATGATATTGATTCTGAATTCCTTATCAAGGCAAGTTTGGCCATCTCTGAAAGTATCAATGTTGATTCCATTGTGGAAAATCTGGTCAAACAGACAATCATCATGCTTGATGCTGAGTTTGCTGTTGTTGGTTTAGTTGAATCTACAAATGCTATCGAGTATAAAGCTATTGGTGGTGCTGGTTATTATAAAGCTTTGAGTGGGTCAAATGCCAAGTTATCAATTCCTGAAGACTTGATCCAACAAGTTATTGAATCAGGTACACCTGCTGATAATTTCAAACAATTAGATTTCGAATTTGATGATTCAACGTTGAAATCAGATCCTTACTTCTTCAGATTTGTGCCTCGTTCCTTACTTTGTGTTCCAATCAAGAATGAAGTAGAAACTTTAGGTGCTATTTACTTGGAAAGCTCAAAGGCTGAGAAACCATTCAACAAGTCCAAGCTTGAATTGGTATCGTTGCTTTGTACACAAGCTGCATTCTCATTGAACAAGGCAAGATTGTACCAAAGTACAATTGCAGCAAAGAAGGAAGCTGAGGAAGCAACTGCAGAGAAAGCTGCATTCTTGGCCAACATGTCACATGAAATCCGTACTCCATTCAACTCATTGTTTGCTTGTGCTGGTTTTTTGAAAGAGACTAAATTAGATCCATTACAACTAGAGTACGTTGAGACCATTCAATCTTCAGCAAAAGTTACATTGAACATCATTGATGCAATATTGACATTTTCCAAGATCGAACATGGTTCATTATTACTTGATCAAGATGAATTTTCGATCAATGAATGTCTTGAAAGCTCGATGCAACTGATTGCTGAACAAGCTGTTAATAAAGGGTTGTCATTGGTTTATTTCAACAGATCTGAAGGAAGTGATATTGTTAAAGGTGATTCTACCAGGTTTAAACAGATTATCATCAATTTGTTAGGTAATGCTGTCAAGTTCACACAAGAAGGTTCGATCGTTATACACCTTGAATCCAAGAGCATCAATCATGATGATCTGTTTGAGTTCATTGTTAGTATTGCAGATACTGGTATCGGTATTCCAACAAACTCTCATTCAAGAGTCTTTGGAGCGTTCAGTCAAGTTGATGGTTCATCAAAGAGAGTTTATGGTGGTTCCGGTTTAGGGTTAGCCATTTCGAAGAAGCTGGCGGACTTGATGGGTGGTAGTTTGACATTTGAAAGTGTTGAAGGCAAAGGAACTACATTTAATTTCTCCATCACGTCATCTGTATCGCGTTCTGTTGAATCTTCTACTAGCAGACACGGTAAAGGACTGAAGATCCTTATCGTTGATCTGATAAATCAAGCTAGTGATTCGTTGAAAATGGAACTATTGAAAACCACAGAGTTCAAAGTCGAAGTTGTGGAAGATGCACTCAAGATTGAAAGTTTAGATGGTTTTAAACTAGTGTTCTTGAATTTAAATCAATATGCAGCCTTACCACAACGTCTATTTGATACGATTGAAAAGAAATCATTGATATTGATGAGTGCTTATGGCTCTGTTATTGGAGAGAAAGTTCAAGCACAAAAACATCCTGTTTTACTCTTACCATTCAGAAGAAAGAAACTGACCCGAATCATAAACTCTATCTGCAGCACTGAACCAATGAATGTGATCAGTCGTCCATCATCACCAATGGCTAGACCTGAGTTGAAAATTGAGACCAAATTCTCATCCCAGTTGCCGTTGGGTCGTTCTTACCTCTCACAGCATTATCCATTGAGAATATTAGTTGTTGATGATAATCTTGTGAATACCAGAGTTGCATTACAGCATCTTAAAAAATTTGGATTCATTGCTGATTCTGCAGCTCATGGTATTGAAGCTTTAGAAAAATGTGAGGAGATTGTTGAATCTGAAGGTTGCAATTACGACTTGATCCTAATGGATCTACAAATGCCTTATAAAGATGGAATCACTACTGCGATTGAATTGAGAGAGAAATATCAAGAGCAAATCCAACTCCTACCTGTGATAGTTGCATTGACAGCCAATGTTGAGAGAGAAGAGAGAGATCGTTGCATTGCATGCGGCATGGTGGACTTTATATCAAAACCCATATTACCAAAAGTCCTGGAAAGAGTGCTAGAGTCTGTTGGACAGATGCGGTTCACGCAGAACTCCCACTGACAACTGACAAATTCCTTGAACATCATAGAATAGAGAAACACGTAACTAAGATAAATAATTCTCATTACATAATCCACTTACTATTGTAAATGTTGCGCTTAACAAAAGGGGAAAATTTTTGTTTCACGAAGAAAAAAAAAAAAAAAAAAAAAAAAAAACAAAACGAGCTGAATTTGTGGAAAATCAAAGTCGAGTCTCGAGTGAGTTGTCCACCGAGTTTATTGTGATTTTGGAGCCTTTTTAAATTAATTCACCACGAATTGACCGCGTTTTCTAATTTAATTGGTCCCATAACATTTAACTTTCAGCAGCAGGCTCAATTCTTTCTTGTTATTCATTCTCGGTCTGTTCTACACCAAAAGAGATAATTCCACAATTCATTGTTATTAGTTTTTCGTCTTTATCAATATCGACCACCCATTCCCTTTTAAATTTAATTTTATTTGGTGGCTCTCGCTATAAATACACCGATAAAACATTGAATTTTTTACGATTCAAACAATCATTAATTTGAAACAAAACCCACAAACATTGCACAAAATTTAAATAGGTATCAATATGCAGACCATCAAGTGTGTCGTCGTCGGTGACGGTGCCGTCGGTAAAGTGAGTCTTTTTCCCTCCTCCCTTTGTATCGTGCTGGAATCTGTGCCAATCAACAACCCCTTTTGATGAGTTTTTGAGATGCATGTTTCAGAAGTCGTGTTACATTTCTCAACTCTTTAAATGATGTTATTATCCATTAATCATAAGGATTGTCGGGCACATATTCGAGACGTATCCCCCTCCGGCTTTATACTAACATCATACAACACAGACATGTCTTCTAATATCATACACCACAAACAAATTCCCTGCTGATTATGTCCCAACAGTCTTTGACAACTATGCTGTTACCGTCATGATCGGTGATGAACCATACACTTTTGGACTGTTCGATACGGCAGGTCAAGAAGATTATGATCGTCTTCGTCCTTTAAGTTACCCTTCAACAGATGTGTTCTTGGTCTGTTTTTCAATCACTTCTCCAGCTTCTTTTGAAAATGTACGTGAAAAATGGTTCCCTGAAATCCATCATCATGCTCCAGGTGTCCCAGCCATCATTGTTGGTACTCAAGTGGATTTAAGAGATGATCAGATTATAATCGAAAGATTGAAAAGACAAGGAGCAGCTCCAATTAAACCTGAAGAAGGTGAGAAATTAGCCAAACAACTAGGTGCTGTTAAATACGTTGAATGTTCAGCTTTAACTCAAAGAGGACTTAAAAACGTGTTTGATGAAGCTATTGTCGCTGCATTAGAGCCAGAATCTGTGCAGACCAAGAGAAAGAAGAAATGTATCATTCTATGATCAAGATGTGAGAGTGTGTGTTTTTCTCCTTTTATTAATTGTTATATTCATGGTTGCTTGCGTTGGTTGTTGTTGTTGTTGTTGTTTTCTTCTCCTCTTCTGCTTCTTTGAAAAGTTTCATGTGATGTCGACTGGTTGATCTTGTCGAGTCATGTTATACCATGAACAGTGATTGGGTTTGATGGTGCTATCCTCGGGTTTAGACTATATATTTTACTATATTTTCCACTGTATTTGGTATATTTGTGTGTTTTGTGTTTTTGTTATTATAAACGGTACGAAGGCATTTATTTTCTGCTTATTGTCAGGAGTTCTTATATGAGAGGAGAAGTTGTGAGTATACCACCATCAATTTCGTTTTATAATGAGTTAAATGGTATAAAATAGAGGAATGTTTCAAAGAATATTGGTGTATCGATCATGATCATCATGATGTAAGTGCGTAAATTTAAGAACGATCTCTCTCCATATTAGTGCGTATATTTCAGCACTAACAAATATTTTTTTGGAAGGCGGAAAAAAACTGAACGTGAACAAAAAATTAGTCAAGAGAGATCATAATTCAAATCATCAGTACAAATTACAACTAAACAACTCGAACAATGGCTCAAGTTTATGGTGCTGCACGTTCAGAAACATTGTGTACGTATCCTTGTTTCTCAAACTGGAGAAAAAAGCGAAACAAACGCGCTTTTTTATCATGATTATAGTCAATTTTACTAACTTTACAAATTCATCAGTTCTTGGTGGTGAGAAAATCAGTGGTGAAGATATTCGTAATCAAAATGTTTTAGCTGCTCAAGCTGTTGCTAATGTTGTCAAATCTTCATTAGGTCCAGTTGGTCTAGATAAGATGTTGGTGGATGATATTGGTGATGTTGTTGTTACAAATGATGGTGCTACTATCTTAAGTTTATTGGACGTTCAACATCCAGCTGGTAAGATCTTGGTCGAATTAGCTCAACAACAAGATAGAGAAGTTGGTGATGGTACCACTTCCGTTGTTATCATTGCTTCGGAATTATTGAAAAGAGCCAATGAGTTGGTTAAGAATAAAATACATCCAACTACAATTATAACTGGTTATAGAGTTGCTTTAAGAGAAACAACAAGATATATTAATGAAGTTTTATCTCAACCAGTTGAAAGTTTAGGTAAAGAAACAATCATAAACATTGCCAAAACTTCAATGTCTTCCAAAATTATTGGTTCTGATTCTAAATTTTTTTCTAAATTAGTCGTTGATGCAATGATGGCTGTTCAAACCACTAATGGTAAAGGTGAAACCAAATACCCTGTGAAAGCGGTGAATATTTTAAAAGCACATGGTAAATCATCTCTTGAATCTGTTTTAGTTAAAGGTTATGCTTTAAATTGTACCGTTGCTTCTCAAGCCATGATTAAAAAAATCACAAATGCTAAAATTGCAGTATTGGATATAAACTTACAAAAAGCTAGAATGGCTATGGGTGTTCAGATAAACATTGATGATCCAGAACAATTGGAAGAAATTAGAAAAAGAGAATATGGTATTGTTTTGGAAAGAATTAAAAAAATAATAGCTACTGGTGCCAATGTTGTGTTAACCACTAAAGGTATTGATGATCTATGTCTTAAAGAATTCATTGAAGCTGGTGTTATGGCTGTTAGACGTTGTAGAAAAGAAGATTTGAGAAGAATTGCTAGAGCTACTGGTGCTTCATTTATAAGTAGTTTATCAAATTTAGAAGGTGAAGAAACTTTTGAAGCAAGTTATTTAGGTTATGCTGAAGAAGTTGTTCAAGAAAGAATTTCAGATGATGAATGTATTTTAATTAAAGGTACAAAAGCACATTCTTCTTCATCTATTATATTGAGAGGACCAAATGATTATACATTAGATGAAATGGAAAGATCATTACATGATTCTTTATCAGTTGTTAAAAGAACTCTTGAAAGTGGTAATGTTGTTCCAGGTGGTGGTGCAGTTGAAACCGCATTGAACATATATTTGGAGAATTTTGCAACAACAGTTGGATCTCGTGAACAATTAGCAATTGCAGAATTTGCTAATGCTTTATTAGTTATTCCAAAGACTTTAGCTTCAAATGCTGCTAAAGATGCTAGTGATTTAATCGCTAAATTAAGATCATACCATAGTGCGAGTCAATCAGCATTACCAACTGATTTAAAGAGAAAAAATTATAAGAATTATGGTTTAGATTTGGTTAAAGGTAAAATTGTTGATGAAACTGTTAATGGTGTTTTGGAACCAACAATCAGTAAGATCAAATCATTGAAATCTGCATTAGAAGCCTGTATTGCCATTTTGAGAATCGATACCATGATCACCGTTGATCCGGAGCAACCAAAAGAAGACGGTCATGACCATTGATCAATATATAAATACTTCAAATGCAGTACTGCCTTGACTGACATCATTATCATCGTAATACTTCGTAATGTAATGAATTTGCCCAAAAACAGTAATTTTCGCGTGTTTTTTTTCTACTAACAAATTTTAAACGAAAGCTGAGAATTTGCTAAACGACGAGTGTTTCTCTATTCAAATCTCGTTAAATTTGACTCTAAAAACACGATAAACTTCAGTGTTTGTTGGTTGTTCAATTTGTTAAGAAGACTGTGATAAACACTTTGATCTGACTTTTCGTTGGAAGCAGCTCAAATTTCAACAACTTTCGGCTGCTTTTTTCAGGAATCTTCAAAGGATTATTGTGCTATTCAAGTATTAATATTGAGTGATACTTTATATAGCCCCAGATTATTCGTTTAGATTCTTTGTTGCGTTGCTTATATAAATCAGATCTGAAGTCTATTCAACTGGCTCATTTCAATTATCATAATTAACAATGTCATACGATCAATCTAACATCCAACCATTCTTGGATTCATATACAAAGACTCTTCTTTCAACAGATGAGAACAAACAACAAGATCATGATGAAATTAATTTAAATGTGTCAGATTCAAATTCAAATAATTCGAAATCAAGAAGATCTTCTTCCAAAATTGATCATCTTATTATTGATAAAGATGGTAAGACAGTTTCAAAGAATTCTACAGGGAAGAGGAAATTTCATAATAAGTCCAAAATGGGGTGTGATACTTGTAAAAGAAGAAGAGTTAAATGTGATGAAGGTAAACCAATTTGTCACAAGTGTAAGAATATGGGTATTGAATGTACTTATCATTTGATCAATTCGTTAAAGAAAGAAATTGAAGATGAAACCCAATCTTTAAGATCATCATCACCAACTTCATCAACACCATCAATATCACGTCAATCTAAACAATCAAAGAAGACTCATCAAACAACTCAATCAATTTCAGATACCAAACAACAATCATCATCATCATCATTCCCATTCCCAATCCCCAAATCCATTTTACAAGAACTTCAATCAAATAACATTGATTTAAGTAAAATTGATTTAAGTAAGATTGATATTTCCAAGATTATGGATAATCCATTAGCAGCAGCAATGGCTTCAAATTTTACCAAAACATCAGATTTCCCATTCCCATCATTCACCATGAGATCATCACAAAATAATTCATCACAACAACAAGTTCCTAATATTTCCACAACAAGTGCACCTCCTATTGATCCAACACTTTCATTAAGATCATCAATGCTTGCTCATCAAGTCAATGTTAAAGATACATTACTTGATAGAAACTCATTATCATTAAACATGAATGAATTAAGTCATAATCCAACGATATCTCCACAACCTAGTATTTCCCCTGATACTCATGGTTCTCCATTATCAGCAAACCATCAAATCACCGGTGGGAACATGCATGGACATCATCATCATCATTCTGAACAACATGATGATTTCTCTACAACAACAGGTTATAATAACAATAACAACAATAATAATGTTCCTTCAGCATTTGATTCATCAAGTTCTTTGAATCTAACGGATTTAAAATTGATGTATCATTATACCACTGTTGTTGCACCAACTATCACCACTGCAGGGATTTCAGAAGCTAAAATATGGAGTGAAGATATTCCACAATTAGCATTTAATCATCCATTTTTAATGCATTCAATATTAGGATTTAGTGCAACACATCTTTCAAGAACGAATAATTCATTAGAACAATCCGTGACGTATCATCGTGGTGAAGCATTAAGATTATTAAGAGAAGCAGTATTAGAAATTTCATCTGAGAATACAGATGCATTAGTTGCATCTGCTTTAATTTTAATTATGGATTCATTAGCTAATGCATCATTACCTTCATCAATTTCACCAACTTCATTACCTGCCTCGGCATGGATATTCCATGTTAAAGGAGCAGCAACGATACTTACTGCAGTTTGGCCATTACCATTAAGTTCAAGGTTTTATAAATTCATATCAGTTGATTTAAGTGATTTAGGTGATATTATAAATGAAAAAAATGGATCAATTTCAGAATTATCATGTTTTGATGAATCAATTGCAGATTTATATCCAGTTGAATATGATTCACCATATTTAATAACTTTAGCATATTTGGATAAATTACATTTTGAGAAATATAAATCTGATTTTATATTAAGAATTTTTGCATTTCCAGCTTTATTGGATAAAACTTTTTTAGCTTTATTGATGTCTGGTGATTTAATAGCAATGAGAATCATGAGAAGTTATTATTCATTATTAAGAGGTTTTACCACTGAAATGAAGGATAAAGTATGGTTTTTAGAAGGTGTTTCAAAAGTTTTACCTGCTGATGTTGATGATTATAGTGGTGGTGGTGGTATGCATATGATGTTGGATTTCTTGGGTGGAGGATTACCTTCAATGACGACTACGAATCTTGCTTTGGGTTTGAATATTGATATCAATGATCATTTCATGAATCCATGAATTTTATAACTAACAACTCTTTTATATATACTTTTTAATCATCTATTTCCCATGTTCAATTCTAATTCAGATTTTGTAATCTTGTTTCTTTGTCTATCTGTATATTTCTCAAGATTCATTTGTATACGATTCTTTATACCATTATCTTTTAAATAACTAAATTCATTATCAAATGAATCAATATTAATTCTTCTTCCACCACCAATATTAAAATCTTCATTGACACCAATAATGACATTTTTAACGTATTTGCATTGTAAAACACATAAAGTTCTTTGTAATAAGTTCATTATAAAATCACCATTTTTAATGATTCCAATAACTATTTGACCATCATTTTTGAAATGTTCCAATACTTTAATATGATATGGATTGAATAGATCAAAAGAACCATAGATATAAGTAGTTGATTGTAAATCAATGGTATCAACTGATTGTATTGATATCAATTGATTATTAGTAGATTCAACATACCAAATGTTATTAAAAGGAGTGAACCCATCAAGATCAGTACTAAAATGTTTCACTAATTCATCATTAACAACTTTTAATACATCATTCTCATGAACAAATTGATTTTGTAATAATCTTTCAATCAATTCAGTGGTACTCACACCATTAGTTCTTTTAACAAGTTTCATCATTCCAGCATCTTTAATCTCTTGATAACAATCATTACCATCTTTATCAGTTGTTATATCATCACCATGAATAACGAAATCACAACCTTCTTTCTTGATCAAGTCTAATGAAGTGACGTAAGGAGCATCTGAATATACATAATCACACCATTTATTAGCTTTTATCATTGTGATTCTTTCAATTAAATTCATAACTGGAGGTCCTTTATTTAAAGTGATTTCTTCATCTGAATGAATTCCAATTTCTAAGAAAGATTGTGAAGTTGTTATGATTTTAGATTGAAGAAGGACATTAGCGTGACCATGATGGAAGAAATCAAAACAACCGTCGATCCAGAATTTCATTATTAGTTTATATTGTTATATGGATTTATTTATTGTTGATCTTTTCATGAAACTAATATAACTAATTCATATAATTCAATATAACATGAATGTCTCTAATTTCTTATTCACAAAAATGAAGAATGGATTGTTTAAACACAGATTCTTTATCAAAACTGGAAACAATGTTAAGAATGGAATTGTTATTCCCAAATTACCATTTTATAAGATTTGTTATAAGTTATTCATTAATGATGTTATGATAACAATAAATTCAAATGATCAATTAGTTGAATTATTGATGAACAAGATGGAGAACTCACCAGTATAAATAACCGTAAATTACATTATCATATATGAGTTATATACTAACGTGATATAGTTTTGGAAACAACTTGATGTTAAATGTGAAGCTTTATATTCAAATCAGTATACATTTGAATGTTTAATGAAAGATCAATTAATCAATGAATCTATCTTGAATAAGTTCAATACTAATCTGATTGAAGGATTTGATCAATTTGAAACATTTGAACAATCAACATTAGAATTATATATCTATTCTAATCAAGTTAATGTTGAACTAATAGTGAATATCATAAATTATATTAATATTGAAAGCAGTTTCACATTCCAATTGAACTTCCCATTAATCTTTAACAGGGATGTTAGAGATTGTTTTAAAGTGAATCTTGATTCAATTGGGAACATTTCATTAAATTTAAATCACAATTCATATTTAATGATTAAAATGTTAAAATGTATCATCAATTCAAGACAACAATCTTTATTGGAAAGACTTTTAACGAATAAATCCATTAAAGTTGATAAAGATTGTTTGAAGTTGATCTAATTAAACAGTCTTATATTTATATTTTAAATTGATTAATTGATCAATCTGTAAATCATCATAAATTATAAATTCAAATATTGTTGATGATATATTTATAATTAATGGAACAATAAACAGTAGATTTTGAGTCAAGTCATCTTTGATTATCATTAACAATGATAAACTTATTATAAATGTTGCAATTTTAAAATATATTCTCTTATTGGTAACATATCTCATAAACTCATTCAATATACCATTAAAACATCTATATCTTAAATTCAAAATTGATATTAAAACACTTGTAATTGATAACAAACATAAGAAAGGTCTCTTATTATAAGGATTGATGATATAGAAAGGTAATGGTAAAAGATAGATTATTGTAACATAATTTATCAATTTATTTATTTGTAATGAATTCATTTGTGATAAATCTTGTATTATTTGTTGTTGATCATCTGAATCAATTAAATCATCTGTTGAATCATCAAATGATGTCACATTAAGATGGTTATATAGTTTACTTCTTAATCTGGCCATATTATATCAGATTATATTAAATCAATAGTATGTGATTAAGTAATGATCAATATATTTTCACTTTTAAACATCAACTAATATAACTTCACTAATTTGATTCAATTCAACTAATTCATATATGTCCAAAATCTTGCCAACTCTTCCAAGAATCAGTCCAACATTCCAGAAATGGCTTCATCGTAAAAATAAGAACACTGAACAACCTCCAATAGTTCTTTTACATGGTTATTTAGGTTCAAAAATGAATTTAAAACATTTTGCTCTTGATTTAGCTGCTAATTTGAAGAAAGATTGTTACGTTGTTGATGCTAGAAACCATGGTGCTTCTTATCCAACTTGTTTACCAATGGATTATGATCATATGACAAATGATTTAGAAGCATTCATTGAAAACAATATCACTTGTGATTATAATACTAAAAAATTTGATTTATTTGGTTATTCAATGGGTGCTAAAACTGCTATGAATTATACTCTAAGACATCCAGATCTTGTTAGGAAATTGGTTCTTGTTGATAATGTTCCAATTTCTCAACCAATTGAACAATCAATTCATAAAATGATCCAAGCTGCTAATGATTTATTACCATGGTTTAGATCAAGATATAAAAGAAAGCCTAGATTAACAAAGAATTGGAAACAAGATGGTTTAAATCAATTGATGCCAATTTTACAAGATGAATCTTTATGTTTATATGTCTTGAGTTGTTTTAAAAGATCAAGTTCAAATATGGTATTTCAACATGGTGAACCAGTTTTTGAACAACAAACTATTATAAATATGGGATTGTTTCCTGAATATGATGGAGAACCCGTGTCTTTGACAAAAGTATTGTTAATAAGAGCTTTGAAAAGTAATATGGTTACAAATGAAGGTATTGAAAAACTTGATCAATTATTTCCAAATAATCAAATCATTGATATTGATACAACTCATGAAAATTTGATGATTGATCATAAACAAGATGTATTTGATATAACAGCACAATTCCTGGGACAAGATACATGATTCATGATCATATATATATATAGATTAATAGCATATATTTTTGTAGTACTCAATGGACATGTGTGCTAAGTTTGGAACTAATTTTATTGATAACTCGTTGTACAATGATATCTTTGCTTGAGGACACGGATATATCCATAGCCAGCGCTTGGAAAGGAGTATAACTAGCACATAAACTCTTGGGCCTGGGCCTTCTGTACATCTCAAATGGGTACAATACAAATTATTGTATTGTTACGTAATATCTTAGTCATCATTCATGCTCTATCTCTCCATTGTTTTGAGGTTAATTACACAAAAGAGTTGGGTTCATTTGAGAGAAATTATCATCTGAATTCCTACCATTCTTTCAGCTGCTACCTGTTCCCAATCACTGATTCACAAATGGGAGGCCCGTCTGACTCAGATATACAATCACCCGCTCCGAAAAAAGCCAAACTTCGTCCACATCCTGGTTCTGTTCTTCCAACAGCTCTTCAACTTGGTCTATCAGATATCCAACTCATAGATCGATCAAATGACAATTCACAACGCTCCAACATAGATTTCGATCCAGAGGACATATCTGAGCCGATGGCAAGAGCTCAGTCAGAATCCCTCTTCGAAAGAGACATTGCAGGTTACCCCGAGCTCTTGAGCAGAGATCGTGAGAAACTTTCGGATGACTTCCACAAAGTCTCTGATGTAGGTCAGTTCATTTTCACTACACGCAGACCTCTTCCCTTCAGACCTATCAAGGTGCCGGTTAAAAAAGTCTTCAAATCAAATTCATCCAGCAACCAGCTCAAGAAGACCGAAGATGGTAAAGCCCATGTTAATTTTCCACCACAGTTTCTTGTGTTCCCACGACTCTTCTACAAGGACACGGATAAGAAAGCAGAACGTTCCGATGGATATGTTCTTTCTGATGCTCAAGCTAACGAGAGGTACTCTAAAAAAATGTTAGAAAAAGCACACGACTCTCCCTCTCTTATGGTACATAGTCCTTTGGGGGAGGAAATTGTCGGTAATATGGTTTATTGCAGTGCTTTGCTAAAGACGAAGGATGAAATCAAGTATGATGCTGAGTCTAATTTGCAGTCCTTTCAGAAAGATGCTATATACTTCCCTTTGAGCTTGCCACTGGAAGCAATCTGCTCGAAAAACTTGACTTATATTGAGCGACAGTTACGAGAGGATGACGGTTCATCGAAGAGAGATCATAAGGCTATTACCCAATATAAAGTTGATCGAATAAGTGTGCAAAAAGAAAAACGTTTGCCAAACTCCAATATTATTCCAGATTTCACGTTTGGGGTATTTGGGCATCTAGAAGTTGACGAAAAAGCTCCGGCATCATCCAGCATCACCAAAGGTCAAAGAGCCAAGTTTGCTGCTGAACGGTTCATCAAAGCAACTACTATAGTAGAGGTTGAAATTCCCGATTACCAAATTTTTCAAAGTGAGCCATTCTCATCTGTTTATGGAGATACAACTGATAAAGGTCAGTCTGCTTATAATCCGTCTGAAGTGAAGAGTACAGACAAGCCAGAGGAACCCGGTTTAAGGCTACCAACAAAGAATTTCTATCAAGTGGTTACCAAAGCAATGACAACTGCTGTCATGGCTAACACCAAAAAGGTGATAATTACCGACGGAATTGCAATGTTATTTCTTGATATACAAGTCAGCTCAAAAGAGGAAGCTATTAAGGTTAGAACTCTCAACTCAGAAGAGTACCAGGACTATGTCCATCTAAGTGATCCCGGTGAATCACCCATAGAAACTCACATTTATTGTGTTCCATGTTATAGCTACTTCATTCCCGACATGTTCGAATACAGAAAGTTCAATGAGTTCGTGTTGGGCTTTCTTGATATGACACCTAATGATGTCAAAGGCATTCAAACGTTAGGAGAGTGGTACAGGGGGAAGATTGCAGAATATCACGATAATCATGAAGATCAGGTTAAGCATGAAGATCAGAATGGTAGTCATATTGGTAGAATGAGTACAGACTCCAATAAGACTTCCGGCTTGACAGAGGGTTCATCGAAGAAGTCAGGAACCACGAGAAGTGTCATGGCAGCTATACCTGAAGAAGGTATCCAAGATGCTTTCCACTACTGTTATGTTAGCAAACAATGTGATCATCATGCATCTTCCTTTGAATCCGTGTCTGCTTCAGTCGATCTATGGTTTTCCCATGAGAAAGATGTATCCAATTTGTCTCACTACATCTTAGATTCAGACAATCACGCGCTCTCTCAATTGCACTACATGGATAAAAGAATCTTGGAAAAATTCGATCTAGATCCACTACATCCTCTTCTCGAAAAAGAGGGAACATTAACTATGAAAACTCGAGACAGTTTTTACTTTGAGCTTGAAGATGGTTATGAATTTGATGGAATATCTGGAGAGGAGCATGCTTTAAGAACGACTCTTCAGGAAGCAAAGATTTTGACCTATTTGAACATGGACCCTAGTACTCAGCTGTGGGTTCCGATGATTCTAGCGTGTGGACTCATCTGTGATACTGCAAGAGGTTTTGGATTCTCGTTGAGGGCTGTTGTTCGAGGTCCTTATATTTTGATGAGCACCGTTGATATAAGAGACTGGTACAGTCTCACTCAGGTTGAATTGAGGATCTGTATCACTGAGAAGATATTGCCAGCTTTCGACGCAATCCACTCAAAAGGCATCGTTCATAATGATGTACATTTGGGTAACGTACTCTGCACAACAGAGTTGGACGGAACGATTGGTGTGAAGATTATCGATTTTGAACGCTCTTATGATGCTTCCTCGAAACCTAACAAAGAGATGCTATTCGAGAGCGAGACGAAGAAAGTCCTAGGACTACTTCGAGGATTGATGGGTCACTTGAAACCAGGCCGTTCCACTGTACCCCTGGAATTGTACCCCAAATTGATTACTACGAATGATGAAAACAAGGGGACTGCTACGAATGATGAAAACAAGGGGACTGCTATCAAAGATGAAAACAAGGGGACTGCTATGAAGGATGAAACCAAGGGGACTGCCACGAATGATGAAAACATTGACACATCGAAGTTAAACCCAGCTACTAAATCTCCTTGGAACAGATAGACGTACACTTACTGCTGAAGACAAGATTCTGGTTTCATCGACAAATATGACAGGTGTATGTTGAGTTTGGATCACAATATGCTAATTAATATCGCTTCTGGATTTTTAACTTCTAGCTTAAAAGCTGATTGTAGATCTTGAACTAACGAACTAGGCAGTCTGTATACTCTACAGTTGAAACCAGGCGATTGAAAAACAGACAATGAGTAATAGGCATAACTATTGAAGGGTGTTTTTATCATTTGAATGAATGCAACGGCGAACCAACGTTCAGGTACGCTGGAAAATGAAAACAATGATTAACTCATGAATGAGAGAACCTGCAGTATAAAATGAAATCAATGTTCTTTTGACCAGTCGGTTTGGTAGGTGATAATCTTTGTATTCTTGTTCTTCTTTCACGACTGCTTATCTTCATACGTTTTACCAATGAAAATCAGATACATGTCTATTGAGTACTACAGAAATATATGCAATTAGTTCCAAAGTGAATATCACTTCTATTCATTGAGTTATTATATTTTTCCACTATCTGGTACACCACATATAGACTAAAAGACTGGATAGAATTCATTGTATTTCTTTCCATAATAAGCAGTACTAACCAATCCTAAAGTGGTCAAGATGATAGGAATTGGTTTAGTAAATTTAACAGGAACACCTCTTGCAATACCAGCAGCTAATAATAATGATGATGAACCAAGAGCTAATTCTAAACCCCAATCAGCATTTTTATGTAATAAATAACCAGCAACGGCATAAGCAGTAGAGAAAGTTAAGCCAGCAGCTAAAGAAGGGAAAGAACCTTTCTTACTGATCATATCATTAGTATACTCTTATGAAATATAATTATATATGACTTACATATAGCCCATTGAACCACCAACTAAAACTAAAGCCGAAAGTGTATAAGCTGGATGTTCCTTTGAAAGTGTTAATAAATTGGAAATAACATTTGAACAATTGAACATACCATTTTTAAAGTGATAATTTATAGATGATTTAAAGATAAAAGGTGATTAAAATGTAAATTAGTTAAATGATTATTGTGTTCTTATCTCCGGGTAACACACACGTATATCGTATTTGATTATGTAAATATTATGTAATTATGGATTATGTAATCATAAATAGTAAACTCATATTCGATTCTTGAAAGAAGTAAAAACCATCAATTAAGTTTTTGAGGCTCATCTTTATATCATTATTAACTTAACTTAACAATTGATTAATTGATGAAATGATATTGCTGATAATGATGATGAAGCTATATTAACATAACATGAAACAAATAAAGAATAAGAAACCAATGAAATCATCAGCTCGTAAAAAACTTCTTTTATTAAAATTAAGAAGAATTCAAGAATTAAACAATAAATTAAAACAATCATTAATGAGAGAAAGATTATATGCTTCAAATGCTTCATATTCAATAATTAATTATATAACAACTCATAAAGATTATGCATTACCGGAAATATGGGGATATATGCAACCAGGTGAGAATCCATTAAGATCAAACACATATCAATCTAATTTGAATTCAAATAATGTTGGATGTTGTACAATAATGTGACATTCCATCATTATGTCATATATATTAATTTGATTTATTAACCCAATTGTTTCTCTTCTGTTTGAATTTCAAATTTTAAATGATCTTTAGTATCATCATATAATTTCTCATCATCACCACATCCACAATCATAATCTTCAAGTATATTAGAACAATCATACATTTGTTTATCTAATCTTTCATTAACTTTATTATGTATATGACATCCCCAAACTGCAGCAATTTGTCTTGAATTTAATTGTGGTGGATATTTCTCTAATAATTTCATAAAGTGTCTTGCACAATCACCACATGGATAAACTTTTGCAAATAATTCAATATATTGTTTTAATGTTGTTTTTTCTAAAATTGTTGGTTCATCAGGATATCTTGCTAATATAGTATGAAATAATTTCCATGATGCATTTCCTAATTCAGCTTTCAATGTTTCATTAGCCATCTTTGGCATGAATGGTATGTCCACTAGTCCATCACCACTACCAGCAACACTTATCATATCATCATCATTATTATTATTATGCGTAGTAGTATGTGTCTCTAAAGGTTTTGGATCTTGAAGATTAGAAGTAGAATGTAAAAAAAAGAATAATAAACAGATTGCTCCAATTGAAGCAAACATCGATACTGATGGTTTCTTCATAATTCTAGCCATTTCTTAACAAGTCAAATATGAAATCAATTTAACAATACACAAGTTCAGTTTTAAGAGTATTAATTAAATCACCAGATCATTATCTACACACATTTCGCGAAAATGATATAACAATTGTTGAGGAACAGTAAATTCCGAATGAGGAAGAGTTCCTAAATAGGAAAAATTAAACAAACGACTCACCGGTCGTCGTTTGGAAGTGAAATTTTTTTTATTTTACCAATCTTGAAGTATATGTGTTTAGAGGAATTGAACAACTATTTACATACAATTGAACCTGTACAAGGAAGAGAGCTTCTGAACTACAGTGTATGGTAGATAAGACATCAAAGAAACAGATTGTACTGAAATATAAACGTTAGCGTCCATTGACAGCCGCCACTTCCTATCCAAGGACATCAGAGATTGAGAACACTAATTCAAGTCACGAGTAACCATGAACGGTCTAGTTAATGCTATGAAAGTACAGTTTGAAGAAAGCACAGGAGCCCAGGCCGCGAAATGAACAATCAAAACATTGTATTATTATATAATATCTTAGTCATCATTCATGCTCTGAGGTTAATTGCACAAAAGAGTTGGGTTCATTTGAGAGAAATTATCATCTAAATTCCTACCATTCTTTCAGCTGCTACCTGTTTACGATCACTGATTCACAAATGGGAGGCCCATCTGACTCAGATATACAATCACCCGCTTCGAAAAAAGCCAAACTTCGTCCACCTCCTCGTTCTGTTCTTCCAACAGCTCTTCAACTTGGTCTATCAGATATCCAACTCATAGATCGATCAAATGACAATTCACAACGCTCCAACATAGTTTTCAATCCAGAGGACATATCTAAGCCGATGGCAAGAGCTCAGTCAGAACTTCTATTTCAATCAGACATGGCAGGTCACATCGAGCTCTTGAACGATGGTCCCAAAAAGCTTATGAAAGACTTCCAGAAAGCCTCTGATGTAGGTCAGTTCATTTTCACTACACGCAGACCTCTTCCCTTCGTATCTCTCAAGGTGCCGGTTAAAAAAGTCTTCAAACCAAATTCATCCAGCAACCAGCTCAAGAAGACCGAAGATGGTAAAGACCATGTTAATTTTCCACCACAGTTTCTTGTGTTCCCACGACTCTTCTACAAGGACACGGATAAGAAAGCAGAACGTTCCGATGGATATGTTCTTTCTGATGCTCAAGCCAATGAGAGGTACTCTAAAAAAATGTTGGAAAAAGCACACGACTCTGCCTCTCTTATGGTACAGAGTACTTGGAGGGAGGTCATTGTCAGCAGAATGGTTTATTGCGGTGGTTTGATAAAGAACGACGATGAACTCATGTATCATAGTGAGTCTGAATTGCAGCTTTTTCAGGGAAATGCTATTTTTTTTCCAGTTAGCTTGAGCTTGGAGGCAATCAATTCACAAAACTTGAGTGATATCGAGCGACAGTTACGAGAGGATGACGGTTCATCGAAGAGGGATCATAAGGCTATTACCCAATATAAAGTTGATCGAATAAGTGTGCATGAAGAGAAACGTTTGCCAAACTCCAATATTATTCCAGATTTCACGTTTGGGGTATTTGGGCATCTAGAAGTTGACGAAGAAGCTCTGGCATCATCCAACGCCAGCATCACCAAAGGTCAAAGAGCCAAGTTTGCTGCTGAACGGTTCATCAAAGCAACTACTATAGTAGAGGTTGAAATTCCCGATTACCAAATTTTTCAAAGTGAGCCATTCTTATCTGTTTATGGAGATACAACTGATAAAGGTAAGTCTGCTTATAATCCGTCTAAAGTGAAGAGTACAGACAAGCCAGAGGAACCCGGTTTAAGGCTACCAACAAAGAACTTCTATCAAGTGGTTACCAAAGCAATGACAACTGCTGTCATGGCTAACACCAAAAAGGTGATAATTACCGACGGAATTGCAATGTTATTTCTTGATATACAAGTCAGCTCAAAAGAGGAAGCTATTAAGGTTAGAACTCTCAACTCAGAAGAGTACCAGGACTATGTCCATCTAAGTGATCCCGGTGAATCACCCATAGAAACTCACATTTATTGTGTTCCATGTTATAGCTACTTCATTCCCGACATGTTCGAATACAGAAAGTTCAATGAGTTCGTGCTGGGCTTTCTTGACGTGACACCCAATGATGTCAAAGACATTCAAACGTTAGGAGAGTGGTACAGGGAGAAGATTGCTGAATATCACGATAGTCATGAAGATCAGGTTAAGCATGAAGATCAGAATGGTAGTCATATTGGTAGAATGAGTACAGACTCCAATAAGACTTCCGGCTTGACAGAGGGTTCATCGAAGAAGTCAGGAACCACGAGAAGTGTCATGGGAGCTATACCTGAAGAAGGTATCCAAGATGCTTTCCACTACTGTTATGTTAGCAAACAATGTGATCATCATGCATCATCCTTTGAGTACGTGTCTGCTTCAGTTGATATATGGTTTTCCCATGAGAAAGATGTATCCAATTTGTCTCACTACATCTTAGATTCAGTCAATAATGCGCTCTCTCAATTGCACTACATGGATAAAAGAATCTTGGAAAATTTTGATCTAGATCCACTACATCCTCTTCTCGAAAAAGAGGGAACATTAACTATGAAAACTCGTGACAGTTTTTACTTTGAGCTTGAAGATGGTTATGAATATGATAGAATACCTGTAGAGGAACGTGCTTTGAGCGTGACTCTTAAGGAAGCAAAGATTTTGACCTATTTGAACATGGACCCTAGTACTCAGCTGTGGGTTCCGATGATTCTAGCGTGTGGACTCATCTGTGATACTGCAAGAGGTTTTGGATTCTCGTTGAGGGCTGTTTTTCGAGGTCCTTATATTTTGATGAGCACCGTTGATATAAGAGACTGGTACAGTCTCACTCAGGTTGAATTGAGGATCTGTATCACTGAGAAGATATTGCCAGCTTTCGAAGCAATCCACTCAAAAGGCATCGTTCATAATGATGTACATTTGGGTAACGTACTCTGCACAACAGAGTTGGACGGAACGATTGGTGTGAAGATTATCGATTTTGAACGCTCTTATGATGCATCCTCGAAACCCAACAAAGAGATGCTATTCGAGAGCGAGACGAAGAAAGTCCTAGGACTACTTCGAAGATTGATGGGTCGCTTGAAACCAGGCCGTTCCATTGTACCCCTGGAAAGAGAAAATGAAAGCAATGATTAACTCATGAATGAGAGAACCTGCATTATAATATGAAATCAATGTTCTTTTGATCAGTCGGTTTGGTAGGTGATAATCTTTGTATTCTTGTTCTTCTTTCACGACTGCTTATATTTATACGTTTTACCAATGAAGATCAGATACATGTCCATTAAGTACTACAGAAATATATGCAATTAGTTTTAAAGTGAATATCACTTCTATTCATTGAGTCAATATACTTTTCCACTATCTGGTACACCGTGGTGTACCCGGTAGTAGTTCGGTAAAAATAGTGGTTTTCTATCAGGTACACCACACATATAACCAGTTACATAATCAATTACATAATCATCCAAATAAAGTGTCATAAACAAATTTCAAATTCAACACCTTTTTAAACAACTTTTAATTCAATTCAATTGATTGGAAAAAGTTCTGGAAAGACATTTGGAATATGGCACAACGTGACGATGATGATTCCAAGTTTGTATTACCAAAAACAAGCACTCAAAGAGGAATTCGGACTGTTCAAGTGAACAACGCACGAGAGATGTTTAAATCAACAGTTAATGCTAGATTTCCAACATCTTCATCTTCAACTACATCAACTAATATCTCAATTAATACAGAATCAAGAGTATCATATCCAAAAGTATCAGTTCCTGCAAAGAATCATAATGTTGATACTTGTAAAAACCCACAATGTAATCATTGTGGACAAGTTATAATACCATCTCCAAAAGCTACATATCCAATAGTTGAAACACCATCAATATCAATAAATGATTGGGAGATTTACACTACTAAAAAACCAATTCTTTCATCTGATGAGATTGATTCAGAAACTGAAAGATTAGGAATGCCACTTCCTGAAATGATCTTTGGAAATAATAAGATGGAGATTAAGAATAAAAAACATGGCTTTATATTAAGTTTTAATACTCCTCATGCTTTAAATTTAGTTGATTCAAAAGGTGAAAATCTATTAAGTGTATCATATTCTGAAGAATGGTTCAGTACAAGAAATACCGATAATCAATCTGATGTGAAAGGGATAATGAAACCTTTTGATTGGACTTATACTACAAATTATAATGGATCAATAACATTTAATGATGATAAGAAATTTGAATTGAAAACCGATCCAAACGCTACAATTCCAATAGATAAATTGAAACAACCAGATCCAATTCTTTTCTTTGATGATATGGTATTATATGAAGATGAATTAGGTGATAATGGAATTTCAGTATATAGTTGTAAAATTCGAGTAATGCCTGAAAGGTTATTATTACTTGCTAGATTTTTTTTAAGAGTTGATAATGTGATATTCAGAGTTAGAGATACTAGAATATATATTGATTTCAATGAAGATTTAATGATTAGAGAATATAAAGAACAAGAAGCAAATTATTCTGATGTTGTGAAAAAAGTTAGTCCATTGGCTGGTGATCCAAGAAGTTTCTTAAGAGATCAAAATTGGATCGCTGCAAAATTACCAGTGTTAAAAACCGTCATTGAAACTATCAAATTTGAACAATCATCATAAGTGGCATATATATATTTATATATTCAATAATTATATTAAGAGAACTTTTTTGGCAAGATCAATGTTTTCATAAGTGGCATTTTTAGTTTTAATTATATCATTTAATCTTGATTCAGATAATTCTTTCAATGATTCATAATCTGATTCAATATCTTTAAGTTTCTTTCCATCAATTTTGGAAATTTCTAAAGTCAAGATATAAATTCCACTCCATCCTTCAACAAAATTTTTTGATAATTCAACACTTCTTAAATATTGTTTTAATGAATTATGGAAATCTTTTAAATCATTCTTCTGTTTATATAATTTGAAATATAAACCACCTAGTTTCCCAAAAACAACATAATTGAATGGTTCAACAAGAAGAACTTCTTCATAACAAAAAATTGCCTTATCATAATGACCTAGTTTTGAATAAGCTTCAGCCAATTCAACAGAGGTTTCAACATCCAATGGAACATACATTAGATATGTGTTCAAACTTTGTATGTATTCTTGTGGTTTGATGAATGATTTAGTCAATGCTATTCTCTTCTTTAAACTTAAAAGTTCTTCTTTATCTCTTTTCAATAAATAATCAACACCATCACTATTCTTATATGTTGATAAATATGTAGCTTTTAACACTGCAATTCTTTGACTTGATCCTTCATCAAAATTATCAGTGATTCTATTAAGACAAGTTTTAGCTTCAAGATCATTTCCAATTATTAAAGCAAGATAGAAATTTAATTCTAATAAATTGTAATATTCAATGTTTGAGATACTGTTAACATGATTATTCAAGAATTGCTTCAATTGTTTATATGTTGCCAGGTTTTGTTTAGGTGATTGAGTGACAAACAACGAAAGAGAGTGAATCTCGAGCAGTGAATCTTTAACAGACATTTTCTTTTAATGATTTCTTTTATAATGAAATGAATATCTAAAGAAAGAAGTGATGTTGTTCTATTTAAATTGGTTTAGTTTATTATGTCATCATCATCATTATTACGTAATTATGTGATTATATAAGTATTACCTAATCATATCCGGGTAATTCTAAATTTCGCGGAAACATTTTTGAAAATGAAAAAAAATTTGTTTAAAACGACGTTCAAAACATCTCAAATTTATCACTGAAAAGCGACTTTAAATCTGATCTTGTTGTTTATTTACCAACTCAGTTCTTTCAATCAATTCATCACACTTTTTTTCAACAGTTCAAATTCACCACAAAAAAGAAAGGCTCTTTATGCATTATATTGATCACCAGAATTCGATAAACTCATTAATAACCTTACCCAATTTACTTCGATCTATATTATATTAAGCTATCCAATTATTCAACATGTCTTTAGTCAACATCTGCCGTGATAACTCGGATCCATTTTACCGTTATAAAATGCCTTTAATTCAATCTAAAATTGAAGGTCGTGGTAATGGTATCAAAACTGCCGTTGTTAATACTAGTGAAGTTTCTCGTGCTTTAGGTAGACCACCTTCTTATTTAATCAAATATTTTGGTGTTGAATTGGGTGCACAAACTACCGTTAATGAAACAACCGATCGTTATTTGGTCAATGGTGTTCATGATGCTCCAAAATTACAAGATACATTGGATGGATTTATTAACAAATACGTTCTTTGTGGATCTTGTAAAAATCCAGAAACTGATATCATTATTACTAAAAATGAAGATTTGATTAGAGATTGTAAAGCTTGTGGTAAAAGAACAGATATTGATCCACGTCATAAATTATCATCATATATCTTGAAAAATCCACCTGAATCTGCTAAAACTTCTAAAAAGAAAAAAGCTGCTACTGCTTCTGCTAATGTTGTTGGTGGTGGTTTATCAATTTCTGATATCGCTTCTGGTAAACAAAAAAAGGAACCAAAAGATGATGATGAAGATGCTAATTCTGATGATGATGTTTTAACTAGAAAAATCAACGCTGAAGCTTCTGCTTTACCAGAAGTTCAACCAGTCAATGATGATGATTGGGCTGTTGATGTGAGTGAAGAAGCTGTTCGTAAAAGAGCTCAAGAATTAGAAAACTTGGCCTTGGAAGAATCAAAAACAAATTTCGATAAGTTTGGTGGTTGGTTATTAGAATCTGGTGAAGATAAATCAGAATTACCAAATGATGTTGAAATTTATAAAAAAGCTGTTGAATTAGAAATTGTTGAAGATGTTGAAACTGTTCAAGTTTTGGCTCAAGTTTTATTTGATTCTAATATTGCTACTCAAATTGCTCAACATCAAGGTTTATTAACCAAATTAATCACCACTCCAAAACATGAAAAGGCATTCTTGGGTGGTTTAGAAAGATTCTTAGGTTTAGAACATCCTGAATTATTACCACAAATCGCTAAGATCTTAGTACAAATCTATGAGAATGATATTGTTGGTGAAGATACTTTTAAAGATTGGGGTTCTAAAGTCTCAAAGAAGTACGTTCCAAAAGATATTTCCAAAAAAGTGAAGAAAGCTGCTAAACCTTTCATTCAATGGTTAGAAGAAGCTGAATCTGAAGAAGAATCTGATGAAGAATCAGAATAGATCTTACGGTACACGCTAATAAAGTTATGATAATGTTTCAATCTTACTGTAGTCCATACTTTCCAGAAATGCAATCAAATTATATTAACGCTATAAAGCACATCGAATATCAACAACAAAACATGAACGTACCGTTTCATTCAAAAACCCCAAGATAGTATCATCAAAACAAAAACAAAACCACTATCATCATTATAATTAAAAACCAGATAAAAACAACATGCAGTAAAGAGTCAACATAACTATCAAAAAAACCAATTTATGAAAACTGATCATAAAGCTTCAGTTCTTGTTCTTCTCACTTTATCCTTCTTCTTTTTACTATGCTTCTTGGATGAATTATCATTACTAACTTTATGAAATGGAGTTGAATAAGTTCCCTTGACACTATTCATTTTGAAAAATTCACGATCTAGATCTTCAGTGGCATTATAAATAGCAGCTTGTTTACCACCATGATTTACTGATTTAGCAGCGTCGGCACCAGAACCAGCAATATGTGAAGAGAAAGAGATTTTTGCTAAATCTTCAGCCAAATTGAAATTATCAATACCTTTTGTATGGAACGCTTGTAAGATTTGTTCTTTTCTATTTTCGGCTAATGAATCAATGGTGTATAGTTCCTTATTGAACTCACGTTTCTCTTCTTCACTATATGGAGTATTATCCATATGTGGAGGTGGATGAACGTATAATAATTTACCATTGACGTAATCCTTTAAAATGTATCTAGCAGATCTTGGTTCATCCGCACTACCAAAACCTTGGGTCATATAACCTCTAGCTCTAGCATAAGCATTCAATAATTCTTGAGCTGTTGGGATCCCTGAACCACCATCTTCTTTAGATTTGATAGGAATGGCAATACCATAAACGGCCTCAAGGAAAAACTTTGGGATTCTTTGAGCGACTAATTGTGAAGGACCAGTATATTCTCTTAATTGATCAATTGGTAACACACCACTACAAACCAACTCACCATTAGTGAATGCGAAATTTGGAAAGACTAAACCAGGACAATCACAAAGAAGAACTTTATCTGAAAGATGAATGGTTTGGAAATGTTTGGTTTTACCTGGAGTAGAAGAAACAGAAACTTTCTTGGATCCAATCAAGGCATTGATAGTGGAAGATTTACCAACATTTGGATAACCGACTAAACCAATGTTTAATATTGGTTCTGTTCCATTATTTGGTGTTGAAAGAGGTTCTGGAGCTTCAGTTAAAAATAAGTTTTCTAATTCTTCAATCTTTAAGATTCTAATAGCATCATCTAGTTCTTCTTGATCTTCAACTGTTTCAATAAGTTCACCATTAGCTTCTTTCTCTAAAAGTTGATTGGCTTCAAAAGCACTAAAGAAAGTATAGTTGATATTTTTCGATTTGAAATATTTCGACCATTCAAGTCTTTGTTTTGGAGTTAATAGATCAGCTTTGTTAACTAATAACAAACTTTTTTTTCTCTCATCAAGTTCCTTAACGTAAACGTCTAAATCTGGTGCTCTGAATAATAATGGATTTCTAGCATCAACAATTTGAACAATTAAATCAGATCTTTCAGCAACTCTCCATAACTGTCTCCAAACTTCAATATTTCTTTCAAAAGGTGTCAATAGCAAATCATTGTTCTCTTGCAGTTTAGCTAATTCTCTTCTCCATTCTAAAAATGCATTCTTTTCTAATCTATCAAGTTCTAATCTTGTCATTGATTCTGTCCATTTAGGTCTTCTTGGAACGGTTAACTTGTTTTCATTTTGTAGTTGTAACTCTCTCAACCTCGTTTCTTGTTCCAATGTCAACAAATATTGATTCTTTGAAGTATCCACTTTAATAATCTTAACTTGATTATATCTATCAGCAGTGAAATCTGTATCAGCTAATTCAGCAGTGTTTAAAAACTCATCAAGGGCATTTTCCTGAGTCACTGATCTCATTTTAACCCATCTGTCTTCATGCTTATCGGTGGTGAATCTCATCTCACCATCTGGAAGATACTCCACTCTATTCTCCTGTTGTCTAACATTGGCAATGGATCTACCTAAACCAATAGTATTCTTATTCTTATGGTGCACTGGTTTTGGCCCTTTTGGAGCTTTCCATTTCTTTGGTTGTTCCTTCAAAGGCTATGAGTAACTGTTAGTATGGCTAATTCAATACCGCTGATCTCGAATATCGCATCATAAACATACCATTCTTAACTAAATTATCGACTTCTCACTTCAAAATCAATGATTATTAAAAAGCTTTAAAAACTAATAAGCAAAAAAAAAAAAAAAATTATTTCACTTAAAAATTTCGCGATGAGGTTACCCGGCTCGTTTTATATAGTGTATGATATTAGGTTACTATGACAATATTTAACATCCCACTAAGTTTATTCATATAAAACAGGTGGTTTAATAGGTTTATTGAGCTGATTTGTGATGGAGATTGTTAATGTGGTTGAGTTGTTTTGTGGTATGTGCTTTTTTCTTGACTTTTGATTGGACAATTATCACTAACAATTTAAAGGTCCTGAAGAGGTTTCTGATTTGATGGTGAGGACTGTTACGCCAAATAATGATATCAAAGAATTGCTGGAGAGTAAACAATCGTGGTCTTTTGAGATTCAGGCAACAGATGGTGAGTTGAATTGTAATGCTGTGATGAAGTCTACTGACTTGAAGACTTTGAAACACCAAAGCAACACAAAGAGTGATTATGATTGGGAGGTTTTGGTATATCAAGTTCTCTTCAATGACTTACCTCAGGACTCTAAGAACTCTATCAAACTGAGTGCAACCAAATCAGAAAGTAATGGGATCACTTTGAACATATCGTTGGAACTTGGTGCTTCGATCAAACAGACTTTAGGATCAATTCAACTCTCAGATGATGATACTGGAGTTGAGACAAAATACGATCTTTTCATGTGGACTTGGACATTACAGACAGAAAGAGACAAGATACGACTCAAGTCCAATAAACTAGAAGCTGAGAAGGTGAAGCTGGAGGCCCAGTTATCCAAGTCTTTGAAGAGTCAAGAAGACCTAGTTGAACAATTGAAGAAGAAAGAAGAGCATAGAGCCAAGGTGTTCACTCGCATACTGAACGATTTTCAAAACTATAATCAATCGGTATTGAACGGAGAAGTACAGGATCTAGAGGATCACTTCAATGTTGAATACATAAGAAAAGCCATTCAGGATGCACAATTGGAAGAAGAGAAACCACCTGTGAAGAAAAGAAAGACTACGCCGAAAGAACCTAAATCAAAGCATGAAACCAATATTAAGACAGTTTCTCCAAAGAAGAGAAAGACTAGAGCAGCCTTGAAGAGAAAAGTGGTAAAGAATGAAGATGAAGATGAGGAAGTAAAAGACGGGAAAGACGATGAGGAGGAGGATTTTGTTGTTCCTGACTCTCCAGCTGTTGAAAATGAAGTGAATGAAGAAGATGAGGATACTACACCACAAGCTACACGTGCAACGAGTCTTCCATCTGAGAGATTCGCATTCACTAATAAGTTAGAACAAGAAGAAGAATCAGATGAGAAAGCTACCGAGGAAGAGAACGAGCCTGAACTTCTAAGAGAAAATGACGACGAAGATGAAGAAGAAGAAGAAGAAGATGGCGAGACAGAAGAAGATACTGATAATGAGAACAACTTTGAAGAGATGAATCAGGACTGGACAGACGATGATGATGAATAAGCCTTGTTTCCAAGCCCTAATATGTCTATGAGTTTATTCCTCGACCAAATTTGCTCCAAAAAAGATGAAACTTGAACTTGAAACTCAATAATCATCATCAAACAAGTGGCAGGACCGCTACACACATAAATACCACTGAAACAACATCAAATATCATCCTCAAATGACCCATTTAATCATTCTATTTTTAATTAGAAATTTTGTATTTTTCGCGAAATTAACGGTACCAAAAAAAACCTCCAAGAAAAAAAAATTTTGGAATCTAAAAACACCACAAAAAATCTACCAAAATCGCTAATTTCTTGTTCAATTTCGACGAGCTTCACTTCAAATTTCTGTTAAGTTCACACTTTGATCGATCTTCGTCTGCTTCGTTCTTTTTTTTCTGTTTCATATTCGCTCTTTGGCCGCTTTTTCATCTCTTCAGTTCTTTTAATTCTGTCTCATAAATTCAATCCATTCGTTTCATAAAACACGTCACTTATTATGCAATCACTCTACACACAGTCCGGGTATGATCTGCCATACACTCCGCTAGCACCACAGCACATCATCGTCAACACACACTCTCCACAAGTGTCCTCCTCGCTACGTGAGGGTAGATTCCCATCCCAACAGGATTACCATCAGTACATGGATGACTACTCTGCTGGACTCGAAAACCAGCAAAGCCATTCCAACGCTTCTCAAATGATCTATTCCGACTTTGAATACCAGCAACAGCAACAGCAACAGCAACAGCAACATCAGCAACATCAGCAACATCAGCAACATCAGCAACAACAGCAACATCAGCTCCAACAACAACAGAGCTCTCATCAACAATTCTTGTCGAGATACCAAGATGAACACGCTGTTCAAGGCTTAAACATGTCTCAAGATCCAATGGGTTCCAACGAAGATCTGTACAGAAACTCACACTACAACAGTTCAGGATCCTTCCAGATGAACGACTCGAGACTAAACGGTTCCACTCCTCACTTGTCTTACGATTTTGCTTCAGAATCAGGTACTCCAGTCCAAGCTTCACTTTCTAATATGCCAGGTGGAATCGACTTCAACGCTGCACCTTCAAGAACAGTCTACTTGGGTAATGTTCCTGTTGACATCACTCCAAAGGAATTGCTTGACCACGTTAGAAGTGGTGTTGTGGAAAACATCAAGATCTTGCCTGAAAAGATGTGTGCTTTCCTTTCATTTTTAGATGAGTCAAGTGCTTTGTTATTCCACTCCGATGCCATCTTGAAGAGATTGAACATCAAGGACAACGATATCAAGATCGGCTGGGGAAGAAACGATCCAATGAGCTCCACTGTCCTAGCTAGTATTCAAAGAGATGGTGCTACTAGAAACGTTTACATCGGTAATCTTCCAAGAGACATCACAGAGATGAAGTTGGCTAAAGACATGTCAGAATATGGTGTTATTGACACAATCAAGATCTTGGAAGGTAAAGGTGTTGCTTTCATCCATTTCTGTTCGATTTCAAGTGCTGTCAAAGTCGTTAACGGTCTAAGTGAACAAAATGAGTTTTATCAAGATAAAAAGATTTTCTATGGTAAAGATAGATGTGCCTTCATCACCAAGACTCAACAACATAATGCTGCTCAATATTTAGGTTTGGCTCCAGGTATGGAACACTTAGTCACAAATGCCGACAGAGAGTTCATTTCATCCACTTTACTTCAACAATCCGCTGCTGCTGCTGCCATTGCTACCACTGCTGGTGGTGCCAACAACTTGGGAAATAGAACAGTCTATCTTGGTAACTTACCTAAAGAAGTCAAGGTTGAAGAGATCTGTAATGTCGTTAGAGGTGGTTTGCTACAAAGCGTCAAGTTCTTAGTAGATCGTCATGTCTGTTTCATCACTTTCATTGATCCTATTGCTGCTGCTCAATTCTTCGCCATGAGTCAACTTCATGGTCTGGCTGTCCATAATAAGAGAGCCAAAATTGGTTGGGGTAAACACTCTGGTCCATTATCCAATGCATTGACCCTTGCTGTCAGTTCTGGTGCTTCTAGAAACATCTACATCGGTAACATTGACTTGAACGATGAAAGATTCTCCAAGGAAAACCTAAGAACTAGATTCTTGGAATACGGTGATATCGAACAGATCAACTACCTTGCTGAAAAAAATTGTGTCTTTGTTAACTTCACTAATATCTCTAATGCAATCTTGGCCATTGATAAAATCAAGATTGATAACGATTTCAAAGATCTAAAGATCAACTTCGGTAAGGATAGATGTGGTAACATCCCAAGACAATTCGGTGCTGCGAACCCACAATCAAAGCAGCAACAACAACAGCAAGCACAAGCACAACAACAACAAACACAACAATAGATCACCATATGAAGAACATACTCCCAAGGCATTGACTCTGCTCTCATATTGATCACACATACATATGTTCACTTTTTATGTTTCCGTTTCTGTTTCTTTCATTTCATATACTGCATATACTCATCATATTTTTTGTTACATTCTTCAGATCATTCCTGCTTTTTTATCTTCTTTCACTTCTATGTTCTTCACATGCAAGAATATTCACATAAATAAAAACACGCTTCTTTGAGACGATCGATGACGATATTAGCACAAATACAAAACATACATTACCAAAACAATATCATCCGTATAATCTCCTCCCTCGTAGTAGACTACACCTTTCTAAAACTCGATGACATGTATACGAATTTGACAAGGTTTATAACTGATTCCACCTTTGAATTTTGTCATAATTGTGAAGTTGATGGTTTAGAGGCACCTTTAAGGAATTCTCTTTCATCGATGATTTCAATATAATCAGAATCATCATCAAAATCCATCTTGTCATCATGGCTAATACTTGACGTACGAATTTTCGGTATACTTAAAGGATTCACCGTTTGAGAATGATGTACACTGCTTGAACCAGAGCCCTGTGAAGAATACTTGCTTCCAAACGCTCGGTAGTTCGATTCATTTGCAGCTTGAGACGACGTTAAGATGATAGGAGAGTGTGATTTTTGTGGAAAAGTCTGTGGCACTCTTAGTTGTGAAGAATTATGATGTTCAGGGACCTCAATGGTAGGGGTATCTGTGGTGCTCTCTTCATCACTATCGATCAAAGAAATTATCTCTGGGACTGACTTTCCAATGTCATTTGGTGTTGATTGTGATGTGATAGCTTTAGATGCTTTTGGAACATCAGCCATGGAAAAGGCATCACCGTTTGTGTGTGATTCGTTCATTCCAAATGGTTGTGTGGTCTTTGACCAAGGGTCAGTTACTAGTCCTTTTGAAATTTGGAAGCTGATTCTTGTAACATCATCATCCGAACTGGGCTTTTCAGATTCATTGTTAAGCTCGCCATTGAGTTTAGGATCTTCAAGGGAAACAACAGACTTCTTAATCTTTTCGGCTGGCTTTTCCTTCTCTGTCATCAAGAAACTGTTTGATATCTTCGAAACTGTCGTATCAGTACCTTTCACCTGTAGAGGAGATGGCTTTCCCAAGACAGGTGTTCCAGTCTTCTCAACCAACTGTGTTCTATACTTGTAATCCTTCGATAGTGAGTTCTCAGTCCCTTGTGACTTGGCAATTGTTCTAGGGAGTACAGTTGCACAGAGTTCAGATCTTGATGTTGGTGTCTTTAATTCAGTAGGGTCTTTATTAAGGTGTTGACCAAACAAAGAATTGAGCCTCCAAGAAAAAATAGGTCTGGATGGAGACGGAGGTATTGTCTTGAATGATTCTGAAATCATAGGTTGAGATGATGGCATAGGTCTTTGAGATTCTAAAGCGACCTTGTTTGATGTAAGAGTAACTTGGGAAGTCGACTTGGTGTTCGATGTATCATTAGCAACGCTCCACTCTTGATTGGAGAACATGGTGTTTGGTGTAGCTCTTGTAGGAAAAGTGGGACCTGGTTTGGTTATCAACGGTGTGAACGGTTCTCTAGCCACATTGCTGACATGATATATGTAGTCTTTAATTGGAGCAGCAGCCATTTGACGTCTTCTTTCACGGTATTCTTGGTAGTTAAACACTTTTATAGGCTCCTCTCTGGAAGGTATAGGAGCTGAAGTTGGTTGTGTGGATCCGATAGGTTCCACATCATGTAAAGGATTGCTGAAAGAAACTGACTTCTTCCTTCGCCGAGGATCACGGTCTGTGACAGCAGAGGTTGAGGTGAGGATTGATGAGATGGCTCGAGGGAGTCTTGGATGAGGTTGAGTGGATGTAGGTACGTTGGTTCGAGGTTCTGAAGGTTGATCGTTTCTCAATCCAGCAGGTGGTTTCAGTGGTTGGCTTGAACTAGGTCCATTGGTGGCTGCTTCAGGGTGTGGATCACTGACTTCGGACTCAGTCTTATTGACTTGTGAATCATCCCCTGTCAAAGTCGTCACTAACCTTGATGGCTTTCCAATCAGCTTAACCGCACTTTGGGTATTGATAAAAGATATGTTCGAGTTCTCCTTCTCATTCATACGACTCTCAAGCCCGGGCATGGTCTCATGTGAAAAGTCATCAATATCCTCTTCAAACAGATAGTCAATAGAGGTAGTATCACCTTTGTTCAAATTGAAAAGAGCATTCTGTTTATGTCTTTTCTTCGTGATAAAAATTGATTGTGCTTTCTTCTTAGCCTGATTGAAACGCTTGACAGAACAAGAACCCCCTGAGTTTGAACTTCCAGTCTTGAGGCTGGAAGGTTGATGTGGCACTGGAGAACCGTTCGAGTTACTCTTCTGTATAGCTGATAGATTTGGTCGCACGAGAGCATCAGCAACAGTTGGTTCAGTTTTGTTGATAGAGCTTGGTACTTTCAGATCGAGGATAGGTACTTTCAAATTGAGGATAGGCTTATCAGGTAACGTTGTAGCTGAAACTCCAGTAGGTAGCTGGCTTGGTTGAGCCGCACCAGTATCATCGTCACTGCCATCTTCAATAACACGAAATTTCGAACGTTTACTTCTTGATAAGTTCAGTTGATCCTCTTCATAATCTTCTTCTCTAGTTTCCTTCACCGCTTCCACGTCTAAAATCGGTTCATCAACATCGCCGTCATCTATCTCATCTTCTTCATTCGTGAGAATGGTGAGAATCACGCCATCTCCATCCTCAGAGTCACTCTCTACTTCAATCTTTCTTATTTTCCTCTTTGGCTCTCTTCGAGGCAAATCATCAAGTCTATCAAGCAGCTCCGATAAAGGATACTCGGAATCAGATCCATCCTCATCGACAACACTATCATCATCAACGACGAATTCGTTATCGTATGCAGTTTCCCTATATGGCGTTTTGGCTTTCAAAGCTTCTTCATCTTCTTCAGAATCATCATGATCCTCGCCGATTCCAGCACCTTCTTCATAATCATCGTCATCCTTGGATGTCTCAAGATCATGCTCATTCTCTGACTCGGAGTCATCGGATATAACACTCCTGATGGGCTCATTTTCATCATCATCATTATCATCATTACTATTGTCATTGTCATCATCACTATCACTTTGTTCATTCTTAGTGTCGTGTTCTTGAGAGTTCACAAGTTGTTCAAACATGTCAAGTTGAGGCTTTGGTTCCACTTTTGGTCCTCTATAAGATTTCAATTTACTATTATCACCAAAGACAAACCTTTTTGCACTCAAACTGTATTTTGGCTTTTTTTGTCGTAGTTCTGGAACAGATTGTGTGTGGGGCTTGACGGTTCTCGGAACAATAATGGGTACTCTGATCTTTGGCTTCACTGATGAAGCATGAGTAGGCGTGGAGTTTCGTTTGGTTGTTAATTCATTAGTGGCTTTTGGTGGTGAACTGTACTTGTTATGTCCACTTTTGCAGGACTCTTGACGATGTTTAAGAGAGTAGTGAAATGAGACATATTTGTGATTTACCTTGAATGGCACAATAGAGTGATGATCAAAGCAGCGTTTTCTTGATTTATGTTTGGAAATCGGATCTTTTTTTGGAACACCTCTCTTTGTGATATATCGTACATTGTCCGATTTCTGTAAGTTGTTCGGACTGATCTGCGGTATCGGTACAATGAAGTTGAAGAGTCCATCTGGTGAAATCTGTGGTGGTAATAGGGTCATTTGTGGTGTAGATGAATGTAATGGAGATGATAGAGCTCTTTCTGGTACTGGCATGGTGCTTTGGCTTTGACTGATGGTGTTCTGATTGTTCCTCTGCCTTACAATTTGTAGGATCTCTTTTTCTGATATGACTGATTTGATGACTTGATAATATGAATCGTCCTCCAGTAATAGCGGTTCGGTCAAGATTCTCGAGTGCTCCTTTCCTTGTGGGTCAATAATGACACGCGTTTTCATAGTACTTTTGATAGCTGAGCCGGGTACAGTGAAGGTATAATTAAGCAGATGTTCCTCAGCTCAGTTAACACCCATAGATCACGAAGTCGCGTGGTGGTCTGTTTCAGAAACTTTCGCAAACTGTTGAGTATAGCGACCTGCGGTATGGGTGAAGACTGTATATGTGTCTGTGAACAAGTGGAGAGCTTGGTCTAGCGATGTATGCCGCTGCCAGTATTGTTTGGTTGTTGATGGCATTCACTCTCACCCATTGCAGATTTTGCTTATATCATCAGTCACGTGCAAAGAATAGTTTGTTCACGTGACTAGAAGAACAATTGAGTAACGAGCGACACCTTGCAGAGCCCATTTACGAGCAATGAAGCCAATGGAAAGCAGAGAAAAATGTGTTATAGCTTTTTGGGGACAACTGTACTGTAATCCGGCTCTGGTATTGTAAACCACTTCACACCGGTTTTGCGAGCTCCGATTGGCACTGGAATCTGGCTTGTACTGGACACAAAACAGCGTAACGTCTCACACCACGCAAAGTCCCGCTTTTCGTTGCACCACCACTTTAAACACATCAGCAACCTTTTTCGAAATTATTTCCCCCTTGTTCACACACTGAACTGGCTTCAGACAATGGCTCATTACACAAAGGTCGCGTACTCAGTGCCTCCGGGATCCGCTAGCACTGTCAGCATCGCAGGCAGCTTCAACAACTGGGAGATACAGCCTTTGACCTGGAATGAAGAGAGCGGTAGATACGAATACACCATTTACCAGGCATCAGACTTAGATCAGAAGGGCAAGTACGTCTTCAAGTTCGTTATTGACGGGACTTGGCTGGCGGATGGCAATTACTCATTGGGTATGTACAGGCTCTCACACGAGATCATGACGATTGAATACTAACTAACCACCTTAAATACAGAGACTGATGGTGACGGAAATGAAAACAATGTCATACTATATAACTATTCAGGACACACTGAGGAAGAGGTAGCAGCTGATCAAAAGGCAACCAACGCCGTCAAAGAACAGGCAGATAACGAACCGGACACTCCTAATCCAACACCACAGGATCTGACAAAGCAGTCTACAAACACTACCGAATCTACAGGGTTTGACCCGCTAGTATTGACATCTGATCCAGCGAAAGAGAAGCCTATATCTGAATCTGCTACATCTGCATCCAAGCAGTTACCAAAAACCAAAACTGGTGAAGGAAGTAGATACATTCCATTGACCGAGACTGCAAACGGGACACCAAGAACCGATACAGATGCAAAACCTCAATACTTTGAGAATAGTGTCAAACCCGTTGAGACTGGTACTGCTACTAAACCCTCGCCAGTCTCATCCAATTATACACCATCAACTGATGTCGAAGATGCCAACCAGACAACGTTGTCCAGAGGCCAGTACTCCAGCCACAATGGTGATGCACCATCTCCAGATGATGCAGCAAGATTGAACTTCTTTGCCACCCTTTTGCACCTGATTGCAGAATTTTTTAGAAAATGGTTCGTTGGTGGATCCTCTTAAACGTCTAGTGACAGTAATAGCTATTAGTGAATAACTTTTGTTTAGCGATATTGCCTTGCTTTAATAATTGTGTCAAAATGTACTATCTGATCTGTGATTTAATCGGGTAATTTTCGCGAGTTTCCACTCAAAAGTGCCAAAATCAGATCGAACTCATCAATTTACTGAGAGACACAATTACAAATTTGGGCACAGCTTTGAGATAAGATAAGCTTTTGGACTGGTCAATGGCGCAAGGGAACAATAAGTCAGCTGTAAGGAGACGTGCGGTGCAGAAATCTGATGAAGAGAACGGTCCCGTGAAGAAGCATCCGAGAGTTAGAAGAGCGCGATTAGAAGACCTCCCTTCAGAGATCATCAATGAGATTTTAGACCGGTGTGGGTTCCTCGAGTACTGGACATACAGACAACTCAGGTGTTCAGAGGTGTTTAAAGATGCTATTGACTCGCAATATTTAGTGCTGAATGGTCGTCCTTCGGTATACTATCATCATCCTAATGACTCGAAGCATAACCACCATTTCAAATCTTATCCAGAATTCCTTAGATTGATTCAACAATTCCGCGAGAAGACCAAATGTCCTTATAACAAGATGAAACTATATCTTGAGTCTCCGGAAGATGGGAGAGGACGTGACGGGTTCTGGGAGGAATTCTTCTATTTAGCTCAAATAGAACATATCATCTTTAGGGCCTACATTGGTGAGCTTGACCTCGATATGTTGGATCTCATAGGGACATTTGCTGCTCGTGGTGCCAAACATGGAGTCCCATGGAAAAGACACTTCATTTTCACTTTGAGACAGAGAACGGTGAATCCAATGATTTTTAAAGAGCTAAGCGAACTATCAAACACTATGTGCAAATTGTTGGAACTTCCACCTGAAAACAGAACTAGAATTCTCATGAAGGAAGGAAAGTATGCAAAGTTTTATGCGCCATTTTTCAATCCTGAATCGTATGTCTACCCAAGAGGACTCCGTGAGCTAAACGATCTTCGTGTTATTGGCTCTGGAATAAACATCTTTAAAATTATGCATCCTTTAACGCTAGCCAATCTAAAGGTCTTAAGAGTTGGTACAAAGTCCCAAACACTGGATTTGAGATCCATTAGGAACCTAAAGTGTGATAATTTACAGACATTCGTTCTCATAGCTACAAACACATCATATTTCGAGTCCAATAAATTTCCAAAACTGAAAGAATTTACCATTGAAGAAGGTACTGGTGGTAAAAAATATGATGGTTTATACTTCATCAAGAACTACCTGCCCCAAGTCAAGAACTTTAGTGTCTGCACATCGAAAATCTCTCAATTCCACTCTAACTACCTCCCTGATAAACTTTCCAAAGTGCGGATAGATTCAAGTATTGAAAAGATCATTGGTGATTTCGAGAATTTGCATCATCTAATAAGGTCAACAAAGGACCTTATCATCGCAGCATATAATGATGAAAACATGATTTTAAGATTGTTGAAACCATTACGAGAAGTCCCTCGCTTGAAGAGATTTGCAATTGTGAATACAGATGGTGCGAACGTGATGGAAGCGTTGGATAGTGTCTCATTACCAAATCTTTCCCTCTTGAAACTTTACGGATGTGTCAATCTCAAATACTTCAAGCTCGCAAACCAAAGACTTGATAAATTGGAAGTCTTGAGTGTTATTAGCACAAATATCAGCGACGTTCATCTAAGATCTTTCAACAAAGATGTTTTCCAGAAAGTGATCTACACTAAACTGCTTGAACCGAATGTATTTGTCAATTCGTTATTCCATATAAGAGGAACCATATCATATTGGGCCGATACAGAGGATTCAATACTTACGACCAAGGTGAATTATCATGATGACTCTTTCTTCGATCTGCTTGATAGTCAGTACAATTTATACGAGATTGACTGTCCAGAAGTGCTCTTTCAGAAGGGTGGATCTTTGAGTCTCGAATACTTCAAGCATACCAGAATCCTCTACACAAACATTCACAAGTATGCCAGCTTTTGGGTTTGAGCTGGCCAAATAATTCCATGTCTATTTGATATACTGTTTCAAAAAATCGGCGTAAATCCGTAACATCTCATGACACTAATAATTCGAGTTTTTTTGTATCATCAGACATCAGCAGATACAAATTATATAAAGTAACAAACCTGAACACTATTGAGAGATCCCTCGAATAAGAAGCACATCGGATACTCTTCCTTGAACCAATCACAGTCGCATTCCATTCCATTCACAGTGTCACGTGCTTTCAGTTCGTTCAAGTTTTAGGGTGGTTTTAATCATTTATTTTGCAGATAAATCATCGCTCCCCGGACCAGCAACATTTAGACAAATTAGTCATTTCTTCACACACCAAATTCACCTTCAAACACACTCAGATTGAACAAGATGATCACGAGGATGCCCTTTATAATGCCACTTAGAATGCGCTTGGTGCCACGAACACTTCTCTATAGATCCTTCTCATCCACATCGAGACTCCTCATCTCAGAACCACCACTGATACCCAATAAGTTCGTTGAGCTCAAGCCAGTGACTAACCTACGCACACGAACATCACCCGAATATATCAAGCCACCGAACTCAAAACTACAGAACCTGGTTTGGAGAACGCCCGTGCAGAACATTCTTGTCGTCAAGAAACCATGGGCGAAACATGTCAGAGAAAGCATGGTGGAGTTCATCTCATTCATACACAATAAATATCCAGAGATTAACGTCATTGTGACTAACGATGTGGCTGATGAGATATCACAAGATTTCAAGAGTTTTGTCAAAGAACGTGAGTCTTCTCCTCATGTACTATTTAGTGGGGAGATCTCAGACATTGTTTCAAAGACCGATCTTCTGGTGACGTTAGGTGGTGATGGTACTATATTAAGAGCTGTTTCATTGTTCTCCAACGATACTGTGCCCCCAGTCTTATCATTCTCTCTGGGGACACTAGGATTCCTGCTTCCTTTTGACTTCAATACACATGGGAAATCTTTTGATGATGTCTACAACTCAACAGCAAAAGTCCTACATAGAACGAGATTAGAGTGTCATGTTGTGAGACAATTGAGAAAGTTCGACGGTGATGGCTCAGAGACCCAGCATGTTGTGGATCCAAAGATGATTCATGCTATGAATGATATAGTGCTACATAGAGGTGATACACCAACCTTGACAACACTAGATATCTACATTGATGGTGAATTTTTGACAAGAACAACTGCTGATGGTGTTTGTTTGAGTACTCCAACTGGATCTACTGCATACTCTTTAAGCTCTGGTGGTTCAATTGTCCATCCTTTGGTCCCTTGTATCTTGATCTCGCCAATCTGTCCAAGATCCTTGTCATTCAGACCATTAGTTGTTCCATTGACCTCACACATCAAGATCAAAGTTGTTCATAAAGATGCTGGTGAGAACAACGTTCGTCTCTCAATAGATGGTGTTCCTCAAGAGTATTTGAAAATTGACGATGAGATACATATTGTCAATGAAGTTGGAACGATATACACCGATGAGAAACAAAGATTCCAGAGCCCTAATAGAAAAGACAAGAAACTCACAAAATCAGGTATCTACTGTGTTGCCAAAAGTGAAAACGATTGGACTCGTGGTATTAACGAGCTTCTGGGATTCAACTCAAGTTTTAAGAATCAATCCAAGCCAATGAAATAGATAATGAAAGAAATATAAAGACTACAATTGAAATGGAAGTCATCATCATAATGCATTAATGGCCCGTAGCCCTAAACAAAAGATGAAAAAGGAGATGTTTCGCCGATCCTTGCACCAATTCTCATACGGGTTCACGAAGGATATCCCTTAGAGCTAAATGAATTAGCTCAGATGAAATGCTGCACCCAAGATCAGTTATGGTTTGTCTCCAGCTCAAGCTCTGAAAGAGTAACCCCGAAAGGAGTTAACTGCAACATAAATATCTAGCTGGTCATGGGTCGAGTAGCTAAGACTCAACCTCAAGAAGATGCTTCCTAATTGCTGCCATTGAACTGTGTAATTTGCGTTAAAGAAGAAAAGAAGTTGAAAGAGATGAAGAAATTTTTCACATACAAATTTTTTATAATCCGTATAATTTTACCGGAATTCAGGCGCAGAAGTCACGTGAGCTTTACTGTAATCCGGCTCAATGTTAGTGTATTAGCAAAACAACAAGAACAACTCACAACTCATCGAGCTTTAAGATCATTCAAATCAGTGGATAATGGGCTGTTCGACGATGGATAGCATCGATAACCAAATACACCATCTGGATACGAAGATCTCCGAGTTGATTGATCCAAAAGCACTTCAAGATGAGCTCGCAGCAATGAAACCTGTCACTCTCAAAGACTTGAATCAACTACAGGCTAAAGACGAAGAAATATCAGAGGAATTGACACAGTTGCAACAATTATGGGTGACCAGTAACCTTATCAAAGAAGTTGAGGTGAACTTGGAACTATTCGAATTTGAAAACGTCTTGTATTCATTTGATAAATTGAAACAGAAATCACAACAATTACAAGATCAAAGCATCATAAGTGACAAGATCTTCGAACTGGATACTGAAATTATTGAGAAACTGACACATGTTTGGGATCAACTACTCAGCATCACCGACTCCAAGATCACTTACAATGCCGATGTTGAAATAGATGGCAACTTGATCGCATTTGACTCGATTTATGAGATCATAGCAACGAACAAACAGCTTGGTCAACTTCAGCCTAATGTATCACGAATCATCGACCAAAAGCTTCTCTCACCTCTCATCGATGGTTCAATATTGAAATTGGATGATAACTCTATCGAGATCGTCCCTTCATCTTCAAAGCCTTCCATTGACCAAAACTTGCAATCCGTGAAGGATCTCATCTTATTTATCCAACAGTTCCCAGTATTCCAGTCAATCACACAATACATTGAAAGAAGACTGTTTGATTGGTTGAAGCACATACTCACAGTCAATATTGAGACTGTGTATGGCAGCCCGGATCTGCAAGCAAGCTTCAGAGCCCTTGGTGTGTTCTTCAATGAAGTTGGACTAAAACGAAACAATGTGATAAAGTGGATTGACAATGAATTAAATAGCATAGTTGTTGAGTATTATCTCAACATTCATATCGAACAAATCAGAAGTCTATTCAGTGATGCTACAACTGATTATTTGACAGACTTGACCACAAAAAGTGTTGGTTTTGATGCTAAGAAGAGTTCGACTGAAACTAAAGCTCAACAGCTCGCTGTTAAGAAGCAAGAAGATGACTGGGCATGGGGAGATGACAATGAAAACCCCTCGTCGAAAGCAGAAGAACCATCAAAGGCTGAGGATGATGCGTGGGATGCATGGGATGATAACAATGACGACCAGACAAAGGATAACCAAGACGATGATGATAATTGGGATGCTTGGGATGACGAGAAACCACAAACCAAAAAGGCCAAGAAACCACTAGTCTCAAAATTATCGAAGAACAGACCTTCAAGAACACCAACTCCAGTGATGCATAGTGAAAAGAATCAATTACAAATTACAGACACAACAGTTCAAATAACGAGAATACCCGAGATCGTTCTGAAGATCTTTCAATCTTATGTTTCAACCAACAGTAAGATCCCTCAACAGTATCAGGATGAACATCATTCAAAGTTGAACTACCTTGCTACTGCATATTACATCCTAGCAGCAGACTTCTTTGGAAATGAATCCGTACTGTTATACAATGATTTGACTTTCGTGCTATCATCTTTCAAAATCCCAAGACTTGCTGAACTCACTGAAGGTCTATTAATGACCACTCTGGAATCATATGAAACTGAACTATCTAACTCATTCAAACAATTGAGAGGTCTTGACCCAACTTTGAACACAATCAAGACATTCAAAGTGTTAGAGGAACTTCAATCACAACTGACCGATCTGATAAAGAATTTGTCAAAACTCTCAAACATTGAAGTGCTCAATAAGGTTTTGATCTCTATCATTGATCGCTTTTATCAACTTGTGATTGATGCCATTATGAAGAAGTCATCCATTGGGGAAGATGAGAGTGAATATTTGAATGTTATAATCGGTAAAATTATAGGATTGAAGATTCATGGTCATGAAAACTTGAAGAAAGTGATCAAGAATTATACTAAATTGATTCATATCAACTTCGTCCTTTCAAATCATATGAGTGAGATCATGGAGAGTTTCTATAACGCTGAGTTCTTTGACTTGGATACTAATGAAATCATTTCATTAATTGATAAGCTATTCGCTGATAGTGACCTGAAGAGAAAAAATATTCGAGAGATTAGAGAGATTAGGGAAACTGTATAAACAATATATCACTGTCTATTCTTTTAGCTCTATTTATCTATGTGGTAGGTCTAGTTATCTATTTTCTCTATGCTTCACAAGAAAATCGACTCAACTGATGAGCTGTCGTCGTCAAACTTGTCAACCAATGGTCTTATGCCCATGCTTATGCCTCGGCTGTGGGATCTAAACTTGGAAGTTTCATTCAAAGCTGTCAAGCTCTCAATTTTCTTGATCACCGGAGCAAATACGAGTTCTTCAACATCTTTAGACCATAGGACATCCATGTGTTCATATCCATCAATCCCTATAACAGTCAAATCTTTAACATTGTTCAAAGATTGTTGAGTAGATTCCATATCGATCAACATGTCATTTTCTCCATACACCAAGAAGGTTGGTGTGGTTATCAACTGAACAGGAAATGGTGCAACCCTATGGACCTTGGTATTTGTTGAAGTCAACTTGGCCAAAGATGAAACTGTATCATCATCGAACATCTGGAACCTTTTGTTCTTGATGATCTGAAACCAATGTACCACAGATTTGACACTTGAGGGAGAGAACATATGAGGGTATCCTATAGCCTTCTGTTCAAAAGAGATATTGGAACTGGTCCAGTTGAACAATAAAACCAATGATCTATCAACAACTGACCTATAGTACCATTCACCCATGAGCTTTTGCCAGAACACCACAGATGGTAGGATTGCCCTCTTTCCAAATATTTTGAAGACAAAAGACGATGCAGACTCGACAAACCATTTGGCAACTGGATGATTTAAACCTTTGGGTATCATTGCAGGGCTCAAGCCGACAAATAAGTTGATCTTGTGATTCAAGTCTGGATTCAAAGAAAGAGCACCAAACCCTTGAGCCGAACCTTGACTGAAACCAACATAGCTCATCGAAGCCTCGCCTGTTAATCGGAGGATGTAATCAACGGTGTCTGGAATGTCATAGAGAGCGAACTCATCTAACGAGTAGTCCCAGAATTTCAGATGTTTCGAGTTCAAATTAAGGTGCTTTCTCGAGTACTTGTTTCCTCTATTGTTCCCAAGCCATACATCGTATCCCTTATCAACCAAAACAAAAGGCAAACATCTGGATTTCGAGGTTCCCAACACGAACAACTCACTATTGGTCAATAACCCATGATGGAAGTACACGACCGGCTTTGCACCCACTGTAATATCTCTATTTGGACCCAAAATTCTATGCACCGTCAAGAGGTAGCCATCTCTTGTTCTCACAACATGCTCGTGCACTTTATAGCCATGAGCAGAGCAAATATCAACAATGTCCACAGCCTTCAGTATCTTTGAAGATAACGAACTATCAGTCTTTTCACCTTTCTTAAACTCTCCAAACTTGGGCATAAAGAGCAGAATCACCTGTTGCACCAAAGCACCTATCAGTACCACCACTGTCGTCGCGACCAACAGAAGGAAGTCCTTCATCACAGCCTGGTAAATCGAACAAGAAAGTTGCTCCAAACACCATCTTTTTGTGTCAATTTCATCTTTCACACACGAAAAAAAAACTGTAGCGATCACGTGATCCTTATATAATCATTATATAATCATCACAGGCTCTATGTTTTTTATTTTTTTTTCATCATGAAAATTTGACTGACATTTTAGCACAAGATTGGTATATTTCGACAATAGAAATAGCACAAATAAAGATGTCTGACTACGGTGATGATGCGTATGTAAACCTGTGATTGTTTGTTTTTATGGACTGTGAACTAACCGGCGAAAAAGATTCAACGATGGTGGTGAAAACTACGCTGAGTTTGACCAAGAATACAACTCTGACTATGAAGATTTCCAAGACCAACCACAACCTGAAGTTACAGAAGACGGAAAGACCATAATCAACGGTGGTAATGGTCTAGCCGAAGAGTTCTCCCAGGAGCAACAGAAGAGAAGATCCAACAAAGCACTAGCAATCCCAAAAGACAAAAGAACAACAACACCATACATGACCAAATACGAAAGAGCCAGAATATTAGGTACAAGAGCCTTACAAATTTCCATGAACGCACCAGTGTTGGTGGACTTGGAAGGTGAGACCGATCCTCTACAAATCGCCATCAAAGAACTGGGCCAGCAGAAGATTCCATTGGTGATTAGAAGATACTTACCAGATGGAAGTTATGAAGATTGGGGATGTGATGAGCTGATTGTCGATATAGATGTTTAAGCTGTGTAATATAATTAGATAAAAAAAAAACGGGGGGAAACGAAGAGGGTTCAAAAGCAATATAGAATATCTCATTCATATTTATACATTAATTGTAGACATTTTTATCAGCTTGACACAAAATTCAAGAATTCTTTTCCCATGAAAATCTGATCACCATTCATCTTCTCACTCTTGAACGTGTTCAGTACCGTCTTGAGTTCTTCTTTCTTCATCCCGGCATTTACGAGACTCTCCTCGAGCTCCTTAGCATCGATCTCAAGATCCTGTGAAAACACCTTCAAAGCTTGTCGTATCTCATTCTGATTAGGTAGTTGACCTAAACCGTTTGACATTAACGCCAGAAAAGCTGTGAAATTCATCTTGTTGTTACCGGAGCTCAACATCTTCTTTGCCTCTTTCTTACTTATCGTCTGTCCTATCGATTGATAGACCTGCTGAAGGTCCTTTTCAGATATTTCACCATCGTTATCTTCATCTATCAATTGGAAAGCGTCTCTCAATTTGTTTATCTGTTCAGTCGAAAGACTTGTGAAAGCCGTGTTCTGTAAACTCATTATTTCAGTTGATCAATTATCGAATATCTCTCGACTTTCAGCGAGTCTTTTCAAAGATTTATATTTAATACTTTTCCTGTGAATCTATTTATTTTTCGTTTGTTTACATTTTGACCATTTTCGGCAATCAAATTATACACGTCAAACTTTTAATTAGAAGAATTTAAACACTTCCCAGATCGAGACGAGTCTGTTAAATTTGACCGTCAGATCCAGCTCTTTGTCACGCAGCTGCTTTAACTGTGCGAGTTCACTAGGCAGTAGAAAGACCAACTCGTTTCCTTTAACGTCATCTCTGTTGATTTTTGCGATCAATGATGAATTATCCTGTCTCAAATCAGCGATCTTACTCAGGATCTGGCCCATGTTCCAGCAGATGTTGTTTTTAAGGAAATCACCACCATGTTTTGGATTGATACGGAACAAGAACACAGTCTTGGAAGCGGCTCTATCAACCGATTTGGGTATTTCTTGAATCTGTAGGAAATTGAACTTCACTAGTGTCAAAGTCAATGATCTGGCTTCTTTCTCTCTCAGCAGTGCAACAGAATTTATATGTTTTTCTGAAACTAGCTTGTTTTCTCTGATACATCTCAAGATTCTAGCTGCTGGAGCTCCCAATGTTGAACTTAAAACGTAATCATGCACATTAGATTTCAGCACTGGTGTCATGTCGCCGTATGGAACGTAGTACAGTCCATTGGTAGCCTTTTTCAAGAATGGAATAGCAGAGGCTGCCAGTATTCTCAAGTGTTGATCAACCAGCACAAAGTTCGAGGTCTCACCATCGAGATCTTCATCATCATCATCGTCGTCATCTTCCTCTTCCACTTCTTTGATAACCTCACCTTGAGGTGTTGTATATCCAGTCTCGGTCTTCACACGTTTGTTGTTCAGTTTCGAAAAGCTTCCGTTTTCTTTCTTTCTCTTCACTGGACCACCTAGTACAGAGTCCTTCAATTGGAAATCCTTTGGTAATAATGTCAAGACGTCTTTTGCACTGAACATTTCTGAAGCCTTTGGCTCGGTATTGTGGAAGTTATGGATCTCTTCGTTTGTGAGTCCGATTTGGAAAAGAGGATTGACGACTTCAGGTGATGCTTTTTCTGTAGCCAATAGTGCTTTTTCATAAATGATTGATGTAACTTTTCCAACCTTGTGTGAACATAATTGGGTCAGTTGAAGTGATCTTCTTGTTTTCAAGAATCTTTGAAAACTGAATCTCAATGGAATGTTTGGGTTTATCTTTGACTCCAGTGTTGCTTTGTCCTTGATGTATAAAGTCTTTGGTGAAGTACCTAACATTTCCAAAAAACTCAGTCTAGCCTTTCCTTTCGCATCAGTTGTACGTTTCAGTTCAGAAAGAGTGCTGTTTTTTGGAAGTCTGGCATATTCGCCTTTGTATGTAGCATTCCAGACATCTTTCATTGGGTTGAAGTTGGTCTTCTGAACAGCAACAAGATACCTGTCCTCAACAAGCTTTATGAAGAATTTCTCGATATCGCTTCTGATCACAACATCATCAGAACCAAAGGCGGAAAGATATTCACCAATGGTCAATGATCCAAGACTCAGAAGATTCTGTATGATCTGTGTTATTTTATCGTTCTCATATATTTGATCAATCTGTGCGATGATCTCACCAGCGTATAGGAACAGTAATGCACCATCTTCCTTGAAGCTGTAGTAAGTCGTTGGACCTTTTGCGCCAGCTTCTTCCCACAGAGAAACACAACCAAGTTGTATCAGACTGACAAGGGTCTTTCGTACCAATATTGGGGACAACTCCGAGGATTTGCTCAGTTCTTTAACAGTTAGTCTTCCATAACTGATCAGAGTCGACACCAGTAGGGCCGCTCTTTTACCGAGGTATGATTCAATAAGCCTCGTGTAGACGTGTGACTCTGCCGACAGTGTTTTTGACGAGTACTGTGACGACATTTGGCCAATGAGAGAACAAAAGTCGGTACTTAATGCGCACTTCCTCTTCAAACGTTGTTTTCTTGAAGCTCATCTGTTTCCATTTTTCTTGAGCTTTGGAAAGAAAAAAAAAAATTAGCATACATCTGCATTTCACGAATATTTCCGCATTGGTAACAACTTCTTTATAGGTCAAGATTTTACTACAAACAGTTGAGCAATTCATAACTAGTTACTAAATATATCTGCACACTATCATAGGATTTCAACCTCGCCTGCCAATTCTAATCTTCTACTGCTGGAACCAACGTATAACTTGTAAGTTCCATGAAGTATGATCCAGCTCTGATCTTCGGTATCCCAGATACTGATGTCTCTTCTCAAGATGTCAAAAGTTATCTGCGCGCTTCCTCCAGCTTTGATGAATACCTTTTCAAAGCCTCTCAATCTTCTTGGTGTCTTGATTCCATCTCTAGCACCTGGATAATCAATGTAAAGTTGGGCAACAAATAAACCTTCAGTATCACCAATGTTGGTGACTTGAGCCTTCACTGAATATAAGACATTCCATAATGCTTCATTACCACCCAATGCACCTCCAGATAGTGGTTCTTTGAAAGTCTCCTCCTCTGCATATCCTTCGGGATACTCATACTCGTTGACACTGTATATCTTCTCGTTGAAAAGATATGGGTAAATGAATCCAGGAACTGGTGAAAAATCTTTGAATGGGAACAAGGCATCGTCAACATCTCTCAATCTTTCTTCAGCAAAGAGGTATTCATCCAGGTAAGGAGCTGGGTATGGCAAATCACATGTTGGTGGTAGAACCTCCTTGATGGAGAGATCGGATAAAGAGAACTTCGTGAAGGAAAGACCATAGCCAAACTCGTATCTTGGTCTAATGCCAGCATCATCAAAATAGGTGTAGTCTAATAACCTGTTCAAGTCATCTTCTGGTTTTCCCTTGATCGGGATCTTATCAATGATATCAACATATTGATCAGTCTTCCTAGCAATAGTAAAAGGAAGTCTACCACTAGGGTTCACTTCACCAAATAAGATCTCAGCAATGGCAGTACCCAAGTACTGTCCCAATGGGGCCGACCACAATACAGCAACAATATTCTCATGGTCAATAAAAGGTTCTAAATCAACAGGTCCAGTTGATGTGATAACAACAACTGTTCTTCGGCATCTATTGGCAACGTGTTGTATCAACTCTTCTGCATTGTTCCATAAGGTGAAGTTCTTACGATCGCCGTAGTTTCCATCAACTTCAATGTAACCCTCACCAGAAGACGCCGTAGCAAATACCACAGCCAAATCTGCATATTCAGCAATATCATCGACGTGATCCAAATCATACTGGTCTGTGGTGTAGTCAATAACCATATCAAGGGCTCTAGCCTTCTTGGCAATAGCTTCGTAAGGCGTGATTCCATATGGTGCATTGACACTTGCTGAACCCCATCCACTAAATAAAGCACCATATACAGCTTGTTGATCCTTAGAGTTGAATCCTTTTGGATCAGCACCAGCAGCTTGCCCAGCTATCAAAATTCTTCGAATGCCATCTTGATCACCTATTGGAAGATTATGCCCATCATTTTTCAATAAGACAACAGCTTCTCTGGCAACTTCCAATGCTGTTCTCTCTGTGAAGACTTCTCTTGCATCAACATGGTAGTTTGATTGTTTGATTGGACCATAACTTTGGAATGGGAACTCCTGGTCATAGGTATGGAAGGTCCATGAGCTGAAGTTTGGAGAGTCACCGTCATGTTGATCATTTGGCAATTTGACACCGATAGAGTAGAATGAAGCCAAAATCCTGCTCACCATATCGTTCAATCTGGACTGTGGAATGGTATCATTGTAAACGGCTCTTGTGAGCAATGGACCCCAGTATGATTTTCCACTGCACCAGTCACCAAATATCTCACCTGGCATTGTCATATCCAAACCAGCTAAAGCTGAATCAACACCAGAATGTTGAGCACCCCAATCACTGACAACGAAGCCTTGGAAGCCCAATTCTTCTTTCAAGAGATAGTTCAATAAGTAAGAGTTCTCACAGGCATATGTTCCATTCAATCTATTGTACGAGCACATAACACCACCAACACCAGCATGAACAGCATCTGCCCAAGGCCACAAGTAAACCTCATGCATAATTCTGTCCTTGATAACGGAGTTAATAGAATCCGTTAGTCTATCCCAATCACCACCAGTCCATTCATTTTCTTGTCGGAATCTCTCTTGCTCATTGCCTATAAAATGGCGAGCACAAGCAACAACACCTTCCTCTTGAACACCCTGAACAGTCAACGCACCCGCTGTGCCTTGTAAGTAAGGGTCAGACCCAAAACTCTCCCAGTTACGGCCACCCTGAGCTTTGTAACCTATTGGACCCAACGTTGGGCCTAGCAGGATGTTTACACCTTTGGCCTTGGCTTCCCTACCAATTGCTTTACCCCTTCTGAAGAACAAGTCTTTGTTGAAAGTAGACCCAGTAGCCATACCAGAAGGGAAGCTAGTAATGAAGTCAGTAAACCTGATACCATTTGGACCATCCTGGAGACAAAGAGAAGGAATGTTTAGTCTGGGAACACTTCCTGTATTGCCAATACAGGGTCCTGAACCCCACCCAGTACCAGTTGTCAAATTGACCTTTTCCAGGACAGTCATCTCGCTCACAGCATCTCTAGCTTTGGCATAGGCAGCTTGCCAGACTTTCTGTAGCCTACCACCAGCAGCTGGGACCTGTTAGTATACGATTTCACAATTAGCCGCCCATCTTTTGAACAGTCAATAATACTAAAGTCAAGGTATCTGGAACGAACGTGACGGATAGTAACTAGGGGAGAAATAGTTGATATCGGCAGAGTCATCGTAGTTCGGGTCAATTGGATCTGGATCAACATAGAGCTGGTTGTTTTGAAAGTCACGAGGCTCTAAATCTCCTTTGGTAGCTTGAGTGGATAGAATAGTCAACAGTAGAGCGACCACAATCAAACAAAGACGCGAATGCGCAAATCTCTGAACCATTATTGGGTATCGGTCTGCTCGCTCAACTTCCTCAGTAGTCTCCTTTGGAAGTCACACTCCAGTTTGTAGATGAAGAATTACAACAGCTGGTAAATCACAAAATGCTCAAAAAAATAAAATATAGAGGAAAATCACTCAGTTTTATAGAGCAGTCTGGTAGCTTAGAAAACCGGAGCACCTGGGATGGAGCATCAGTGAGCAGGGCGGTAAGCTTCAGCTGTTCTCGCTTGCCTCAAGCTGATTAGAGGTTGGAGACATGCTCGTGTTGAAGGTGTGGCCACTGTTGTTGTTCGTCGAGTAATGGAGACTGTTGGTGGTGAAAGGTTGGTAGCTGGCTCTGTTGTCTCTTCTGTCGAAGATGGAAGATGGTGGGATGCCCACTGTGCTAGCGTTTGTGAAGAGTGTGGGATGGTCTGAGGTGACAGTCTCTGAAGTGGATTGATGGGAGTTCTCTGAGAAAGTGGATGACCTGATGGACATAGTTGAGAGAGAGATCACTGGTAGTGTGCTCACGTTGTCTTGTTTCGTGAATATGCTTTCCTGTGCAAGAGACACAGACTTCAACGACTTTGTAGTAGATCCATTCGAAGACAGCACGTCCTGGTACGTCAAATGTTCTCTGGGGACAGCAGCTGTAGTTGCATTATTGCTCTCCCCGGGTACAAGTATCTCCATGTTCTCTTCCTTGAAACGCGTTTTACCTTGGGTAATTGTAGAGCTCGCTGGCAGTTCAGCGACAATAGCATGGTGATTTAGTCTTGATGGATTGCTTCTGTTTCTTGAGCCTCGGTGGGTGTTTGATGAATTTCTTGAGGACAGTGAGCCGTTTTTGGACTGAAGGAGCTTCTTCACCCAAGAGAACCGTCCAATCTTGTTCGTTGGCTCTGGGATCACTGTCTTGTGTTAGTGCCTGTCGTCATATCCACAAATTGTCTCAATGAAACATACCCAGATCGTTATCTTTCTTCTCTGTCATCGTCCAGATATCAGTGGCTAGTGTCTATTGTGTATTCCGATGTGGTGACTCGTGATGATCACAATAGCACGAAACTAGTGAAAGTAGCTGCGATACTAGAAAAGTGCTCGCTGCTGAGACATCATCGGAACCAGTTCTCGTACCAAAACAGGCACTTTCTGCCAAATTTCGCGAAATCCACTTCAAGACATGCTGCCTTTGGGCGTAAGTCACAAATATACAGAAGAATTCGTACTTCTTAGTGGCGTGTATTGTTGCTATAAATGCCCTTCTACACCTTTTCTAGACATTGGTCTACAATGAGACACACCATTCATCAAAAGTTCAAGTAATATCAATTAGAAAAAAACGAGCGGCAATTTATAAAGAAGAAGCTCTGTCAATCATTCATCAGAGTGAAGGTATCGCCACTCACATCTCACAAGATGCCTATTTCTTTGCCTGTACTTTGTTGTCAGTATTTGAAGCATCAAACCCGTTGTTCTCGTAGGCTGGAGGGACTTGACCGTGAGAAGTAGAGACATTTGTCTCATGTGGCATTGTGTATAGACCGTCACTGTTACCATTTGCTGACGTTGGTGGAGCAGTGTCATCATGTTCAACGAGACTCTCGTAATCTCCTACTCTTCTGTTCTGATTTCCAGTCAATGGACTTGTTGTGTAGACGATGTACAAAGCATGGAGAAGACCTGGTAAACCAAAGAACATAGTCAACAAAATATTCAAGAAAAAGTGACTGGACCAGAATCCCATTCTGATCAAGACTGGGAATGGTGGTAAGAAGAAGGAAAGGATGTATAGTAAGACATCTGAAGTGTCGAAACTAACGTGGAGTGATTCAATAGCCATTTTATGTTGTGTGTTGTGTGTTGTGTGTTATGTGTTGTGAGCTGAATATATGCTGATAATTAACCGTGGTCTGCTTTCTATGGCGGTAAGATGTCGGATGGCGGTTATAGCTTCAAGAAGGTAAGTTGAGGACTGTCTGGCTTTTTTATAGCAAACACTTGTGGTAAGTAATTAATTCTCCTGAAGATGATTTTATTTATTCTTCCCTACGGTCTTCCGCGGCTGTGCTGCCTCTGCTAAATTGTGACACCACCATGAATCAAAATTGAGCTTTCTGACTCGTAACTAATGGCCATGGAGCTGGAGCCCAGCGAACAGTTTTCCTAGCTTCTTCCTGTAGTGGCATTCCAGTATACTGCCGCGACCAATCAAGTAGCTTCGTGCTATTCCAAGTTCCTGACATAGCACTGAGTAGTGAGTAGCCACTCTCATCTCACCCCAGAAAGTCAGAACTCGGTCTCACGTTTCAGTAACCTCAAAACTTAAGTCAAGGAAAGTGAACAATGAACCGCTTCATATGACGGCTCGGTCCGTGGCCTACGTGAAATCTAAGCTTCTTTGAACGCCGAAGACTGATTGTAAATCGGCATCCAGTGATCAAATGATATGAGCGAGTTTCAGGATACACAATTTAGACGTCTAACGGTAAACACATGAACGTCTGGGTGTCCACTCTACAGTACTTCCCCTAGTTCTCTTGCAAGTTGCAACTTGTAAGTTGTCATCATAACGAAATCTCATGACTGTAACTTTGAAAGTTCGCACAAGCACCTTCATGAGCGTTCCTGCTTTTAACTAGCCTACCGTGCACTGGAAGGATCTTGTACACTGCTAACTGCCAAGGCTCAGTCCATCATTTAGGCTTTCACTACCTGACATAACTTTGATCAGTCTGGTAGAACCTCATCGCCTCATTAGTTAGGCTTCGTGGCGGTCCCAAGGCTTGAATCTTACAACTCAACTTATCAAGCCCTGCTGCTGATGTCTGACAGTATGCGGCTGATTAGTAGTAGTATTGAGGCTCGAATGACACAGCCTCAAAGTGAAGCGACATTAGGGGTACATAACTGGTGCAACGGCAGACAATACTAGGTGCCGATTATCCCATCAGCCCCCATTCAGGCAACAGGAGATCTTTCTGACATGCTGGCGATTCTATTTCACGACTACGGCTTTTGAGTCTTGAATGGCATTTGAAATCCCGAGTATGGAGATTTGAAACGGCTAATTGAAATTTTGTTCACCGGAATGGAACACCGAAAGCAGAGACACGCCAGGCTGATCGGGATTCTAAAGTCCAGAGAATCGCCGGCCTGAATAACCAATCGCCGGCATTCGGCAACTGGAATTTGGATTACCCTCGTGATGCTCATCCCTTATCAGCTCATGAATCATAACATCATCGTCTCTACGTCACAAAATTGATGCTCTCTGGTACCATATGTACATGCCATTACAAGCCTTGTGAAAGATCCACCCTAAATCTGTGCTCGTAATATGGGACTTGAGGCTGAGTTTGTTGGGCATTCTGCGCAATTTTAAGAATGCCATTAGATCCCGGAGCCTTACTGAGTAAGAAATCAGTAAGCACTAAGCGCCAGACAACCACGTACCAAGTACCAACTACCAAGTAGAAATCTTAACTCCTATCCGAATTTTGGCCAAGAACTTCTCTGTCATATTGTGTGATCATCAAGTAGCAACTAGCAAGTCAAATCTTCCGCCTGGACTCTGGTCTGTGGAATGCGTTCACCATTCCCTCATTCGTTCCAATCTTCGAAAGATGGACGCGGACGGGTGTTTTCGACTTCGATATGTAACTTGAAGCACGGTAACTAAGTACGATCGGATGGATCTACAATCAAGGTGTAAAAAGTAAAAGCCAGAAGGCCAGGTTGCCGTGAAAATGTCGTGAATCGTAGGACTAGGACGTACTTTTCACGCTCTAGACCTCCAGATGATAACTGAGAAGCTCACAGTGACCCACTATTCGGCACCAACCTCTTTGTTAATCGCAGCTCAGGGTGAAAACTAGAAGCTCTGCATTATGCACTTGGTGAGATTAATTGTGGACAACGCAGTGGTAAATTTTTCTTGTGATTTCATTGGTTACTTTTTTGCTTTTTTTGACACTTCACCGCGGGTCTCGATTGCAATATTGGGAAATATTGACACCGGTGTACAATTTTGAATCCCGGCGCAGTCATCTACATCAAAAAGTACAAAATAATACAATAATCTCTTTTTTCGAATCTTGAGTCAATCCCAGACGGTATCTTTCTTAGCGAATCCTTCAAACTAATGGATCCAGTTTCTGTCTCATTACTAGAACTCTGATCCATCTCAATCTGCTATCAAAAACCTGATAAATCGCACTAATTTCATTTAACCGTGTTCTTGTTTCCGTCTCCCTTGACAGACTACAGCTTTTTCCACCGATTCTGAACATCCCATTCAACAAGCTAACCTCAATATTGCCAGCAATATCCCAATCAAATCATAGTGATACTATCCTCGTATCTCAATTCCATATCTATCTCAGATACCAATGATGAGCTACCCGGAACAATCGTACAATGGTAGAAACGGTCTATCAACCGATCCTCTAGGATTGTTGGGTCCGAGTTCCAGCAGCATCCGTCTAGAACAGGACAGAACCTTCAATCAACTGCACTCTTCCCCTACTTCCGGTCAAATCATGAAGCAACAATTCTACCCTAGCAACTCGTTCAATCATACGTCCACCACGCCTTCACTATCCTTCTCGACATTCGGAAGTGATGTCAGAGATCTAGAGTTTCAAAGGAGCGAACATCACTCGAACCATCAGACAAAGTCTCACCTCTCAACACAATCTCCAAACTATGTCGCTTATGGATTGAGTTCACTTTCGTCGGCTTCATCAATCAACTCACAGCAGTCCGATTTGAGTCAACAACACTATCCGTACTACCAACATTCACATCAACCATCCCAGCAAGCCCCACCTCTACTAGGAAGATCAGGGATAAGCCCACAGTTCAAGTTTCCAGATGCTACTGAGAACTTAGCCACATCAAACCAGCAATCCACTTTGCTGGACTACAGCTTCAATCAGCTCATAACACCACAGCAGAACAATTACCTTCACCCCCAAACCCAGAGCACCTTCGACCAATCATCAACACTCACACAAAGACATAACGTCAACAACTCGATACCAGAGGGACTCGACTCATCAGTTAATCACCTAGATAGAAGATATGACGGCTTGTTATCGGCATCAACTGAACTCAAGAGAAAAGCTAGCAGGCTCTCGAAATTCCCGAAGCAGGAGGACCTGGACGAGTTTGCGTGTTCATATTGTGGAAAGACCTTTGCCAAAAACTATAACTTAAAAAGTCATTTGAAAACACATAGTGATGATAAACCATTTGATTGCACTTATTGTCCTAGAAGCTTTGCAAGAAACCACGATAGAAAAAGACATGAATTATTACATCAAGGCATCAAAAAGTTCAAGTGTGGTGGTGTCTTGAAAGACAACAAGACCAAATGGGGTTGTGGTAAGAGGTTTTCACGAGCTGACGGATTAAGCAGACATTTTAAGACTGATATTGGTTGGATGTGTGTTAGACCGCTGATGCTGGAGGCCAAACAATTGGACGACGTTGGTGAGGGTGCTGATGGTCTTGATGGAAATCCAGTGGCTGATCTTGATATCAACTTCATCAATGAACTGGTCAAGGGCAAGTAAATTGGGTTACTGAGTGACAAAGACTGGAACAAGAAAGCATATACATTGCACACTTCGCATGATTTGCCGAGTGGTATATTAACGAAACAATCGTTTGGTCAAGTCGGCCTGTCAGTTTACCGGCACAGCGTTATGCCCTTGTATCGTTTCCGTGAAACTTTCTTCAACACATTGTTGGTGGTCGCAGAGAAACGCAATAACAGGATGACTCTCAACTTATAAGAATGACAACCTGCGGCCATGTCTTTCAACTAACTGTCTGTGGAATATAAGCCATCAGCATCAACAAGCAATATAGGAAAGACTTCTATATGTTCTCCAACTTCTGTATTTCTCTCAAAGCCAGTGTTTGACACAAAGCAATCACCAGCAATCACTCGCTAAGGAAAGAGAAAGTGAAGCTTAAATACCAGGAACTGGTTTCAAGGGTTGTAGCAAGCATTTTGGTCGGTCACGGAAGTGCAAACTAGGGCCCAGCTGTAAATCGGTTTAACAGTTTTCGACTTAAGAGTCAAAGGCCTATTCGACTGCTACATTTGTCTCCATTTGAACCCCAAATAGAAAAATAACTGCCCAATAAAGTTTCGTAATACAGCAGATCTCCAATGATCACAGAATAAGCTTCTTATCAAATTGCTACCTTGTGTAGATTAGAGGCACCTGTGTCTCAGTTATTTACTCTATTTTTGTTTTTCATTCTGTGCATCAACTTAGCTCCGATGAGACCAATTAGTGAATTTGGTATGCAGAGCTCTTAAATTCGTTGGACTCTCGTACGACCTGTCAAACACAGTGTCGACGAACAATAGTCGTAAGCCCTGTTTCCAAAGTTCTTGGTTCTTGGTTCTGTCACGGTATCAATTAAATCTCAAGTTCGCAAGTTATACCATCACGCAGTAAGGTTTAAAGTTGTCTTTTGGGTGGTCGCGATATTTCTTGAGGAGAAGAACAAGCTGCACGGCGCTGCGTCTTCTGTTGCCGATCTTTTAGAGCTCGAGATTCGAGAAGTGTCAACAGATGAATTTGCTTTAGTTCGAACAAGGTACTACTAATGGTTCTAAAGTTGATGTAATTAGTCATTAAGTTTTTAAATATTAAGGTAGAAGACAAGGCCTACTTGACTCCCGTGGTAAATCGTGTGTTTTGTTTGTGGGTTTAGTATTCAGCATCTTGACCTGGGTTACAGGTTTCGTAATCCAACCATTTCAATAGTTGCCAAACACCGAAGGAGATGAAAGAACCTAAGACTGGACCGACCCAGTAAATCCAGTGGTAGTTAGGGAAGGTGGCAGCAGCAACACATGGACCGAATGATCTAGCTGGATTTAGACCAGCACCAGTGTAGTAAACACAGATCAAATGTCCGATGAATAAAGCAATACCAATGTATAGTGGAGCAACGTAGGTAGCTTTGTGTTTTTCAACAGCCAAAAATAAGACAGTGATACATAAGATGGCAGTACCAAAGGCTTCTAAGAAGACACCTCTAGTTCTTGAACAACCACCACCTAGACCGTTAGTGAAAGCGATATCACCTGGAGTCATACCAGAAGCAGCACCGGCAGCAACTATACCAGCAACCATTTGAGCAACAATCATCAAAGCACCTCTGACTGGTGGGATAGCTCTAGCTAGAACTAAAGTCAAAGTAACAGCTGGATTCAAGTTACCACCAGAAACTCTGTAGAAGATGGAGACAGCAACAGCGACGGAACAACCGAAACCGAAGGAGATCATAATTAATTGAGCTGGGTGAGAACCAGACTCTTGGACAGTGGTATCTTGGTTAGCGATTTGAGCGATAACGAAGGCAGACCATAGGAAAAGGAAGGTACCGACGAATTCACCAATGACGGCGATGGCATGGTTTCTTAAAGTATCGGACAGTCCCAATTTTGAGGATCTTGGTTGGTATGGTGGGATGTATTCAGCATCTGATTGAGCTTCGATGTCAGCTTGAGCTGATTGTTGTGGAACTTCTTCAGCAGTCATTGTTGCAATAGAGTGATAGACTGAGACAAGGGAAGGAAGGATCCTTTGGGGAAAGGGACCTTTGCACCTTATATAATTTTTTTACTGCCGAGTGGTTATGCAAAATTTTGATGATCTGGTCTGCTCCTGTTTCCATATTGGGAAGTAAATATACAGCTTCTGTTAGCTGTCTGCAATTTCTTTTTTCTGTAATGCAGAGTGAAGCAGAGTCACAGACAGCTTCAATGCACACAGGGCACAGAGCCCACCGATGACTAATGAGACCTAAGTAGTAGCTTCATTAACGATATCACCAGTAATTAACGATATCACGGCACTAACATCAATGGAATTACTGGGCCCCAATACGCTTTGCTGATCAAGCTTTGACCACAGATTGTCTTTTCAGCTTTGCTATTGTTGTTCCTTTTTTCCCAGTAGGTTTTATGGAGGGCAATCAAAAAGGTTCAAATTTCAGGTATTTTTATAATTCGCTAGTGGAAATTGGGCAGGAGTCGGGCTACAAGATGGCACAGATCTGTGCCGTAACTATTTTTAGGTCAAACTGTGAATTGACACAACCGCTTCAAAGTTATATGTGTACACGATTGGGTATGGTACACAGAAGCACTGACTTCAATCTTCTCTGTAGACAATTGCGACGAGTTTCGACAAGAAGGTTGGTTGATTGGTTGTATTCGCTGCAGAGAAAAGCTTCCCCTTGATGAAGGATTTACATACAAAAAAACTTATCAGAGAGGACGATCGGGATTCAGAACTCAGGAGTTGATTTTCAGTTTTGACCTCTGATCGGTGCTCAGTGGAACAGTGCTCACCCTCCTGTGGATCTATTAAACAACGTTTCGTGGCATATACTACGCAGTTTTCAGTGCTCGTTACTCTAATCTTCAGACAAGAGCTGTTCATTTCCCTAGTATTGATTGTTCAACCTCTGTGGAAAAACGCTAGTGAAAACGCCAACGATGAATCAGGGCAGAAGAAAAAATTTTCACCAGCATAATTGGCAATGGCGTATGGCGATTGGCATAAAATGATTGCAGGAAAACATGAGAAGCGACAGATTGGTCCAATGAAACCTTAGAAATCGGGAGATCTTGGAAGTTAAGTATGCAATCATCAATACGCTGGCGTGTTTCTGTGAAAGATAAAGGATCTTATGGAACTCCCATCTTAGCGACTGATGTTACTGTGCCTTCGGATTAGTTCGAGCTCGAAAGCTGCAATTTACTGCTTGGCTATTCTCTAAAATTAGAACAGATTCGCGGGTATGCGTGGAAGAACCGACACTAAGCGTTAATTAAACATTTTGTAGAAACTCGACTCGAGATAGTTTGACATAGATGTTCATCGGTAATTCACTTGACACTTCACAGTGATGATGAGTATCGTACCCGTCGAATTGGCTCTTCATTCTTCTAAAGAGTATGATGACGTGGTTCCGAAATTTCGCTAGTCAGTAGTCAATCACGAAAACGGCACCATTGTACTAAATTGTACCACGACTCGGGAGTAAATAGTATACATACTTCATTATGTCATGAATTGTGATCAATGGAAAAGCAGTAAAGCGGAAGACTCTGTTTCCGCCTGAATCTTCCCTCTATTTGGCCGGTTTTATAATTTTACATTCCTCTCGAAAACAAACTCCAAACTACAAACTTGTACTCAAGGCGGCAGCTAGATTCAAGTGGTCCTCATATAAAAGGGTTAATCTACCTTGGTCCGCCGGAGCTAGCTATTAACCACTGTTCAAGAATCAAGAATCGAGATTCTCAAATATTTGACGTCTCTATAGTCCTCTTATTTGCGTACGCGCATCATATCACTGATTCGTCGCTCTTCGCGTTCCTGTGTTGAGGCTGCACCTCATTAACCTCGGCCTCAAAAGTTATCTGCTTTTGTTATTGTTTTGCCTAATCCGACATGCCGATTATCCGCAGTACTAGGTGCACTCGCTTCTCACTTCTTAGCTCTGTGACAACAGCGGCCAGTTCGCAATATCGTTTGGTGTTCGAGTAACCATTTTTTAGATGGCGATTGATGCCAGCCGTTGACCTGAGTTGGGGCACCCCGTCCCCGTAATTTTAGTTACCGGTAAAACCAGCTTGATGAAGCACCGCGGTCTTTCTTCGTAAATAGTGAAACTATTTTTACGGTGCCGGAGTTTATTAACATAGACAAGAATAAGAATAAGACGGATCACAAAACGCCCTTTACAAAGTAGTTTACTGTTTACTAATATAATCGTAGTGTTGAGAGAGTACTACGGTATGTGCTAGAACAGATCAGAGCAGATATATTGTCTGCCATGAGTAGCTGAAGTCTGTGATCCGCTGTCAAGTCATTAGCCAGATTTTATCTCCGAACCGTCTAATGCATGGTCTGGAAGATTATAATCACAAGGCTCCTAAAGTTTGATTGTACTACATCAATTGGATTTTATAAGGCTTATTCAAAAGACCATGGTCTAGGGTATCGCTAAGTGTATGTTTTAAGATAATCGGATCAGTTTATTAAATATTCTTGATTTGTGAAATATATTGTTTGCATTTGATATATAAAATCTTGGATTTCACTTTGGGCCAGCTTTTTGATGAAAAATTTCTAAGTTTTAATTTTGACCAACCAGTACTATTGAAATGTATATTTGGATATAATTAGCATGCGTAGCTCTCCAGGACTTCAAATAGGAGCAAAATAAGCTAAGTTATCGCTGTATTATACATCTTATGAGAATTTACATAGTAGGCATTCTAGTCTGAGATTTACGCAGTATATTTCAAAACTTAGCGAGTCAGTATGCGTAATTGTCAGAATGCAACAATCAGCGATCATTCCAGAAGAATCTCCAATCATATGACCAATATCATTCAAGGGTGATTTGTAAATCAACTCTTCCAATACACCAATATTACAACCACTGAAGGCACACAAGCACTTTTATTCTGAACTCCAGACACCCGCTCGAAAATAAGATAGCACTACTCGTCATCATGAATTTATTGAATACAAAGCAGAGAAAACTATCGAACCTATTCTATCTCAATCAACTCAAGCACAGACAATCTGTTGTCTCTTCGGCTATGATCATCGATCCTAGACATTTGTCTTCGATTGAGCTCCAAAGCTACCATTATACTACGGACTCACCAACGGCCCAGTGGTGGGCCTGATGTGCTTGCGGTTAAAAATCCTCAACCTTCGTTGGGTTACACAAACCTGGTTGAGGTATCATTGGATGTTATTTTGTTGAGTGAGAGTCAACTGATAACTGAATATGATTTGGCAAATATCACCCCCATGCAACTGCAACACTTGAACAATAACTTCAGAAGCAACAACTTGAGATACGTGGCTATATTCTCACAATTTTTCAGATATCCAATTTATGCGATTTTGAGTAAAGATCTGAATCTCAAAGTGTTTATCAACCAAAGCTTTAAAGACGAGAATGATTTTCAGTTCAAGAACATGCTTATATGTCTATTTGAGCTGGCTTCAGATGTCATATATGAAAAACTACATGGCGATGGTACTAATGATAAACATGACTATAATGAAGAGAATGAAGTGAAGCTACTTATCTATATGAAGAGAAAGTTATTTGAAAGGGAGTCTCAGCTTTTGATCAAAAATTTGAGTTGGTTGGGAGGGCGATTATTGTCCAACGATACGGATAATACGAACGCATACCAAGATTGGTATATCTTGGAGTTCGAAGTTTGATTGAGCGAAACAAACAAGGCAGGAAATGATAATGACATAGGAATTTTATAATACAAACACTTTTAGTAACTTTAGTAATATTGGTGGGCTCCTGATCCGTTGATCATGTAGTGAACTCATCAGTTTTTTTCTTCCTTCTCCTCCTTGGCTCTTTGAAGTAACTTTGATAACTTGACGACTCTATCTCTACCTTCTTGGAAACTGACCTCTGGGGAAACCTGAAGTCTCTTGACGACTAGTTTACCATTTTGGAAGATCCAGTATGAACGCTTGGTTCCAGCAGGTGGTTTCTTAGCACCTAAACGTCCAATCAATTCCTTGTTTGGGTCACTCAATAGGTCGTATTGTAACTCCTGTTCGGTCTTGAACTTCAATTGAGCACTTGGTAGATCAGCGCTTAGACCAAGAACGAGAGCCTTACCTTTGAAGTCATCGTAGTTGTCTCTGAATCCACAAACCTGTCTAGTACAACCAGAGGTAGAGGCCTTTGGGTAGGAGAACAAGATGATGAGCTCATTCTTAGAAGCAAGTTTCTTCAAAGATAACTTCTTTTCCTTTTGATTGAGCAGTTTGACATCAGGAATCTCATCTCCGATCTCCAGCTCGACGACTGGTTCACTTTTTCCAACCGGAGCTGGTGCTTCAGCTGGAGCTGGTTTCTCAACCCTGGTAGCATTTGATTTGGCTGATGTCTCAGTGGCTTTTTTGGTTTCCTTTGGAGCTGATTTCTTCTTTTCCTTTGAAACTGGCTTCTCGTTCTTTGCAGCTGATATTTTAGATTCTTTAGCTGCTGGTTTCTCAGCTTTGGTAACTTCGGCTTCAGCTGGTGCTTTCACAGTTTTTTTCTTTTCCTTTTTGGCAGGTTTGGTGACTTTGGAATCAGATGATACTTTAGTTGATGCTTTTTTGGCAATTGGGGCATCATTGGAAGCATCAGCGGCAGCAGTAGCAGCAGCAGCAGCAACTCTAGCGGAACTTCTCTTACTGACAGCCATTGTGTATGCAAAATGAGTAGAGGTTTTGGGGAAATTGGGTAAAAGGGAAAAGGAATCTGATCCATTATTAAATTTTTTTTTTTCATTTGATGCTCCTAATTATCATAAAATTCATAAAAATGCGTGTTCAAAGCATAAAGGTGGCTTAAAATGCACGGGGAAGAAGTCACAAGGTAAAGACGCGAGCTGTATAATGATAACAGCTCGTGTACAATACCCAATGACACGTCTTTTCAGATTACATCGAGATCTGTGGAGAGTCGTCTCCAAATTGATGACATAATCACCGCACACTTTTTTGGTACGAAAATTTTCAGAGCTCATCTCATCTGCAACTGGGACACATATAAGATAGGTAACCATAAATACTATAGAAAATGGCTAAAAAGGGTGCGTGTGTCTTCTATATATCACATCAAGTGAAGTGTACTAACAATGTTCAGTTTCTAAACATTCAAGAGCTGCCAGAAGGCTGGAAATCGAAGAACCAGAAGCTAAATCAACTTCGAACGTCTCGAGATCAGAGAAAACCGATGTTGCTAGTGCTATCATCCGTGCTACAGTGAAGAAGAATGAAACATTGCTACAGAATAAACACATCAACAAGGCTGAGCGTTCGAAAGTTCACAAAGCAAAGAAAAGTGCACTTGCTGCCAGTAATCTTAACAAGGAGAAAGTGGAGAGAGCTATTCTCCTGAGTGAGAAACTAGAAGGGAAGATCACAAAGAGTAAAGAAAGAGCTAAGATGGTGCAAGTAACGAGAAAGAGTAATTGGGATGCTATCAACGCAAATGCGAGAAGCACAATAGCCAACCTCGAAAAAGCAGTGGAAACAGGGACTGCTGAAGGACAAGAAGATGAGATGGAAGAAGACAACTTCTACACAGATGATGAGGACAGCACCCCAGCACCACCACAGAAGAGAAATGCCTTCGCATTACTCGGTGACGACGTTGATGCCTGATTTCGGACTTATCTATTTGATCTACGCTATTAAGTCATTTTTCATTACGTAATAATCTCGCTCAAAGCGCCAAATTCGCTAAATTCACGTTTTTTCTATGGAGATCCATCGAATAATTTCTGAATTCTGCCACCTGTTCATTGTTGATTTGTTCATTCATCTTCACAGTTCACACAAAACACCTTTCTGCTGCCACCGAATAAATGAAGTTTTCCACAATCGCTGTTCCTGCCGCACTCGCCTTGCTGGCCAATGCCGAGGCCGAAGTCGCCCAACCTGAGTTCACCCCATTTAACAAAGCCCAATTGAGCTCCGAGTCGTTCTTCGAGCAGTTTGATTCCGATGACTGGGCCAAGTTATGGAGAATCTCCAAGGCCAAAAGAGACAACGAGTACACCTACAACGGTGAATGGGCCGTGGAGGAGTCAGTCATCTTCCCAAGTTACAAGAACGAGAAAGGTTTGGTGTTGAAGACACCAGCTGCTCATCATGCCATTCACGCCAAATTGGCACAACCATTCGATAACACCGATAACACTCTTGTCCTACAATACGAGGTCAAATTGCAAGAAGGTTTGAAATGTGGTGGTGCCTACATCAAATTGTTGTCTCAAGACGGTATCCCAGATGACGACAACGAGTTCAACAATGACACCCCATACCAAGTCATGTTCGGACCTGATAAATGTGGTACTACCAACAAAGTCCACTTCATCATCCGTCGTAAAGACAAATTCACCGGTGTCTACGAAGAAAAACACTTGACTGTTCCTCCATTATCGAGAGGTGTTAAGACTACCACTCTATACACTTTGGTCATTGAACCAAACCAAGATTTCGCCATCAGAATCAATGGTGAAGTTGTTAAAGCCGGTAACCTTCTTGACGAAGATGTCTTGAAACCATCCTTGAACCCACCAAAAGAAATTGAAGATCCAAATGATGTCAAACCAGAAGACTGGGACGAAAGAGAATACATCTTGGACCCAAACCAAACTGAAAAGCCAGAAGATTGGGATGAAGATGCTCCATACCTAATCGCTGATCCAGATGCTGTCAAACCTGAATCATGGGAAGAAGACACTCCAGAATACATCCCAGATCCAGAAGCTGGCAAACCTGAAGATTGGGATGATGAAGAAGACGGAGAATACGTTACTCCACTAATTTTCAACCCAGTGTGTGAAGAACATGGATGTGGTCCATGGGAACCAGCTCAAATTCCAAATCCAAACTACAAAGGTAAATGGGAACAACCATTAGTGGAGAACCCAGACTACAAAGGTGAATGGACCGCTAAAACCATCGAAAATCCAAACTACTACGAGGACACTCATCCATCTGATTTGGAAGCTATAGGTGGTATCGGTTTCGAATTATGGGCTATGGAAAACGACATCCTATTCGACAACATATACTTGGGCCACTCCATTGAAGAAGCTGAATTGGTTGGTAATGCAACCTTCGTTCCAAAATATGCAATTGAACAAAAAGCGGTGCTTGATGCTGCTCCAAAGCCAAAGGCTGATACTGTCGATAAGCCAGAAATAACCTCAAGTGATGACGAGTCTGACTTCTTCACCGATGCACTAGCCAAACTAACAGCCTTCACTGACGATGGCCAAGAATACCTAGCTGAATTCCTTGCTGACCCATTGAACACTATTAGCTCTAAACCAGCTGAAGGTGGTTTATACGTCAGTGCTTTAATCGTTGTTGCTACTATCGTGCTTAACTTCTTGTCAGGTCTTATCAGCTTAGTTGTTGGCGGCTCCGCCCCAGCTTCAAAAGCTGAGAAGAAGGAAGCCAAAATCACTGAGATCAAAGAGAGTGACGGTCAAGCTACTGGTGCTGAAAAAGCTGAAACCAGTGCTTCCAAGCGTCCTTGAACGGTATTATATTGATCCAGGCGTCAGAGGGGTTGAAAATAAGTTTGGTTCTTAACAACTGAGGTTATGCAACGTTAGGCTTGTCGTGTGCTAGTTCAGTCTATATAGATCACAAAATAATGAACTAAAGTTGCCCGGCTACTGCTTTTGATACATTTCTGAGGGTGTGTTTGTATTTTGTAGCGTAGTTTAGACCATAAAGTTTTCGTATGCTTGCTTAGTGCTGAACCAGATATAACCAACGTCGATCATGCCCGTGCCGACCATGACTTGAATATGTGTCCCCGACGCCCCAACAGTCATCAAGTCAACTTAAAGTACTATTACAATCTACAACGCAATCACTCAAAAACCTGACAAGATCTCACAGAAGCTAGCTGAACTCCTTGAGAGTCCGTCCGAGAAGGCGCATTAACTTTGAAGGATGTTGACTGTTGAGACATCGGCGGTGGAGGCATAATGCACGGTCTTCCCACAGACATGATGCATTAATTTTTTATCCCTATCAGATATGCCCTCGTAAATAGCTTCCAGACAGGAGAAGACAGTTATTCACAAGAAGACCGTACCCCTATTGCACTACAGTGTACAAGCCTTGCCAGCTATTCTGCTCAATGTTTCAACGCACCACGTCGTTCGTAAGGCGATTTCTTCTTGAGATTACCCAAAGTTCGAGGTAAAGCTTATTGATAAGCGAGAAACGTTTCCATTCCAGATATGCAGATTGCAGACAGTTCAAAACATCGGCCTGGTAGCTACTAGATAGAGTTTATGCTAAAGATTTGAGATGCAGCCAAGCGGCAACTAAACTGTAGCAGTGACGCTGGTTGCTCGAGCACCTAGTACCTGATGGCAGATGGTGGTGCATCACATAGATAAAAAGCGCAGTAACTTGTCGAATGATACTGCTGTCCAGTAGTTCTAGTGTTCCATGCCGCTCTTTCAGTTGAAGACTGTCCATCAGCGTGCATGTGGTCTTGAAGCTCGGTAAGTTAACGGATTTTGATGTAGCCCATCTCAACAATCAACCAAACAACTGGTCATGTTCAACTCCGCCAGACATAACTGAAGTAGTATCAATTTCAAAGCATAATGCACTTGTTCATATTTTTCAACTTCTATCTAGGATCTCTGATTTTGATGCATATCAGCATTAGGAATATTTAGGGTATTATGATATCGAGTACTGATACCACGAAACACGGCACGAGTCAATCAAGATTTAGGAAATTTCTAATATATTGACGTCAGTCCATACTATACTTGGCCTGAACGGAGACAGGTCTGACATCACTTCGGCATGAAAAATAGATTGATCAATGGTCAATTATCACCTACGTCGAAGAACGGAACCTGCACAATGATATGAACAGTGACCGACGGGTCCTCTGAATGATTGGTGACGCTATTCATCTCGGAACATGAAGAGCATCTATAGAGCCGAGACTATAAAGCTCGAGATTGAGCGTCAACTGTGCTCTTCGCAGAACTAACAGCTTTTTTCACCTGATCAAGGGTTCAAATTCTTCCCTACCAAGCACAATCACACGCACACTAGATGGTTTCCATGCCCACCACCTGCACAATTATTAAACCCGTCTCCGATGTCCGATCACCGACTCCCGAGGCCGACTCCGCGATCTGCAAGTCCCCCGCGATGTTTTGGTTCATTACTCAACTTATCGCTCACAACATAACTTCATGAATCATGACATGAAGGTTTTGAATGAATTGAACGATCTCATTGATATAATTAAGGGTAGACCGCATATCTCTCTGCAGCATTCCAAACCAAAATATGAAACCACTTCCACCTGAATCTCACAAAAGATTGGAACCAAACACACAGGTCATGCAAGGTTATGGACTGGGTACTCCTCAGTAGTCAATTATCATTCGTCAACCCTGATCTACGTTGACGTTGGATGGTCGTTACTGAATCCTGCTTGCAGATCTGCCATATATATATGTACGAATGAACTGTGATGATCTAACCGCCAATTTTTGTATTTTGTGTCACCGATCACCAACTACTAAAAATCACTCGCCAAAAAAAACAGAACCGCCGCTAGTGTGCACATAATTTCGCGCCTGTACGCCATATGATCAGTTTCTCATACAGATCTTGTACACAGATTAGACAGCTTTTTACGCCAGACGTTGGGATGATACATAGCATGTGACAATACCTGGCCAATTGCATGGGCGTGGTACCGACTCCCAAAACACGTTGCGGCGGAATGACGTTAATCCGAAATAAGATCTTGTGCTGACTAGTGACTTGTCTCTTCAGGCTTCACTAGTGCCGTTCGAACCATGTGTGTTCAAAAGATGCTATGATTCATATATTGAACCAATTTGATTCATACCCCAACTGGGAATACCATCATACGCCCTACATGATACATGAGAAGGTTCTAACAATCTACTACCCGAGGCTCAATCTCAATGCAAATCTTTACGGTAGATCAAGCTAATGCTGCTGACAATAAACGAGTAATCACCCCGTAGATTCATCGTGTAAGCAGTGAACTGAATTTACCAGTAATACGGAGTTTATGGCGATGTATAGCATGGGAACAACTCAATGGGCAATAGACTCAAATACTATGCTTGTGGACTTTGAACTCGTAGCGAAAGCAATAAAACTTGATGCATTACATTTTGACAGGTTGTCAATGGTTGGTATCAATGAGAGACCCAGCGTTCGGTACTCCAGTATTACACCTTGATTTATGAATATGCCGGGGTTGTGACTTTAGATTCAACGGTGCCCAATTGATTCATTAGCTGAGCCACTGATTTGATGATGGGCTCTTCAGTTTTTGATGAGTTCAAGGAAATAGCGATTAGCGACAATACTTGCCTATATCATAATTTTGAATTACAATACAGTTTACACATTGTGAACGTGGAGACGATATGGACAACAGACAACACTATGTACATCAAATGGGGATTGGGGGCTCCATTGATCCTGACGGCTGACACTTGACAGTGAAATATCATGTTGATTAGAATTTAGATCCTAGATAGCATTCTGGAATTATTCACCGCCCGTGTGACTCAGTGACAGCAAACAGCTGTACGTCAACTTGTTGAGTTCCAAAAATTTGAAGTTGATAAAGAACAGATCAGCTGAGTCTAAAGCAGCCTTTAATCAGCGAAAGTGTTGGCTGGTACTTATGAGAGAGAATGGCGTCTGTCTAGGCTAGCTGAAGCACATAATGCAATAATGCGATAGGATTAATAGACAACTTGTTGTACAGCAATTTCCGGAAACAAGCCAGAAGAGCTGTGTAGAGGAAAGTTAGCGGATTAGGACCGTCTCTATCAGCACAATTGACGGTCTATAAGGACCAAGAACCAAGTGTTGGTGCTTTAGTATACAGTGAACATGAAGGGAGAGAGGACTGAAGAGTAATTGAAGATCAACCGATTGAAAACTGATTCAAACTTTTTCGAAATTGAACCAGGCGTAATTAGTCGACCGACGGCTCTTGAATCTTATCGAAGCCTATCGTTACCATACAGAAGGAGACGCATTTGGACAAACCTTCACCTGGCTCGAAGAACTCTAGATAACATGAAGCAGAGCATGTTAAAATCAAGATACGAGATGATCATACAATCCGGTTGTAATCAGCCAATGACAATGTACAGTAGCGCAGTGTACTGTCACAGAATAATCCGGGATCTTCTAGAAGGGCTATATATTTGTCGATGGGGGATTTGGTGTGTGTGGGCTTACATGATTACTGTTAGTGTTTCGAAGCTTGTTGTTGTTCATGTAGTTCGCTAATTCATCTACTGGCGAGATCTGGCTAAACTTCTCTCGGCCGGTGTTTGAAGATAGATTTGATAGCAACTTAAAAAGAAGAACTAGAAGCTCTGGTTGGACAGCTGTCTGTCAGGTTTTAGGTTTCAGGCATACTGGGAAAATGTAGACGGATTGACCCAGGAATCGAGACAGGCCTTGAGTCGTGAGGTCACTATGTCTGAGACGTAGCAGTGAGTAATGAGTACTAGCTGTACTCCTAAAATATTAGCGATTCTGGATTAGAAATTAAGCGACGTCCCATAATGCTTCGAACAAACCTGCAAAGGTAGCTGGAGATGCACAAGAGGATAGTACCTTCCACCCCGAGCTCCAGGGTCCATCATTAGGATATGAGAGGCGCCCAACTCCATGACCTTTACGATCTTACCTTCTGACATGTAACACTTATGTACCTGGGTATGTTATGGTAGCCAAACTTCATTGTGACTGGTGCCTGATTCTCGAGATCAGCGGTCCAAGGCGGATATCTATTTAACGCTGTGAATCATGTACATACTACATATGGCGAGTTACGGATTTTACAGCAAGTAGGACACAAGTCACAACCTGATGATGATTGCAAGCTGATACCACTGATTCCCCAATCCCTTGTAGATCTCGATGACCGAGCTCATGAACATGCGCCGCTAATTTGTATTGGAATTGGCGTCCGGTCCTGTGCAGGTATAAGCTACTTTCGCTGACGTCGAAGGTACTGGGTGGAGCCATTACCACCTAGTATCACTATGAGCACACTAATGCTTCAATTGGCTTCTCTATCATCGACCTCGGGGTTGATCTTATCAAACTTCAGCGTCGACTTTATACATACTCTTGAGTTTCGAAGTAGCGGGTACAATATACAGTCAGTGATCCTGATAGCCTACGTCAACGAGATTGGCTGTTGTAACTTGTAAGTTGAATCTGGAGAATAATGGCCGACTGTAGGCCTGTAGTCACTCTGTAGAGCATTTGTGCTGTGCTTCTGTTTGCGAGCTGTTAGGCTGTAAAGTGTAAAAGTGAAAGTGCTCGGGTATTGCAAGTTGCAATTGGTTGTTGTTTCCGGGCTGTGGCTGTACCTGTATATAGGTCACAAGTTATAAGTTGCAACAGCGAAGTTTGTCGATCGATTGGATATTTGACTTTGTTTTGCTGCATATGTAATATTTTTATCATGCGCTGCATCTTAGAAAACTTTGCACATAAACCTGCGTCTGATGTAAGTTGACTGTTTCAATTTGAGCCGTTGTTAAATTTTTACGTCGTGGCTTCTCTCAGACAGTGAAGAGGGACAATTTGTCTGGTCTGCTTGAACTAGCGAATGGTCCAGGCATGAAGAAGGTGAACAACAGTTTAATAGTCCGGCTTGATTGGGCACCAGCTGTAATCACTCCTCATGGTTTTCTTATCGGTAGTCTTGCTAATGTGTGACAAAGGAGTAAGGACCCAATGTGTAGTACCTGAATAGCGATATAAGAGACATAGCAGTTTAATCCAATATACATACTAATGGACAGTGATCGACATTCCATTGATTATCTGCGCATCGCAATTCTTTGTCAAAGAGCAATGGGCCGAAGTTGGGTACAAGAAAAGCTCTGGTGCAGCTTCAAAAGGTACTGATCCACAGACGTCTTTGTATTTCTGAATTGAGTAAGACCCGATCAATCAATTAACATCTCGGGGGCTCACATCTCACATCTAGTTCCCAAGCTTAATTCCCATTTCCCAGTCCGTCAAACATGTATATAAATGTACGTTACATTGAAATGAGATATGCTCTCCAGTCTGCATCTCTACTATATATATCGCCAACCTTCCTATTTTTTGAATCTTACAACATATGCGTCTGAAGCACTCAACTACTACCATCTCGACCATTGTTCACAATGACAGCATTATACTCTCCTGAGATACAGAGAATAAGACTACCAAGTGTCAATGACATCTTCCCTCAACATAAACCTGAAAACCCTAATCCCATCATCATCAGCCCAATGCCCATCTCACCTATACATTATTCAGAAACCATCTTGATCCCATACCACCAGCAACAGCAGCAGCTACAGCAGCCTCATCACCAGCAGCAACACCACCTCTACGTGAGTCAGCCTCAAAACACCTTCACATTCCATCACCACAACTCAATGCCTCATCCTCCGCTGACTCCAGTCGGTATGAGTGGCTCCCCAGTCTACACCACTGTTCCAAGACAGCATTATACCAATTCCCCATCACCATCAGCCACGTTATACGGCAGCAATGCTAACAGATACAGGGTATCGAAACAAACAACTAGACAATCCAATGCCTGGAGCTATGAAGATGATTGTCTTTTGAAGTACTTGAAAGAGGTGAAGAATTTGGGATGGAGAGACATCTCAATGTACTTCAAGAACAGAACAGCCAACGGTTGTCAGTTCAGATGGAGAAGGATCGTCGCTATGGCCAAAATGACCAATGATAGTGATGGCTCTTCGTCTCCAGGATCAATGTCTTGCGAAGCTACTTCTGAAGTTTCAAGTCCTAGCAGCACAAGCACCAGATCGAGTCTACAAAGCTTATTGAACTAGGCGACTTGTTCTTCAATTGTTGATGTGAGGAGGTTGTGGGTTTTTTATGTTCTTTTTATTTCTATTTATGTCTCAGTGCTGTGATCATCGGATAATGGCAAGGAGCTGTTATGTTATAGATGATTCGGTTGGTTGATTCTTCGTTATCACTACTTTGGTCACCAAAATGAAAAGTTATGTTCTTCTTTTCTTTATCTTTGTGTTGTTTTGCTGTTGTTGTTTTCCTTGGGTAATTTGTTGTTGTTGATATTCTGTTCATGGTTTTACTTTACCGTTTTTGTTTGATGTTTTGTGAAGGCTTGATGATTTATCAGTGCCTTAAAATGATGGTGTTCACTTCCCTCTAGTTGATTAGCTAGCTAGCCAGCCATTATAATCCGCTTGGTTGGATTTCTAGGCTACCCTTCCTTTTTTTTTTGTTTCAATTCATTCTATTGTTGCTAGATGTATCTAGATGTTTGTATTTAGATTATATAGATGTTGATTGTCCCTGTATATCCTGACTTAACTTCAAGCTCGTTATATGATGGCTGATTCTGTTTGTACTACCTTCAATTTCTCAAAACTTCACGTAAGGTATACAAAATGTGTGTCAGACGTCAATGGACCTGAAAGCTGAAACCTAAGATCGATGATCGTGCATTTACGGCTCAGACAGATACATGCTGAGGTGGATTGATGGATTGCTCTGCCTATAATGGTATAACCACTGCACACTGTTGCCGCAGTGTGCTGCTGAGGAATTGAGACTGAAGAAGTAGAGAATGCTAGTTGAGCTTCGAAATAAGCTGATACACAGCGAATTGAGACGACACACATGAGCATCAAAACCTGAGAATTAGCGAGGTCAATGGGATTCGCTCCATTTCTCTTCGATTCATTCGCTGGGGCTTCTTGTTGATTGATAGTGCTATTTCGAATCCAGCCATGAACATCCACTGATAGACCTTGTAGAAGGGGAATATCCCGCTGGTGATGGTAATTGTTGAGCATCACAAATAATTTGTTAACTTATACAAAAGAAGTAGTCAACACCGCTGACAGTCTCCGTCACTAACTTCGCTGGAACTTGGGACTGTGTTCCTTCCAACCCTAGCAGAGTCGCATAGTAGACTGCTCACTGCTAAGTGCCCACTGCTCAAGTTGAGCGTGTAACTTTTGGCCTTGGTACACCAATGCATAAACTCTGCATGTTTACCCTGTCACTTGGGCTTTCAACCTTTCTCTATTGGTGGTTGTTGGTTGTTGCTTGAGGCTTGATGGTCAAGTTATGGGCTCAGAGATCTTCAGTCTTCACCGTTTCAACTCACAACGGCTTCTTGATGTATAGGATCGCAATTCAGCATTAGTTCTCCTTGAAGTAGGCTGCCATACTCGCTTCTCATAACGAAGGCGTTCTTAGTATTGTTGTGCGACTTTGTACTCTAAGCAATCTCACACAGCCTAACATTGCATAAAAAGCGCGGAGTTCTACTATGGCCTAGCGTCTGACAGATCTCTTCAAATCAAGGACATGGTACTGTCAGTAGCTTGGAGCTTGGAAGTAGGCGAAAGGTATGAAAGTTTAAATAAAACACTACCAGCGATTGGACACTCTTTGGGCTCATCAGGGGAGAATTCAGTAGCTCCAGACACCTTTGATCGTAATTACGCTGGTTACAGCAATTGATACATGAATAGCATCTTTCAATAAGAGGCACCATTTACTAACACCAGGGAACCTCATCACTTATCAAACACACCACCTACATCGATGAGCAGGAAGATGCTGTGTCCTGATTCCTAAAAGCGCTGACAGAAGCGAGCGCTCAGGGAATCCACTCCTGAACAGTGTTCTTTAGCGAGCTCTAGCCACGAAGCATGTGAGTATTTCAGGAAGTGCCTGTAGATTTGATGTGGGTCGTTCTATATTCTTGATGAGCGGCGGCGCGGACAACAAACAAACCTTAAAGTTATGAAGAACTTGATCAAAGCCTCTATTCACGAACCAAGGAATATGTTACAGTCAATGGAAAATAAATGACTGATAAATCAGACTGTCAGGTGCCCATCGATGCTTTTTGGTGCGATAGTGAACATATATTGAATGCTTAGTCAAAATCAGTAACCCAATCTTGATCTCATGAACAACCATACAGAACCTTAGAGAAAAGAATGCGGAGTGAGCTTCCAGAGTGAACTGTTGCTAGTTGCATAATGCATAATGACGCAGAAAATAACCGAAACCCGCATTTTTAATGGACAACATGCCAACAGCTTCTGGAAAAGGCACTCTTAAATTCTCAATTCGATGAATTTTGTCAGCTTAAAACCATATCGGGAAATATTGACTCTTAGAACGTGCGATGCGAGGTCTCAATTAGACTTGTTAGATACCCTATTTGGAACACAATTATCGTGAGCTACATCAAAGTTTTTAGTTCATCTCACAAGACTCGTTATGCGCTGATTTAAGCCAGAGCAGAGTACCAAATGATACCAGGTGTAGGCAGGAAATAATACGTTGTCTTCAGAGCGGCTCAGTATCAGTTCCTGAATTGCAATTAAAACCATAGAAAGATATCCAAGTTTCTTGAACTACTATCAATTATCTTGTAATACGGTTGGTGCTCAGATACTGATCGACTTGTGATTTGTATAAGCTAGCGGGAACAACCAGAAGATGCACATACGAAGTTCGTAAATCGAATCTAAGAACCACACCCTACGGTAGATTATAGTGCAACAAGAAAAGGCTTCATAATTGAAGTAGCGTTGTACTTTATAGGCACATCTTAGCATGGGCTTAGAATCTTAGAAGAAGCGGACCGTCTCAAATTTCAGTTGAAGCTCACGAACAAAGTTCGCCAACCGATCAAGGTCAATTGCAAAGTACAACCGCAATTGTATTGACAAGTTAGGGTATCCTCAACTGAACGACGATGTTTCGAAGGAATACGTTGGAACTAAGAATAACGTCATACCTAATTGATATACAACGCAAGCAAAAGGATGTTGAAGAGTGGTAATCACTGGCGCATTCACAGTGTGCTTGCCTACCCGATGAACACGACGAACACGATGAACATGATGAAGTATGAGTGCTATACGTCTCCCGTCGGTATGACTGCCTTGATGACCATCTTTTTTTCACACCAATTGCCTCATGAATCATTGTCAATATTGTTGATCATCAGAGATCATGGCCATAAACGGCTCACCGCTCAAGACCGACGTAATTCTTGAGCTCGTGACTTCATGCGAACATGATTTGAAGTGTGAAGAGTGGAATTAGACAACTCTACCTTAACATGCTAGGCAGAATGCACTGTTCATCAACAGAGCCTAGCATGTATGCTTGATGCCAGCTTTGATTCTGCATTTTTTGAAGAGCGCCTGTAGGCTGTGACACTAATGCTGCGGTCGAGACATCAACCACTTTAAAGTCGAAACCTTAGCTAGCTGGGAAATTATTTAAAATTCCTTCTCTCACTGCAGAAGTGGCAGCGTACGAGTTACGAATGTAGTACTGGGTACAGCATCAGCACAAAGTAATGAAACATAAACCTATGCAGCAGCCATCTCGCTAGGCATGTCAGTAACTTCAGGCGCTTGACCTGATTTGGAAATCGCTTTCTGTTATACTTGGCCAACGTCGCCCAACACACCGCGATCTATCACCGCAAACTCGTTTAAAGCTCTCCAGTCAGCTGCAAACCACACAGAAGAAGAGCAAGGCTTATGAAGCACTAGATATAGGCATTGGACACTCCAAGGAAGAGCTTCGTAGTTGTTCTAACTTCTCAGATCTGAATCTTTTCATCAGCAGCATGTGAATGTGCGACGAGACAAGAAATTATTCGCTGGTACATCAAATCGTTCCAGAAGCCTGGCTTACGCACGCTACTTCGCTTAACGATAAAATCGATCAACCGAGAGATGGACAGGCCTCAAAGATGGGAGAGAATGACTCAATTGCGGTCAGATGCATCCCTTCTCATAGGTACGCCTACCGCACCAGAGAACAGTAGATGCCTCTTCATCCATTCTGTCAAAGAAACTCAGTATCATTCACTGCTTTGTTGAATCACATTTGATCCATTAGAATTTTGATATCTGCACTTGTCTGCATTCTGCATTGGAAGGTTTCGCGAATAAAACGAGTTCGCGAAAACACAGTTGTTATGACAAATGGAGGTTCATCAATTGAGCGAACCGTTGATGATCCGCTATTGTTGACCACTTCTTATCCAGATGCTGAGACAGGCACTTCGAGGACTCCAGGCGACAAGGCGTTATTCAACAACAGTACATACACCGGATGCTGGTTACTCATTGCTGTCAAACAAGAGTCTGATATCGGTAAAAGGACCTGATTCTTCGAAGTTCCTCAATGGACTTGTTACATCGAAGCTCATACCGACGTTTATGAAGAAGAAAATGATGACGATATCTACGGAGGTTGAAGACGACTCATTACATCTCTTTGACTTTGACATTCACGGCTCCAACTGGGGGATCTTGAGGGAGTCAGCGGCAACAAAGAATCAAACTATAACAAGAAACGGTGCTTACTCTATGTTCTTGAATTCGAAAGGAAGAATTGTCACTGATACATTTATCTATCCATACAAATACATCCCTGACCCAGAGGATGCTGTTCCACAATACCTAATTGAGGTTGACAAGTCTTTCCTCAAATCTACTCTAGGTTTATTAAAAATCCATAAACTGAAAGCTAAAGTGGAGATCAAAGAACACACAGATAATAAAGTATGGTACGTCTTCAATGACTCGAAACAAGAGAACTTATACAATTTGCAATGTCGATATTTCAGCGAGGAATCTACAACAACGAAATCACCGGACGTCTGTCTATCTCGATCGAAAGAGTTCCTGAAAGACACAACACTGTGGAATACAAAGCTAGAGGTTGCAAATGTTACTGGGTTTGCTTTCGATGACAGATGCCCCGATTTCGGCATCAGACTGGTCACACCGTCAAGCGTGAATGATTTATCGTCAATACTGAGTGAAGAATATCTATCGAGAGACTTGACTCCACTACCCACTGAAGCTATAGATCTGAGAAGGCAAATTTTCGGTATACCTGAAGCTCCAAAAGACCTAAAAGCTAACAAGCTGTTGCCATTGGAGGCCAATCTTGAATATATGGGAGGCGTGAGTTTTGATAAAGGCTGTTACGTTGGCCAGGAGCTGACTGTCAGAACCTACCACACGGGTATTGTGCGTAAGAGAATTGTTCCTGTAAAACTGTACATATACAACAAAGATGAGGATGGGGTTTCCCTTACAGACAATGATGACCAACTAAAGTTTGAGGCTAACTCATTGAGTGATCTAGAGATATTTTCAGATTCACTACCACAAAAGTCAGCCACTTCAGCTCAATCAAGTGCATCATCCTCACCATTTGGATCATCTACTAGGGCCATCTCACCCAGAAGATCAACAAGAAAATCATCAGGTACACTGCTATCCAATAATGGGACAAATGGACTAGCACTGATCAGATTAGAAGATTTCGCTAAAGAAGGCACAAAGTTCAGTATCGAGATCCCATTAGGAGGAGAAGATAAGAAGACCTTGAAAGTTGGCGTGAAGGCATTTATACCATACTGGTGGCCAGCTGATGATGACTGAATTCTACATACGCATTGGTATTAAATATGATGATGACATGAAGAGTTTATGTTTGTAATGTATTTCATGAGACACAGGAAAGCCCTAAATATAATCACGTGATATAATATAAGAAAAGGTAGGGTTAAACACCTGGACATCCGAGCTCCAGTCAATTTTCAAAAAATGTGGCCATACCATCAGAGTTTAAGGACTTTACGACGCCAAAATTCAACAATTCGCGAAACATCCCTACACCATCAATTTTCCACTCCTCTGTGTGAGTTTTTCAAAATCTACAAAACTGAAAACAACAAAATTGGATACTAGACTCTATCATCAGACAACCTTTAGGTAACTCAATAGTATTTCCAAAATGGCTGAACCACAAGTTGACATTCCACAAGAAGAAATAGTCGAAGAAGAATTCGAAGTTGTTGCTGAACCAGTTGAAGTCAAATTAGTTGACTTAGCTACTTCAATCCCAGAAGATGTTCAACAAGCTCAAGCTCAAATCAAATTATTCAACAAATGGTCTTACGAAGATGTTACTGTTAAAGATATCTCTTTAACTGATTACATCCAAATCAGCAAACCAGTCTTCGTTGCCCACACCGCTGGTCGTTACGCTGCTAAAAGATTCAGAAAATCACAAGCTCCAATCATTGAAAGATTAACCAACTCTTTAATGATGAACGGTAGAAACAACGGTAAAAAACTAAAAGCTGTTAGAATCGTCAAACACACATTAGAAATCATTAACGTTCTAACTGACCAAAACCCATTACAAGTTGTTGTTGATGCTATCGTCAACACCGGTCCAAGAGAAGATTCCACCAGAATTGGTTCTTCCGGTACCGTTAGAAGACAAGCTGTTGATGTCTCTCCATTAAGAAGAGTCAACCAAGCTATCTCTTTATTGACCATTGGTGCCAGAGAATCTGCTTTCAGAAACATCAAAACCATTGCTGAATGTCTAGCTGAAGAATTAATTAACGCTGCTAAAGGTTCATCCACCTCTTACGCCATCAAGAAGAAAGATGAATTGGAACGTGTTGCTAAATCTAACCGTTAAGGTGTTTGTTTATGTGTTTCGGAGATGTTAACCAAAAATGTATGTTTATTAATATTGGCATATGAATTATATGAATCCTTGTAGATTGATAATCGTTGACCACAATTCTCTCTATTTATTATTTTCAGAAGAAAAAAATTTCTCGGAATAAAACGCGCTATTAGAGAATCGAACGTGAGTTCGTCAATCTTCGTTGGTCCGAGGATAAGCAATAGAATTCGCGAATGTTTCTTGTGACATATCGCTCATGCCTAGTTAAGTCAATGTGGGGCGAACAATGTGATCATGTGTGAATTCTATTTAAGCTGGTTGGTTCTCCTTTTCGATCAATTTGCTACATGTTCTCGATACGATATTAGATAGACATAAATAATGCCAGCTGCTGTGAAGTTCACCGACGAATATGCCGCCTCGACGCCAATTGGCGGTAGTGAAGGCGCCAAAAGATTGAAAGAACGAGAACAGACGTTGCCATCGCTGCCTGTTCCTTCATTGAATGCTACGCTTGAAAAGTTGAGAGTGGCATTGAAACCGTTGCTAGGTGATGCTGAGTACCGTGAGCTACTACAGAAGATCAACGATTTCAAGAGAAACCCTGTGTCATCGGTGCTTCAAAAACATTTGGGGAAGTTCTATCAGAACGAAGAGTGTTACCTGGACCAGTTACATTTAGACCATATCCTGATTGATCACAAAGCGTTGCCTAGAAACCCATTCTTGATACTGGAAGATGATCCTTGGAAGAATTTCGTCAGTCCACAAACTCAGGTACAAAGAGCTTCTGTTTTGACTAGTTCCGCTCTTAAGTTCATTGCTTCATTGAGATCCGGAGACTTGACAATTGAAGAGTCCAGAACAGGTACACCACTGACAACAAGACCGTACTTTGATCTATTTGGAAGTACCCGATTCCCTGCCGATGGAGAAAGTATCAGAACCATGACTTCTGAAGAATCTGACTACATACTCATCTTGTCTAATTCCCAGTTCTATACTTTGAGAGTGTTGAATGACAAGAATGAACTGTTGTTCACAGCTGATGAAATTGCTAATGTAATTGAAGATATCATTGAAGAAACAGATGCTATTCCAAACCCGAACCTTAACTCTCTTGGTCCAATAACAGCTGACACGTACAGAAACTGGAAGAGTGCAAGAACTTGGCTACAACAGGAGTTTACGGAGAATATGAACAAGATCGATAGGGCATTGTTTGTTCTTGTACTTGATAAGTCAACTCCAGATATCAATAGCAACGAGGATGTTGCCAAATCCATTTCAGTGGGGACACTGCACATCGATGAAGATGGTATACAGAGAGGGTCTTGTAACTCAAGATGGTACGATAAGTTACAGCTTATCGTCACAAAGAATTCCATTGCAGGTGTCATATGGGACTCACTAAGTCAAGATGGTACATCTGTTTTGAGATTCACATCCGATATTTATGCTGACTCGGTCATGAGATTAGCTGATGGAAGCTATACATTGTTCCCAAAGGTGAAGACCTCGACTAGCAACTATGCCGACAAGCCAAAACCAATCAAGATTCAATGGAAGTTTGAAGCTGATACTTTTACGTTTCTTCACTTATCAGAGACTAGACTGACCGATCTAATATGCTCACACTCAACTAATACGAAAGTGTTGAAGTATGGAAGAAACTTTGCTAGGAAGATTGGTGTCAAATCTGATAGTTTAATTCAGATGTCACTGCAGATTGCTCAATATGCTCTATATGGTAAACCAATATCAACTGTGGAACCAGTGTCAACCAGGACATTTAGAAACTCACGTTCAGAATTGATGCCTATTCAAAACGATGCAATTACAAAAGCATGCCAGATCTTTGTCAGTGATGCGTCACCATTACTGAGATGGCAGTCATTCATTGATATCTGCAAGCATCACTCAAACGCATTGAAGACCTCTGCAAATGGCGATGGATGTGAGAAACACTTGAAAGCTCTACAAAACATCTTTTTACAACGTGAAGCATTGAACAAGATCTCACCCGATTTACACATAGCTGATGATGTCCCACCATTGATATTTGACGATGTTATCTCACCACTCTTTGTACCAGAACTAATTGCATCGAACTGTGGTAACCCTGCTATGAGATTGTTTGGTTTGACGCCTGCGGTGCCAAATGGGTTTGGAGTAGGCTACATCATCAAAGATGAGATCACAGAGTTCTGCTTGATCAGTCAGTACAGACAAGGCGATCGTCTATTGTCTACCATGGAATGGGTTCTACATCAGCTACAGCACATTTGGAAGCATGATGTTGGTGTGAAAAGAATTCCTCATGCTCACGTCTTAGACAACATGAAAGAGGGAAAGCAAAAGAGCGAAGGGATAACTATACAATCCACATCAATGTCAAGATCGACCACACTTGCATCCAGTGAGGATGAAATCGAGGTAACATTAGGTGGTTACGGATACTTCGATATTGATGATTTGACATTGAGATCTACTAGGGAGTCGATTGCCAACACACCATCAATATCATCACGTAATAGCTCCTCTGAACTTGTCCGACTAGTCGATCTGTCACATCTTGACAGAAAGTTTGGTAAACAACTCTTCAAGAATGAGAGTCTAAAAGAACGTTTTGAGAACCATGGTAATGCTAAATCTGATGTTGATCTGAGTGAGTCCGATAAGAATTTGGACACTCGGTTTGATGCAAAGTTTGATAGAGCTGCTGTCGGTAAGAAGGTCTCGGTGGATGAGATCCTGACCTAGGCGTTCCCAATTCAAGCTTCTTCAAGTACATCTTACGTTATTTATTTATGAAACTAACCATTTTGACGTAGTGACGTCGGCCCAGCTCCAGCTACAACTCTAAGATAGCATGTCTGTTCGAAACCAATATATCAATTATAAGTAAGATTTGAAGAATAATACTGTACACATTAATTGTAATCTTCTATGATGATGACTCTGACTTTTCCTCAGTGATCTCCTTCGTGGCTGGTGTTTTCTTCTTACCAAATGAAGGTAGCTTGAAATCATGGAACATGAAATATAATATCATGATTGCAACAACATTGAAAAGGATGTAAACCCACATGAACCCGAAGTTTCTCCAGAAGTGTGAATAAAACATACCTCTAGTTTCAGAAATATAGGTATCAGCCTCATCATAGCCACAGTAACCACAATCGGTAGTGGAGCTAGGGTCAACTAAATAACCTCCACGAACATCCATATAATCAGAAGCATATTCACCACAAGTTAGACCATCCGGAGGTGTAAAGTATGACAACTCATCCTTAGAACAATGAGCTTTTCTTCCATGAACTAAGACAGTAACCAAATTCTCAATGACATAAGTGACTGGTGAAACTTTGTAGACGAATGTCCAGAAACCTGGCATCAATGCAGGTGGTTGAAGGATACCAGCAAAAGAAAACATGAAAGTAGTAGCGACAGAACCAATCAAGCCAGCTGTGGCTAGATCTGGAGAGAAGTAGAACACACCAATGGAAAATGTCACGTTGTAGATTTGGTAGATTATGACCAACATCAAATAGAACTTTCCTCCAAGGTCATTATTCAAGTTCAATCTCATTGGGAAGTAGGAACATAGGAAGTATAAAGTGGTACCGATATAGTTGTAAGGAATCTCAGTGATAATCTGTGACAAAATCAAGGTAGACCAGTGGAAGGTATTACTCTTAGATTCCCTTGTTTCATACAAAACTCTTGAACTGACAGCCCTCGCTTGGATTTGCAAAGAGATAGGGTTAGACATCACAATAGCAAGGAAAGCAGCAAAAAGGGCATGTGTGTTTCCAATCAAAGTGGTATTCATATTCCAGAATGTAAACCCAACGAACAAACCAGCGAAAATGTTTAGACCAAATTTAGCAAAGATATAGAAAGGATCTCTCCAAAACTGGAGATTAGTTCTTTCAAGGACATAGTAGAGCTGAGAGAACCAAGATGCATTGTAAGTTCCTAAACTTGTGTCATGGACCAAAACTGAACCATCTGAGCCTGCATCTGAGTTTCTTCTGGTGTCAACAATCTCATCGATCTCTTGTGAAACAGCTTTGTATTGAGACGAGTTTTGCCAGTGATCAAACCAATCATCAGTAGCTTCAGCAGTTGCACCAGCTCCAATGGTTTCTAAAACGTATTCAGCTGGATTTTCCAAGTCTTCACACTTTCTTCCACCCTTGCTTTCGAAATAAGTTAATAATGTTTTCGAATTGGTACCAATGTCACCGAAGTAGACGGTTTGTCCACCTTTCTTCAACAATAATAACTTGTCAAACTGTTCAAATAGAGTAGCAGAAGGTTGATGAATGGTACATAAGATGGCTTGACCAGCATGTGCTAAGTGTTTCAAGACCTGGATAACAGCCCATGAAGATTGGGAGTCTAGACCAGATGATGGTTCATCCAAGAATAGAAGCAATGAAGGTTTAGCAACCAATTCAACACCAATGGATAACTTCTTACGTTGTTCCACGTTTAAACCATTACCGATCTCACCAACAACAGCATCAGCATAAAGATCCATGTTCAACACTTTGATGATCTTTTCAGCGTATGAGACCTTCTCAGCGTCAGGAACAGAAGCAGGTCTTCTCATTCTAGCGGCAAAGATCAAAGATTCTCTCACAGTCAACTCACTTAGATGTAAATCCTGTTGTTGAACGTAACCTGTTCTCTTCTTGAATGTGTTATCGACTGGAAGACTATTGACAAGCATATCACCAGTAACAACACCGATGTCAACTCTTCTGGAAAGAACATTTAGAAGAGTTGTTTTACCAGCACCAGACTCACCCATAAGTGCTACCAATTGACCAGGTTTGATGTAACCTTGAACATCATCCAGTAGCTTTCTTTCAGATCCATCTTTTAATGTGATAGTGTAGTTCAAGTTTTTCCAACTGAACACATCAGAGGTTGCTAATCCTTCACCATCAAATATATCTTCAGGTTTCTTTGATCTGATCAGTGTTAAGGCATCAGATCTTGGACCAGCCTCGACGTCGCCATCATTTTCATCAGAGTTATAGAATTCATCTGGAACACGACCTTTTTCAAATAACAATCTATCACCATTTGTTTCACCAAACTTCATAATTTCACTGAAGATAACCAACAAAACGAGGAAGAAAATGATAAAACCAATCAAAATACCCAAATTTCTCCAGACATGACTGTATGAATAGTCGAAGGAGATCTTCATGTATCTATCACCAGAGACTGCTGGTTGACCGAGCTCAGAACCAGTGAAGGCGCAAACCTGATGATCAGTGTTCAAGTACTGCGTGTAACCTGGACCATTTGGAATCAAGAATTCTGATGTACATTCCATTTCTCTTCCATGAAAATCCGGCATGATCATTGACTCAAAACCGTATCTGACAGGATTGATATGAGCAATCCACTTAAACCAAGGATGCATCTGAGGAAGTTGAATCATGAAGGTCGAATAAACAGCAATAGCAATCAAAAAGACACCTCCAATGGTATTACCAAGTGCTAATGTTGGTGAAATGGCGGCAATGGCAGAGTATAGAGACTTTGAAGCAATCACAGTCATTGATAGAAACAGATAGTAACTGAAGAAGGCACCTGCTTCACGTTTCAAGCTTCCCAAGAAGTAAAGAACAATGCAGAAGAGGAACATAGTCACCAATTTCACAGGAATGTCAGTCGCCATACTGGCAAGGGCTTCAGCAGATGGAGCATAGAATGAGTAACTTCTTTGTCTTTGAATGATCGGTCTTTTTTGAAATGACAAGACAATTTCCTGAGAGGTAACGAAGACGAAGAAAACAAGAGAGAAAAAAATCAACCCACTCTTGGAGAAAGCACCGGATGTGTTAGTAGGAGTACCCCAAAACATCGAACCTATGATGAATGCAATGACAAGACTGAACACTATCTGAATGATCACGAACAATGATTCACCCAAAACGATCTGTGCAGAACGTTTAATTAGTAATCGCAGCTGATCGAAGTATGTGATGGTGTATTGGGAAGAGATCTTTTGACGTTTGGCTTTCTCGAATGAGAGGGATTGCTTGAACAAAGCCTTTGTTTCCTCTGCGTTGATGACCTTTTGGTGATGATCAATCTCAGCTCTCATGGATTTATAATCTTCAGAGTTGATCCAGTATTGTTCAAACTCAGTTGGTGTCAATGGTACTTTGTGTTCAAATCCAGCTTTTGGGAATCTACCAAGAGGATCAGTAACAGAAGTCAAAAATTCTGAGGTTGATTGACGATTCAATGGTTCGTAACCCATGTCAATGAAGAATTGTCTTGCTCTATCAGCAGGTCCGAAGAAGATCTGTCTACCATCGTATAGAACGGTGACTTTATCAAATAGATTGTAAATGTTTTCAGAGGCTTGGTAGATGGTAACGAAGGAAGTAGATTTCATCAAGTTGGTAGTTGTTCTGATAGCTTGAGCATATTCTAGGGCAGTGGAGGCATCTAGACCTCTGGTAGCATTATCCCATGAATAGACAGAAGCTCTGGCACTCAAAGCTTCAGCGATGGAAACTCTCTTTCTTTCACCACCAGAGACACCTCTGAACACATCATTACCGACTTTGGTCTTGTAAGTTTGTCTTAAACCAAATATGGTAGCCAACAGATCGACCATGATGTTGATATACTGAGTTCTTGAAGAGCCATTTGGTCTAGTGTTTGGGGTTCTGCAAGCAACAGCGAACTTCAAAGTTTGCTCAACAGTCAAATGTGGGAAATGTTCATCATATTCAGGGACGTACAATAGATCAGATTTGAAACTTTTGACCATCTCAGCTTGAGGAATACCTCCGTAATGGACGTCACCTTCGATACCTCTATAATGATGAGTTTCACCAGAAATCGTTTTGAGTAGAGTAGAGCAACCAGCACCAGGTCTACCTAGAACAAGACACATCTCACCGGCATTGACGAAACCATTGACGTTGTTCAAGATCTTTCTTGTTTTGGTCTTCTTGAAGAAATTTTGAGGTTTAGGAACCAAATCAGCTAATGTTGGGGCAAATGAGACACTGTTGTCATTAGCATGTGTCGAGATATTGTCAATCAGAACACCAGAGGTTCTCAAGCTCAAACCTCTTTCTGTGATATCGTTGACGAAGGCGCTAAGTATAACATGGAGATCGAAGTCGTTTGGATCAATAGCAGATGGGAATTCCTTAGCTTTCATGTTTGAGATGGATTTTGTCATTGAAGTGAATCTTTCGACAACGTCATCGCGGTTCTCAGTGGTCACTTTGACGAACTCATCGTGGTCGAAAGGCTGTCCAGTGAATGAGTCACTCGAACTTTTGAGATCAGACTCACGGTCATGAGTCTGCAGATCTGTCGACATGTCTTTATAACACTATCAATAACAGCAACATCGCTCCGCTTATTTACAGCAGGCAGCCCTTATATTTATATAAATAAAGATAGAGTATTGGTGAGCGGCAGATTATGAAATCGACGTGTGTTTCGGTGCATCACGGTTTTAATGGAGCTAGTCCGATTGTTGTGCTGTAAAATGTCGATGTAAATATTTGTAATTGGCCAATTGCGGCTTTGCTTTCTGCGTGATCGTCGGGTAACTCATGGAATTCCGTTAATACCGCCCCGGTGCCCAGTTCTCAGTTCTCGGTTTTCCATTTCATGACATAAGAATGATAGGACAGACAAACATGGGACTTACTATATTAAGGTGAGAACGGAGATAGTGGTCGACTGTTAGCACCATGGATACTCCTTAGGCCTATAGCTCACACACAGGCGCTGACTGAATCCGTGTCCAGCTGGCGTCGTTTGGTGGCACGCGTGAGACATCACGAAGGTCGACGAATGATCAACAGTACTCAGTAGCTCTTCGGCCGTCATCCATGTCGTGTACGAAGAACCCTTTGGATTAATATTGGAATTTGGCAGCGCCCAAGCCTTATCGTTCTTCCAGTAAATCCGCTACACAAATCCATAACATGCTCCGATAATTTGTCCGTACCCTCGGGATTTACGGTTTTAACGAGCCCACTCAACAATCGATTGTTGACAAATCATGACGATTAGTCAAACACAATGCTGAGAGTTGTGCAGCCAGTCTCTTGATGATGAATTGTGCATTATCAATATTGCTGATAGACACAATAGTGCGCCCCATACTCCGATCCAATAGTCACTCTTGTTCTTCCAACCGAAGGCGAAGAAGTGTTTTGAAGGCGTTACTCGCGTGTAACTACCATGCTGTATATATTGTCCAGGCATTAGCTTAGGCTCAGGACTGCTGCATTAAGTTACGCGCTACATCTTCAGAGCTGGAATATTATATATGTGAATCATGATTATAAATGTATTAGTATCATATCTATTGGCCATATATTTGATGTGTCCATCTTTACTGGGCTTATACATCGAATTCGAACAGTTTTCCAAGTATGCTTAATACGAAGCTCTCAAAGATCATGTAGACTCCCAAAGTTGAGCATCGTAATACACCTGCTCTTCTTCCATGGAATTGAAATCCGGTAGAAGTGATGAACTGAAGAGTGGGATAAGGTTCGATATGTCTCCCGCTTCTCTTATGAACACAGTCCGTAGAGCATCTGCAGCAGAATATCTCTCATGTGCTTGATACTCAAGCATACCCCACAGGAGTGATCTCAAATGATATGAGACAAGCTCTGGGTGTTTCAGGATTGGTGCTCCAGTTTGGATGGTAAGTTTGAAGATTGTACCTCTATCAAAGTTATAATTTGGTGGAGCACCTTCAAGCATCTCCATTATAGTGATGGCTAGCGCCCAAGTGTCAGCTTTTGCAGTTACATAGTTTCTACTAGCAACTTCAGGGGATATCCAACAGTCTGTTCCCAACAAGACACCTGTGTTGTTCACCAAAGTTGCAAGGGGAGTACAAAAGCCAAAATCAGCTATTTTGACATTTCCATCGCTTGAGACCAAGATGTTATCCGACTTGATATCCCTATGAACGAGGCCTTTCGAGTGTAAGTATCTCAGTCCTTGAAGAATCTCTCTTGTTATAATTGCAACAAATCTTTCAGGTATATGATGGCGATACGCTATGACATCAGTCAATGATCCTCCATCCATAAATTCCATGGCTACACTAAGCTCATTTTCCACAATGAAGCTGTTGTAATACTTTACAATGTTGTCATGGTGTGCTTGATTCAAAGTTGCAACCTCATTAGCAGCGAGATCTAGGCCAAGTTTCGTCCGTATCACGATCTTCTTTATAGCCACAGGCTCATGGTCTTTCAAACGTGTGGCACAATAAACATTACAGGAGGATCCCCGACCGATTTTGACAGGGTTTTGGTAGAAGTCTGATAGAGGACGCGTCTCTGTATGGTTTCCTATGATGTATCTAGATCTCTTTGGTCTGAGAAGAGAACCAGCACGAAGTTGAACAGGTGGTGGATTAACGTACGTGATCAGGCGAGGAGTCATTTAGCTGGTGTGAAGGATCTTTTGGTGAGAGTAGCACACCAAAGAAAGATATCTGAAGTGTATGCAAGCTAAAGAGCTAGTATTTTGGACTTCTAATCCCCAAATATCTTCTTCTCATGACCGCAGATTTTTTGAACTTAAGATCTCAGAGATTCTGGGGACAATGACAAGGTTACAGGCACAACAGAAAATGTTCGCGACAAACCAGGATGGTGGTGTGCGGCTGTTATGCACGGGCACGCATCGGGATTTGAAACTCGGGATTCAAATCTCAACACAGAATAAATATTAAGAATTCAGTAGACTTACAACGAGCCATCAGTAACACTAACAGTCCAAAGTAGTACAATGCAGTTATCAATCCGTTAAATAATCCTTCAATTATCAACCATTGCACTTGCCTCGGCAACCTTCTCCAGAGAGGACCTTCCACGAATCTATGACCAAATGAAGGAGATCATTTCTAACTACGACAACAGTAGGGCCTTCAATTTGGTCTACAACTACAATTATGGCTTCACCCTTGTCGGAAATGAACACACACCACTTGATACAACAGTCAGAACGGGTCCAGGTCTAGCTATTGTCGAAGATATACATCGGATTGTTGCTCCAGAAATAATCATCAATCTAGCAGCAGATGAGTCATGTTATCAGCGCTCCTTTGGTTCTGAGTCTCAGAGTTTTTGGTCTTCTGCAAACATAACAGACTATTTGAATAGTGATTCAGGTGATTCCGGGCTGTTTCGCATGGAGGATCAGCCAATAATCAATGACTTAAAGATGTTATAGACAGAAATGATCAATATGGACTGTGCTCAATATATAAGCGTATATGCTTATCAAACACGTGGTGAAAATGTACAACGGATGGGTTACTGAGGAGAAGAAGGTGTATATAATCGAAAAAAGAGGTTAGTGCTTCACGTTTGCTTTAGTTCATGACCAACATGAATGCATATATACAACCTACAAAAAAAAAAGCCCGAAGTTCAAACTCTCCATTATCGGCTGGTTCCTGGTTTCTGCTGACCTGGAACTGGCCGATATGAAGACAATCTAAGACTACATGCTGGATCATGTAAACGTTGCTGTCATTAATTAGCTCTATATATTAACAAGATGGAGTGTAGAAGATCACATAATACTGATTGTTCATTCCGAAGTTGAGGAGGCCTCCTCTTTAGCCATAGCAGCTGGGACTGGCGTAGACTCACTATATGCGTATTTAGATTTTGCTCTAATCTGTTTACCAAAGAAGAAGAAGCCATAGGGTATAGCACAACAAGCCAATGACACAAAAGCCAACAATGATGATGCCCATTCGTATCCCATACCGTGATACATCTGGATGGTGAACAATGGAACAACAGCACCCCACATACTTCTTAAGAAGGTCTTAGCCGCTAGACCGGATGCAGCATAGTGTTGATATGAGTCAACAATGTAATTATTCGCTGGGTTATATAGCTGATTGAACCCGAATCCACAAGCAAGACCAGAGAAACATGGACCGGCCCACGAAACGTGTGGATATGACGACCAAGCAAATGCGAAAAGACCAACTGGAACGAACCAACATCCGATCATCATTGGAATCAATCTTAGTTCTGCTGGTGGTACTTCACCACGATCGATGTACTTCTGAGCTCTTCTGTTGTAATCTCTATTGAAATATGGAGCAACGAGCGTGGCACAGATAACACCAACGGCAATTGGAATGAACATCAGTCCGGTTTTCGAAGCACTCCAGCCTTTACCTTCCATGAATACTAGAGGGTAGGCGAAGAAGAACATGTAAAGAAGACCATAGATGATAGACATGTAAATAGTGATTAAGAACACGATTGGCTCGGTAAGTAAGATCAATGGTCTGAAGAGTGTGTTGTTAACGATCTCTTTCATTGAACGAACTTTGATCTCAGATATTGCTCTGTATCTCTCATCACCTGTAGCTCTTCTCAAATTTTTGGCTCTCTTTTTCAATAATGTTTGATGATGGGTCTCTGGAAGAAACACCAAGACACAAGCGTAAATGACACCTGAGAAGATCAACAAGACCCAATATAGCCATCTCCAACCGACGTTATCACCAATATAACCACCGACCAGTGGACCGATGGCAGGGCCAAGGAAAGGAGCAGCACTGAAGACACTCATAGCAACTCCTCTTTCGTCAGTTTTCCACATTTCGGCCAAGTTACCACCAATCAAGCACATAGGAGCACTGAAGAACAAACCATCCAGGAATCTGAAAGCCAATAGAGTTCCAATGTTTTGTGCAACAGCACAAGGAACGATGAAGACGACTGCAATTCCCAAAGTTGTAACGTAGACCCATCTTCTTCCAATTTCTTCACTCAGTGGTGCAAATATTAGTGGACCGATCCCAAATCCAAGGACCAGTAGTGTCACTGTCAATATGACAACTTCTTCAGAGACACCGAATGTCTTTTGTGGACCGATCATATCACCCGTGACGACAGCAGAAGCAAAAGCCACATCAAAACAAATTAAACCTAAGAAGAACGTCAAGAACCATTTTCTAGCCCTTGACCAGTTTCTAGGATCTGCAGTATCTTCTGGGACGAAAGTGACAATTCTCAACTGTGTCTCTTCATCGACTGGGTATTTCCATTGATCATCTGCGTTGTAAACGTTATGTTCATCGATCTTAGTTTCTACCCTCTCAATATCGATTCCATCTTCTAATGGACCCAAGACTCCAGCACCAGTTTCTAGTTTATGTATGAAGTTTTCAACACCTTCCTTGTTATCAGAGATGATTTTCTCTAAAGCAGCCTGATCTTCATGATCTTGCTCATTCCCTGAGATGACGGTGTGCACTCTAGATAAGACAGCTTCAGCCATTTTTGTACTGATTGATCAACAGATCTAAGTGTACTGGCGGTTGAAGGGCGAAATCTGTGAGTTATATATCATTTCGGCAGTGCCCCAACTGATCTGCTTTTGTTGTTTATTTGATGCTGCCTTGAGGCATAAAATGTGTGGTATTTCTTAGATGATCGGTACAGCACGTCAAAAAGCCGACAAAGCGTTATTTCGCGGCATGGGCCTCCTAGGGTACTAGGGACCCTCTGAGCACACCTTGCACAGCTCTACTAGCGTGCGCGTTTGTGTGTCTTACTTGAAGACTAACCACCGTCTTGTGGCTGTGAATGATCCACCGCCGGACCTTATCACTAGTGTTTATTGTCTCCATTCTCAGCTCATGATTTGTGTGTAGCTTTCAAAAAGATTTCGCGGCCGGGCGCAGATTGCTTTTCAGACGGCTTGGCTTTTTCTTTGGTGTTTTATTTTTTGTGTCAAAGTTTTTTTCGCCTTCCATTTTGAGTAAGCCGACTAGTTGGACATTGCCGATGTCTGGTGATCAGCCAATAAATCACATACAAAGTGACAGTATGCTGTAGAATGTGGGAGAATGAAGCGGTATCTACATCCACCGGTTTACTCATATGTGTTGATTGAGGGTTTAAAAACTGTGCTCTGTCGAGTCTTTACCAACTGAACTTGTCTGCGAACTGCCACTCTGTATAGCACTGACAAGCGAATCGTAGTAGTTCGCTCCACTCCATTTCTGGTGAGTCAACACGTCACAGTCCAGCTCTTTTTCTTTTCTTTGAACAAGGTTCACATAGGCTTTCATTCCATCATCGACAAAATTTTTGGCTAGTTCAAAGTTGGACACAGCGTTGGTGTGTAATCCAGCAAGTGACACCAATTGTAGCACAAATCCACTCTTTGCTAGATCCCAAATGAAGTTTCTCAAATCAGTCTCACTAAATCCATGCGCACTCCAGTTGAATGAAGGACTTAGATTGTACACCAATTTCTTATCAGGATAGACCTCATGGATTCTTGCAGCGAATTCCTGAGCATATTCCAAGTTTGGGGTTTTCGTTTCAAGCCACAAAAGATCAGCATATGGTGCATACTCCAAAACACGCTTGACTGCAACATCAATACTTGGATTCACCAAGTAATAGCCCTCTTTGGTCTTTGCAGCTTCCCAGTCAAAGGTGATTGTCTCGCCGTTCGTTATATCTTGAAAAAGCTTTCTTGCATCAAAGTTGGAAAGGTTCTTGGATCTTGATTTAAAATCTTCAATCAAGTCGCTCTTTCCTAACTCATGCAGTCTGAGTTCAACTGCTTCATTGAAGGTGACCAATCTGTGCTCTTCAAGCCATTTTTGTTCCAAGGCGTTCAATTTATCAGAGCCTGCACCATGGGTTTCAGCCTCATAGAGAACTTCACTTAATGGTTTCACTAACTCATTGACACCAAGGATATATTCATGATCGCGCGGATCAACAGTTGAACTCAAAAGGTTACCAGTTTCTGAATCAGTTCTAGCAATGATTAGATTCTCCGTATTCATCAAATCCCATTGTAATCTCGTTGCAATCAATCTTGAGATATGCTGACTGGTTGGGACCAAGACCTTCCCACTGAGATGGCCACACTTCTTACCACCGTGTAATTGATCTTCAATATGAATTGCAGCAGCTCCTTTTTCAGCAAACAACTTTGCCAGTTTCATGACAGATCCAGGACCACCATGTCCAGTATCAGCATCAGCAATGATAGGTTTGAGGTAGTCAACTCGTTCAGTGGTGGCTCTCAGACTTTCCGGTAGTGATATCCATTCATGGTAAGCCTTCTTGTCATGCAACAATTGAGCCTTGAAAAGTCTCTCAACTTGGTTAGGAACTGTATCATAAGGATAATCACCAAAATCTGGAGAGACCTCATTCGTCGTCGTCAAAACACTAGAGCAAGCCCATCCTGATACGTACGCGACTTCTTGGTATTTGGAACTTTGTGAGATCTGCACAGGATCAATGCTTCCTATCGTATGGACCGGTTTCTTCTCATCATATCTTTCATTCAGCAAATTGAATAACCTGGTTGCTTGAACTGAAGAAGGGTAGGATATAGGAATGGACCCACGATGAGCAGCAACAAATTCTGGGGTATACGTTCTCTTAATTCCTTTGAATCTTGGAGAATCCCACCATTTTGTGATCTCTTCGATCTGTGCTTGGTGGTATTTGGCAGTCTCAGTAGCAGCAGGATAAGGGAAGCGTGACAATGTGGAGTGTAGTCTTCTGTTCAGCATTGTGTGATGTCTGAGCTGACTAATGTGTCAATATCAGCATGAACCGAGCGGTTGGTGTTCATTTATATAAACAAAGTTTTGTACTGTCTCGAAGCATCAATGGATTGAATAACGGATATTTAACGGCTCCATTATGGCAAACAGATGATTCATTTTACATTTTACCCCATAACTTTTCCCACTTTTAGTCCGATGTCGATTTTGTCATGTCTTTTGAACTGACATAAGTGAATAACCCAAAGGGGTAAAATCCGGCCTTTTGTATACAATACCGGTCATTTTCACGTGTCTTGCTGCTTATGCTACTATACTACAACCATATTAATAAAGAAGGTTCCCTGATGTTGTGTCTAATTGGTCTAATCAAAAAGTTTCAGATGGAACTCTGGTCGTTCAAAATCAATACTTTGTAGTAATTCCTCAGCTGTTGTCATGTCTGAGTATTTGGTGGAGAACCTCGAATTGATCTTATTAACGAGAAACTCGAACATTCCCATTTGTTCTGGTGTGAAGTCTATCATGTTGGTACGTATATCATCAAAAGATAACTCATGGTCCACCTTTCGAAGTTTCACTCTTTTGTTGAAGATGTTCAAGCTGATTCGATCAGGGTTCTCCAGTCCGAATATATCATCTCTGAAGATGTGAATCATCAATTTCAGTCTCTTACTGAAAGTCCAGTACTCAAAGTAGTTCTCAAACACAGCATACTTCTCAAGCTCCACCAAAATATTGCAGACAAGTTTGAGCATGGCTAGTGATGGCTTCTTGATGTAATGTGTTCTCAGGTAAGTGTTTGTTATGAACCTTGTACATCTTTCCAAGAGTAAGAGCATGGATGGATACATAATAAACTCATAACCAGCGTCGAAATAGTTGGTGTAGTTCTCCAAGATATCAAACACATCTGCAATACTTGTGTCCACCGCACCAATGAACTTCTCAGTATAAAAGAACAGCCCAGCCAGATCTTTCGTCTTCTTTGTTTCATAATTCAACAGGATGAATCCATAAACGTTGATCTGAACATGCTTGTGCATGATATCATTGAGAACCTTGAAGCATTTCTCCGAAGATCCTGTGGTAGGTGCTGTGCTCTTATAAGTCTGGAAAGAACCAAAAGTTTGATACATGGCAACATTGTAGTCCTCAATACAGTTCTCTAATGTCGCCAGTGGGATTCCATTGATTGAGTGATAGTTGAGGACGTTGATAATCTTACTGAGATAAGGATAAACACCCAGATGCTGTGTGAGTATATCATTGAGAGCACTATTACTGCTAAATTTATCGTCTATGTTCGGCCTCAAAACAGTTGATAGACTGGATAGTTCTTCCCCAAGAAAAATAGGCAGTCCCTTCTTAGAATGTAGGTGGACATGAAGAAAGTAGTTGTAGTACCAGAGCTGTGCTAGGTCAGAATCCTCTCCGATCTTGTTTGTCTTGTTGAGGTTCAATGCGAATGCCTGTGTTGTTTGTGCCAGAGTTGTGTTCTTTTGACCATTAGGAGATATTGCAGACAAGAACGCAGAAAATAGGCCGAGCCTCATCTGTGAGAGACTATTAATGTTGAAGCAAGACATCTGTACTGTAAGAAGTTCTATCAGGTAGTCATAATCACAAGCAATCTGTGAGTTTTTCAGGATGTAACTGCTCTCTTTATCATGTTGTGACATCGCCAATAGGGATATCTGAACAATCCTGATGATGATGACAAGATATGTGATATTAACTAGATCTTCATTATTGTCAATGTCCAAAGCATTGAGTTCAATCGGTGTATCACTTAGATCTTTCTCGCCAATCAGCCTCGAGATATATGCATAAAATTCCTGCTCGATCAATATCGGCGAAAATGGGGCACTGATTGAAGTGAAGTACTTATCGATTATGAGCCAGGTTATCCGTTTTGTTGGTAGGATACCTTCAAGCTCCCACATTAGATCATCCACGTCAGAATCAACATGTTTCAAGTAGTGTTCGATCTTGCTGTACCTGTTCTCCAACAGAGCCGAAAACCTATCTTTAGGTTCCTTGTTGCTGTGATCCAATTTCTCATTATATGCTATCAGATTGGCGTAGAAGACTGTCTGGAATAGATCCCTCCTCAGATAACTTCCAAAACTGAAGAGCCCTTCAGGAGGAACATCAAGATGTTGTGAATTAGTGACATCGTACTGAAAGATCGTGACGAGATGTTCATCGTCCCAATAACTTTGGTCATAGTTGGTAAACTTGGGAAGTGGTCCGAAGCTATTCAATTCCAGAGGTTTGTGTTGATTGAACTGTTTCTGCTTGACCAATGTCTCTAGTTGTGTTTCTAACTGTACAACTTTCGCCTTGTAGTACTCCAACTCTTGTGATGGGACAGTATTGTACTGTAGAGGCTGTGGTGGGTTCATATAAGGCGGAATAGAATACGCGGTTACTGCTGGTCTCAATTGATCCATTTGTGGAACCACAGGAGGCGTATTGTATTCTGGTATTGTCATTTGTTGTTGTGTGATGGTTTGAACGGGCGAGATTTGGGGAAATGGATGGACATTTGGATCTAGAGTTGGTGGGATGATTGCATTGGTTGGTTGTGGGAAGTTCTCGTAGGTGAAAGGAGGAATGTCATAGTTGCATAGGTGACTTGTGTTGGATTTCCCACACGCACTGCAAGCAGGTCTCTTTTGGTCACACTAGTTAATTGACGTTAATAAGTTGATCTCGCATTGGAGTCAATGAATAAAAGGACTCACCCTCACTTTCTTGCGCCGACATAGACTACACGCCATGGGCTTCCTGTTCCGTCTCTTCAGAGTCTGCTCCATTGTGTGATTGACGGACATGGCTGCTATATTGTTCAACCAAGTAATTAAGTCTTCGGGTTGACAGTTTATTTTTAAATCAGAAATCGGTACAAGCACTTACACATATAGATCTTAATCATAAACACATTTATATTTCAGTTGAATACAAGTTATTTGACACAGACAGGATCTTGAGCACTGGCAATGTTACATTGGTGCATCATTCTTCTCTCACCCGGTGCAAATTGCCCGGTGACGGAGTGCCAAACACCACGGTTATGAAAAATGACCAAATCACCTTCGTCCCAAGAATGAGCATAGACGTATTTAGGTGAGATGGCAGGTCTCATGATTCTGTGAAGTTCTTTTCTGGCAGCTTCCAATTCGAGGATCTCACCAGTCTTGGTTCTCTCCAGTTTGTGCACACAACATCCATGGGCTTGTAAGTGGTGTTCACCGGTAACAGGGTTGGTCCACACCAATGGTAGTTTCTTGATCTTGGATTCTTCCCATTCTGGTAGTTCATCTAATGGAGTCTCTTGACCTTCGCTGACCATGGTGATACCATCAGAGGTGGCTTTGGCTGGGGAGATGAAGATGTATGGATGTGGAGCGTAGATGACGTTGGTGTTCAAGGCTAATTCCTTATCTTCATCAGATAACAAACTGAAAGCGATTCTTCCACTAACGAAAGCAGTAGCACCTTGAGTGACTTCCAACTCTTCTTTGGTGTCTTCGTAGACGATCTTCTTGGTTTTCTCGTGTGGTGGGACAAAGATACCTAGCAAGGTAGTGGCAACAGGTGGAGCCAATCCGTACAAGGCGGAATCGATGTGCCATCTGTAAAATCTGGTTTGGTCATTAGCGACTTCTTCGTCACTTAGCAAGTCTTTGTGGAAGGAGAAATGGGTTGGATGCGTTAAGGTGATGTCACCAAGACCATGATGACCAGCAGGCCAGTCACCTTGACCTAAAACTTGGACTTGAGGTTGATCTGGGATGGAAGTACCGTCTTTTCTCAAGACTGATTTGTCATGTCTGAACTCCTTACCATGTCCGTATGAAGCACCGTCTGTTTTAACAGTTGGATCCAATCTGGCGGTAAGTTTCCATTGCGAGTTAGGGAGTAGATCTTTCTGGTTTGGAATGACCAAGACAGAGTGTTGGTGAAGCGCTTTATGGAGAGCGGTGAAATCTTCCTCATTCAATTTAGATGGGTCAGATGTGTATGAAGGAAGCTTGACGGTGGCACCGAACAGGCCGTTGTCTAGTGGGGTGACTGAGAGTTTATCTTCTGAAGGCATTGTTGTTTGTGGTGTGTATGTTGTTGATGATGTTGATGATCAAACAGAAGTTGAAAACACAGATCATCGCATCGTTTATATACTTTTGTTATCGAGTTGATTTGGTAGTCATGGCAGAGCAAGCGATGAGGATGCCGCCGGAAGTTAATTTTTCTACGAATGATATGCACGAAATTCCCGTCGGGAAGCCCTGCAAAGTCAGTAAGCACAAGCACATTTCGTTCTTCACCGAAGTGCTATTGTTCTCGCAAAAATGGTGTCACTTTTATTCCATCGACACCCAGTACATGATGCAACTCGACTGTTACTGGACCGTTCCTTCGACGTTGCATTTCATGGGCCGTTGCTATTCTGTAGTTTCCCATCGGACCTTCCATCGGTTGCCGGAGTGGTACATAATTAATCTGTAGTTAGTTACATCACTAAAAATCACAATATTAGCCAAATAACTGGGTCCACTTTTGATCGTGTGGACTGGCTTACGGGTGCCCAGATCACTGAGAGCAATGAGCGCGAACTTATCGATATGTTCCACCCTCGAGACGCAACGTCCTGCATATACTGATGGAAACTACGGTCCATTAAATATCTTGAAACAACTCTGAAACAACTCTGAAACAACTCATGAAACAACTCATGAAACAAACTCATAGATACAAATGGAAGATTATATAGTGGACTAAATGTATACCTAGCATTTATAAAACTGTGCTTTAAGAGCTCGAATGCCCACTTTACCAACTCTACGGGCTTTTCCTTGGTTAATCATCATCTTTCATAAACATGTCGCTCATCATCAAGGGAACCCAGAGGATTCATAATCTGCTAAAGTCTAGGCTTATACAGTCAATCGTCCACCCGTTAGTCATCATCCTGGTCCTAGCAGTAGCATGTCTGGTGCTATATAAGGAACTATGTCTCAGAGTTGTGGACACCCTGTCGGGTGATGCTGCATATGGAACACTCGTCTCAAGCAACTTGAGTATACCATCCAACATTATAAGCTTCGATGATCTGCTAGATGTTGTGAAGCGCAACGAACATGCGTTGATGATTGGTGTCATTGAAGTGCAACAAAAGGAATGCATATCACAGATGAAGAGCCACCAGAACCATACTTTGAACGAAATCAGATCCTTCTATGAGATGCAGAACTCACTGACTGACGAAGTCAGTAGGAATTTGACATCAGTTTCTGATGAGTATACTCAACTTCTTACCAAACTCAAGTCCTCAATAGTCTCACAGCTTCAAGAACAAGAAGCCGTCATTGCAAACTATAAGGCTTTACTTTCAGATGGATTGTATGTTGGTCAGAGTATCAACATTGATGGGCTCGTGTTGAACATTAGTGACATTCAAACATTACTTGAAGACTCTACAGGCCAGAACTACGTCAATGAATTTAAATCGACATTCAAGGTTGATCCGGATGATATCCTGAAAGAAGTCTCTACTGCCTTCGATGGTGCTGTAACACAAGTTGAGAGCATGAACATCACCGACCAATTGACAATGAACAGCTCTCAGTTAACATTCAATATTGTACCTTCATTGAACTCCACATCACATACAAATTCCACTGAGTCTTCAGGTGTCATCGATACCACAAAGTTTGAAAGAGAGATCGACAAAACCCTCATAATACTGGGAACCACAGCAGTCATAACATACATCTTCATCATTCTATATCAATACTTCAAGTTCAGATATGAGTGCAATTTGAGACTGAATCAATTCATAGAGATGGAAAAAGGAAGCCCAGGGAATGATTATGTTTCTATATTGCAAAAATTTGACGATGTGCAAGTGTCCATGATTACTGAAGGTGAGTTGAAGCTGTTGAATGGTAGCAGGAAGGAACAATTGAAAGATAAGCTATACTGGATGAATGATTATCTCTTTGGATCGAACTCAAACTTATCAAATCTTGGGATGTTAACCGTGATATCTGTCATTTTGTTGTTGAGTCTATCAAAGTATCAATGGACAGTTGACTCTGATTCCAACATCAATGGACTAACAAATATCATCAAATCATATACCATCCATAGCGCGGACTCATACAGCGATGATTCAGGTGATCTGAGTGACAAATTTCACACTATGTTCACATCACAATCTGACCATATATCTGAGATAAAAGTCAATTTAACAGCCTTGCTGCAAAAGATCTATGACACCCATTCCATCAATCTCACAGTACCAGCAATTTCCAGCAGTCATGAATTCACTGGTAAGTTCAGCTTACCATCTATTGAGAAAGGGATAAACAGCATCATTGCATCATTCAACAACATGAGAATAAACCAAACAATAGCCATCAATTCCACCGGTTCTTCTTCAGAAATGCAGACTCAAAAAGTCCTAAGAGTAATTCTCACAACAGTCTACCAAACAATACAGCTCATAATTGTCATAATGGCCTCTCTCTTCATGTTCATAGTACTCATCGGCTGTTTCCTCGCCTTCTTCATATAAAGGTTTAAAGGTTCAAGACACAAAACATCCGCGATTTTTACTGTTTTTAGCTTTTTTTTATGTAAATTTTTTTTTTGACATCATCTCGACAAAAATTCAAACTAATTAAATTGTACCCATTGGAACGAGTGAAATTGTTATAAAAAGCTCAACTTCTGTGGCGTTTATTGATTGCCGAGACTATTAGCTGTGCAAGTGGAAGGGACACCGAAAACACATTCGCATCACTTCTCCTACATTCACACCGTAATCCATAGAATCATTGGGTACATATTTATACTTTTTTTTTTCAGAAGAGTCCACCGGTTTACCATTCCTTGAAATCTGATTGGCCTAGTTGAACCTTTTCACCACTCGAAAACACCTGCTCGAACATCACCAAACATCACTAAATGGCCATATAAGCATACTGCTGACCGGAACGAAAACGAAAACGACGAGATAAAATGGCACATAGGAAATTGCAACAAGAAATAGATCGAGTGTTCAAGAAGATCAATGAAGGGTTGGAAATTTTTAATACCTTTCATGAGAGACATGAGAATGCCATCAACACTTCCCAAAAGGATAAACTGGAGAACGATCTGAAAAGAGAGATCAAAAAGCTGCAGAAGCTTAGAGAACAGATCAAAGTCTGGCAAACATCTAATGATGTCAAGGACAAAGAAAAGCTATTGGACTATAGGAGGTTGGTAGAGGTAGCGATGGAAAAGTATAAGGTAATCGAGAAGGGGTCCAAGGTAAAGGCATACTCGAACACTAGTTTGAAACAGGCAGCGGAACTGGATCCTGAGGAACAGGAGAAAGTGGATACCATAAATTTCATCCAGGATTCCATTGATGAGTTGGAAAGACAATTCCAAAGTGTCGATGTGGAGATCGAGAAAGTCTCTTCAAAGAAATCCAAGAAGAATGCTGCTGCCAATGATGCTAAGAAGGAAGAACTGAAAACTCTCCAAGGAAAATACAGATGGCATCAACAGAACTTGGAACTTGCTCTGAGATTACTGGAGAATGATGAACTAGTGGTAGCCGACATTCAAGAGATCAGAGAAGACCTGGAATACTTTTTAACGAATAACAGAGATGACAACTTCATCGAGAATGAGTACATCTATGAATCACTAGATCTTGATTCGAACGAGATGATCCAGCATGAACTAGTCACAAGCTTCAATGGTATTACTGAAGTTAAAGAACCATCTCCTCAACCTGAAGGACCTCCTTCAACAACACCAACACCATCTTCCACCATCACCAAGCAACATTCCTCAACCTCAGCACTTCCAACTCCAACCAAGGAGCCAGTGATAGCAACCCAATCATCATCCACTTCAACTCCATCCAAACCTATCAAAAAATTCACAACCCTCAACACAACGATATCACAAAGTCCAGCAACAACGATATCCCAACCCGGAACGCCAATGGTAATAGGAAGTTCGTCATCACTTCACACAGACACTTTAAAACCTGCCATCCAACCAGTCAAACCTATTGAGATGAAATGGTCCTCATTGGCCGCATCAGGATTATCCAATGGAAGCAATGATCAAGCAAAATCCAGCCCAAGTTCATCCAATCCTATAGTATCGACAACCACTACCACCACTATCACAACAACAACCACTACCACCTCGGTGTATTCTGGTGCCAACACACCTGTTGGATCAAATACGAATTTGACTAACGGTATAATACCAAGGGATGAAACCAGAGGTGTAAATCAAGTCCAGCCGAGTGTCAGTGATATGCCTACTTTGCAGAATCTACAGATAGGTAGTAATGGCAGTAATGGTGGTTTGTCTACTTCTGGATATGAGATCAAGAAGGAAGATTCACCAGTTGTGTTATCCAATCTCGATGATTCCAATTACTTGAATGATGAAGAATTGATCGGTCTACCACCAGGTATCCAAGATATCATTATGTCGTTCTATTCTAACAGGGTTTCAACATCGATCAATCAAAGAAACAATAACAAACTTTCCAACATTTCAAACTATTTGTCCATTCCAAGATATTATTTGAATAGTGGATATATCCCTCAACAGCTTTCGAATGATAATGGTAAGAGTTTTACAAGCAACCGTGGATTGATCAATGAATTCCAAAGATGTTCCACCGGTTGGAATAGAGTCAGATTACTATTTGATGCGGGAAATAAGGAAACTTTTACTAAAATCTTACATGAATTGGATATTGGGATCTTATTCTATGGCTTTTATTTTAGTTTATCACCAGTTGAAAATAAATTGATCCAAATTGAATTGATTTCAAGAAACTGGAAAGTTGACACAGTGCAGCAAAACTGGTATCAAAAGTCTAATAATCAACCAATGATCAATGAAAGTCAAGGATTTGAAATCTCGAATTATAACAAATTCGATAGTGTCAATTGGACGCTGACGGAGCTGCCTAACTTTAAGTTGGACCTTGCCCAGTTCAGCTGGTGATCCACTAGTCATATCCTTCATGCTAATGTTCTTGTTTTTGCTGTTGTTTTTGAGACTTTAAAGTATACTATAACCCAAAAAAAAACCCTTTTTATAAAAACACATCTTATTCTAACCAATTCCTTACCTGATGTATCATACAGTTTTCTTCACCACCTTCTGTCTCAATCGTATCCAAACACGTCTTCTGACAAATGTTAACCCCAATATGCGAAAACAACCTCTCCAATTGGTGCTTCTAAACCCACTGGAATAAACCCAACCTTTATCATCTGTATCATCCAGCATGAACACATACCATTTATCCCAAAGCCATTTCCACTCAGCTTCATTCTTCAAGGGAAACAATCTCATACTTTGAATAGACTCACCAGTAATAGTCGTCAATGGAGGACAGTCCACTTTGGGTATCAGCATCCCCGATGAGAACAGCTGGATCCCAAACCATGTCCCACCACGCTCGTTCTGCACCACCAGGTCATAACATGTGTTGTCCTTGTTCCTAAGTAACACTTGTACCTTATCGTAAAACTGATCGAATGTCAACAGAGATTGTAAGATCTGAGAGGCCTCATATTGTTGCTTGATCTCGTCTTTACCGGGAGTCACGGAGTGGTGCTGACTCCCCAGATCGTTCTGGTATAAATCGTCGGGACTATCTGTGTCATTATCCACCAGGACAATCGACATCTGCCAGTGGTGAACAATCGGCCAATCTAGAATTGAGTGACTGAGTGACTTTTCAACACAACGGTGTTTGTTTGTGTTAGCACTTCGCGCTCGCGCTCGCGCTTTCATTATCCGGCAATTAACCCGCCGACCGGCCGAGAAAGCCGCCAACTAGTATAATTATCACATCAATTTTACGAGTTCAGCCGGCCCACGGCTGTCAATGTCACGTGCTACCGAGCGGTCATGAGCCCATTGACGAATACGATGGCTCGCTACAAATTGTGAGGCGGCGTGGTGAAGCAGCAGCAACTTTTCAACGGTAACCGCCAGTTTACAATCTTTCACGCTCCTCGACAAGATCACACCCCGTTCTAGCGAAACCACCGTTTGCCACCGCAGTAAAGACATCTCAGCACCTGTCATAAATTCGTCAAATCGCTGCCCATAATTGATCTTCCCACCAGAGCAACTTTTTGGTTTTCCCACATTCTTACGCTTTCTTTTTACCAATAAGCTCAAAAGTGCTAAGCTTAGACTGGTGACGTTTAACACTTTGCAGACTTTCCCACGTTACTACACCATCACCACCACTATTCAGGCCACATTAAATCTGGCGCACTCAAAACAAAGCACAGCTTTCCAAAGATGCTCGTGAACCAACAGTTGACTCAGAACCATCAGAACAGCCAGAACAGCCAGCTGAATAACCAGCTGAGTAATACGCTTCAAAGCAAGCTTAATAGCGTCGAAATTCAACAGCAACAACCACAACAGCCTCTTCAACCTGCTCCAAATCCTGGGGCCCTTGATCCAACCGACTCTATCAACGCCAACATGGCACCTGGCTCTAATACCCAGCACTTCTTCAATGAGAATATCTCCCCGTTCTTTGCACCTTACGGAATAGACGTCTCCCATTTCCCACTAACAAACCCTCCAATATTTCAGAGTGCTTTATACAATGTGAACGACGACACTGAGCACAGAAGTCGAAGAAGAATCTCTATTTCTAATGGTCAGATTGGCCAAATCATCACCACACATTCTCTTGATAATGATGACTTATATGATATCCAACCACCTCCATATCCAATGAGATCTCAGCAGCAGCAACATCAGGCGCCGCAGATCCCAGTCCAAGGTGTCCAACAACAATACGTTGATGGTCTGATGCCACCACAAGACCCATCAGTGGGGCCAGATCTCATATCACAGGCCGTTTCATCCATACCCCAACCACAGCAATCTCAATTTCCTGTGCCTTCTTCTTCACAACAACAACAACAACAACAGCCACAACAACAGGCTTCCCATCTCGTCAAGACGGAACAGAATGGATCGCTGCCTTATCAAAGCAACAACCAAGGGATCCCAAAACACAAACTCGTTTACAACAACGAAATAATTTTCAATCCTGATGCGGGTCCAATCCCAGGAACAGCAGCATGGAAGAAGGCAAGATTACTGGAGAGAAACAGGATCGCTGCTAGCAAATGTCGACAAAGAAAGAAAGCAGCCCAGATCCAATTAAAGCAAGATATCGCCAAGTACGAGAATGAGATTAACGATTTAAAGAAGGAGAATTCATTATTGATAGAATTATATCATCACGTCTTGAAGGGACAAGATGGTAAGAATGGAGGAGTTAATCTCGAAGGAAGTGGGATCAGAATGCTTCTGGATAAGATCGCTTTCGAACTTACGAAGAAAGCGGAAATTCAGAGGCAAAGAGTTAAAGAAGAAGAGGAAAGAGGAGACTACGATGATGAAGACTTTGAAAGTGATGAATAAGGTTGAATTTTCATCGATTTTGGACATTTTGTTTGTTTATTGTTATGTTACAATTATAAGTACAATATCCTAGTTGTAGATCTTTCAATGCTGATGAAGAACTCAGATCTCATCATTGTGAGTTATATTTGATTCTCAGGTCAAAGTATGATGGAGTTAACATTTGAAGGCAATTGCTGTGATCAAATGGAAGAATTTGAATAAAAGTGAACAATGTGTCAATGTAAAAGAATGGCTACTGAACAAAAAGATAATGTTGGAAACAACTGATTGTATTGCAGATGACAAGATCAAAGATTCAAAGTTATTCATCGGCTATCTGGTCTCACTTGAACACGAAATTGTGTTAACCGCCGTGATCAACAAGTTTAATAAAGTACACATTCTGAAAGAGAAGGAGTTCCTTGAATCGATAGCTGTGTATCTCCTCTCCTTGAAAGACGTGCCATTGAAAACACACAAGACTAGATACGTCAGAAGGTTATTAATACAGAACCATGGTAACTGGAGAAGAGATCTCACATCAATTCTAGTTAACATCATCATTTCAACAGTGGACCCACCTAAAACAAGACATGCCTATGTTGAAATCTTCAACAAATTCAAAGAGAACAGAGTCAAATCATCAAGATTGACAAATTACAAATTGACCAAACCACAATCACAATGCTTAATCAAGTTTCTCGTTGATGTTGTTGAAACCATTGATAAAGAAAACATTTCCTCTGTACTACACCAGTTTCTATTAGCTTCATTATTGATCATAACCATTAATAATAATCACAGGGATTGAATATGACACACACACAAACACACAATCAATCTCTTTATCTACTGTTATCATATCACTATTTTCTTCTCTGCTCTCACTGGATCAAACCATGGATGATCCATTGCTTCCTGAGCAGTCAATCTTTCATTATGATCGTATCTTAGCAAATTATCCAGGAAATCCAACACTTCTTCAGACACGAGGCTTTCATTATCGCTATTGATGAATCTATTCCATGGTCTTTTAACGTAATGACCCATATCTTCGTATTCCTCACCTAAAGTTATTCCATATCTTTCCAGGTATTCGTTAAAATCATCCGTTCCTAACACTCTTACAATCTGTACTAGTTGATCAGTATTACTCTTACCACGGAAGAATGGTTCCTTTTTGAAGATAATTGAAGCCAACATGGCACCAAAAGACCACAAATCCAGCGAATAGTCATAATATCTATAATCGACCAATAATTCTGGGCCTTTGAAATATCTCGAAGCAACACGAACGTTATAGTCCGTTCCTGGATGATAAAATTCAGCGAGTCCCCAATCGATCAATCTCAACTTTTTGCTTTCATGATCAATCATTACATTATGCGGTTTCACATCTCTATGCATTATCCCTTGTGAATGACAATAATCTAATGCTCTTAATAGATCAAACATATAGAAACGAACGTCATAGTCTCCTAACATAGGATACAATGTTCTAAACTCGACATTTTTCACAAATTCACTGATTAGCGATGGCGTTTTAGATAAAGGATCTCTAACAACATTCAATAATTTTATAATGTTTGGACCGTCTCTTAAATTCTGTAGGATTTTGATTTCTCTTTTGATCTTCTTTCTCTTGACAGGTTTCAACACCTTTATGACTATAGCTTCCCTTTCTTTCAATGCAATACCTTCAAAGGCCTCGGAGTATTTCCCACGTCCTAATCTTCTAACAATCTCGTAGTTTTCCTGTCCTTGCCATATTATCGAGAGGTTCTCGTAGTCGTACCATTCTTTCGGTTTGGAAAGATTCACATCGGCATACACTCTGGCCGTCGAAATCTTCACAGGTGCCATTGTTGCTCAAATGTTCAAAGACTGTTTACAAGGAAGTGTTCTTCATGTTGTTGGTTTTTTCTTCCGTTGGCGAAGTTTTTGGTGGAGGAATGGTGTTTGGATGTTATTGCTATGGGAAGAATTAGTATTGTATTGCCTTCTTCTTCTTCTTCCTGATAGCATTTGATTGTTCAGAGTGACTGCGGCTGAGTGGAACACTGAATGTAGGCTCGTTTTGAGAGAAAGAACTGAAAAGATTGACTCTATGTTGTCCGTATTTAGATCACGAGACAATGAATATCTAGACAGTTTGATGATGATCACCACACACTGTAGTTCGTATTATCCATGAGTCTTAATTAGTCCGGTATACTGATAGGTGCTGCTGCACACTATGGATAGGATTGAGTACATGCGTAGGCGTAGTCAAACCTCGCCTGTTGAATTCCCACGAACTTCATCCTCATCCTTGGCCTTGGCCTCAAATATATAGTCTGCTATGACTATGTAATGTTACCAGCATTGACATGTTAAGATTCACAACTCAATTCATTGTTAACCATCTACACTGTTACTCTGTCCAGCTGAGCCTTTAGATATATAGACTATCTAGAACACTATATCATTGCTAACACAGTAATACCAACTAGTTACAGACTTTACTCAAGGCAGGGTAACTCTTTTAAGGAGTCACGTGATTGACATACACCCGGAAGTGCAGACTTCCGGCTCGATTTTCAATAAAAAGTTAGTGAAATGAAGTTAAACAAAGCTCCTTAAAATCACGGCGAGTTGTCAATTTCAATCAACGAATTGAGATTGAGTTTCGTGGATAGAAGACAATGTCATTGCCTCAGGATTATATCAACGAATTGAACGTGTTGAACAAGGAAGTTCAGCGCCAACAGCCAGTTGACATCCTGCAATTCTGTGCTAACTATTTCCTGGGGAGATTAGAAGAGCAACGCAAATTTCAACAGTCTGTTGAATCAAAGGTGAGGGAATCATTAGGGTTCTCTCTATTCCCTGCAGCTAGTGGTAAAGCTGACGATCAGCAACAGCAGCAAGCTTCACAAGGCCAAGGTCCATTACTTTTCAAACAACCATTCGCCAATGATGATCCTCATGCCAAACATTTTGATGATCAAGATCCTAACTCAACAGCCAAATCAGTTCAGCCTGGCATATTCAAATCTGGATTCGAAGTCGGTGAAGAAAACAAATCAGTCATAAACTCTACAATTGATCCTGTGGCATCAACTCCAACTCCAGCATTCAACTCACAAACACAGCAACAACAAGCACCACCACCACCACATCAACAACAACAACAGCAACAACAATCGTCATCATCATCTCCTTCAACAACGAGCCAATCACAGTTTAATATCAACCCAACATTTGCTTCGGCTAATGCTTTGGCTGCTGCTCAAGCAAGAAGATCTTCAACCACAGTTCAAATTCCATCTTTCCAAAACCATAACATCCCATCATCTTTCAATGCTAATAGACGTACTTCCGTCAGTGCTGAGACATTGAACCCTAACGGGATCAAGAATGATTTCCAAGCTCCTGTCATTCCAAAAACTGAAGAACAATTGAGTAGATTAAGTAACTCTGTTGTTAAGAATTTCTTATTTAGTTCATTGGATGAAGATTCTTTAACGACCGTGATCAATGCATTGAAAGAAGTCAAATTACCAGCTGGTTCTGAAATCATCAAACAAGGAGATGAAGGTGACTTCTTCTATGTTGTTGAAGATGGTCAAGTTGAGTTTTACGTTAATGGTGTGCTAGTTAATGTTTCTGGAGTTGGTTCAAGTTTTGGTGAATTGGCATTAATGTACAATTCTCCAAGAGCTGCTACTGCTGTTGCTAAGAAAGATGTTGTTCTATGGGCATTGGACCGTTTGACATTCAGAAGAATCTTATTAGCTAAAACATCAAAAAAGAGACAACTATATGAAAGTTTCTTGAAAGAAGTTCCAGTTTTAAGTCAATTGTCTCAATTTGAAAGATCAAAATTGGCTGATGCTTTAGATACCGTTTCTTATAAGACCGGATCTGCAATCATCAAAGAAGGTGAAGTTGGTGATAATTTCTATTTGATAATCAAAGGTGAAGTAGATGTATCCAAACAAAATGAAGGGATTGTTCAACGTTTAACAAGAGGTGATTACTTTGGTGAAATTGCTTTACTAAATGATCTACCAAGACAAGCATCCATCATTGCAGCTACTGATGTTGATGTTGCAACTTTAGACAAGCCGGGATTCCAAAGATTATTAGGTCCTGCAGTTGAAGTTCTAAAACGTCAAGATCCAACCAAACATTAAGATTAAAGATACATTTTGTATGGCAAGTTTTACCGGAGAGTATGGGCTGTTTTTGTACATCATTTTATATATGATCATGGTTTATTTGAAGGTACTACTACTGATTGTTAACTTTGAGGTCTGTATGTATTATTTCTTCATGATGATTTTATATACAATCATAAACTCAAATAGTAATCTCTTTGTAGAGTCATCCAGATTAGAGTAGAAGTGGCAACTACCAATGGACCTAATAGACCTGATCCGAATTTTGTAGTCTTGAAGATCAACCATTCAGAATTGAAATGTAAAAATGCAATAGCATAAGATGCAAACACGATCTGATAAACTTGAGGATTGTTCAAGTAATAAGCACCGTAGAATCTGATGACAGAGGAGATCACGGTCCAAGTACCGAAGGTTCTAGCACTCAATTCAGTGACTTGTTCAGGTTTGGCATTGTACACTTTTCTAGTGAGTGCCAGACCCGAGATATATGTCTGGATCGAGTTGAAAACAGAGACAATTGAGATGAACAAGAGCCATTTTGGCAAAATACCCGGTAATCTTGGGATGAAAGGACCAACAACGTCTAAGACACCCATCTTTATTCACTATCAACTGTGGTTATCTAAAGTTTCTTTGTGGGAAATAAACGTTTGTCGTTCGTTAATAATGACTTCTCCTTAAAAATGAAAATTATAAGGAAAAAAACCATCCAACAAATCAACAACAAAGTGGTTTATATAGAATTATAACACTTTATAATTGAAGAAATATGAGTGACGAAAGCATCGAGGCCTCATTGGACCTTTTAAGAAGAATCAACCCGAAAAACATAGCAACTCACTTAACAAACATCTCGAGATTGCAGCCTTCAATTGCCGAGGATTTGCTTTCTTCCGTTGACGTGCCATTAACCATCGTTAAGGATCCAACTAATAACAAACCGTTCTTAGCCTGTGATTATAACAGAGATCTTGATTCTTTTAGATCGCCATGGTCTAATAAGTTCTACCCGGAATTGGAAGATGATGAAGAGAGTCCTTATCCTTCAGATGAGCTACGTCTCTTGGAATTACAACTAAATGATTCATTTGATATCTATAGAGACTTATATTACGAAGGTGGGATTTCCAGTATCTATCTATGGGATCAGGAGGACTCCTTGAGTGCCGGATTTGCCGGTGTGGTGTTGCTGAAGAAAGTGAACGATACTGATGGGAGTGTCTGGGACAGTATCCATGTGCTAGAAGTGCAAAGTGGTAAGAACGATGTGGCTACTTATCAAATCACCTCAACGGTCATTCTAGATCTAGGTGAGAAGAAATCGACCGGTGACAAGCTCACTTTATCAGGAAATTTGAGCAGACAGACATCAAAAGAGCTCCCAATCAACTCAACTGACCTCGTCACTAGTCATGTCGTGAACATTGGAACACTTGTCGAGGACATTGAGTCCAAGATGAGAAACCTTCTCCAGGAAGTCTACTTCGGCAAGACGAGGGACATTGTGAGCGATCTCAGATCTGTTGAAAGTCTCAGCGACGTGGCCGTGGACAGAAGCAAACAGAACAGCATCGTCAAGGGAATCCAGGGCCTATAACCCCATACATCCTATATAGCTAATACTATATAATTGACTACTCTATTGTTATACGTAATACAAGTAGAGTATCGCGAATATTACCGCATTCATCCACTTTTTCTTATTTAAATGGCATACACCGAGTTTTTCTTTCTTTTCTTGATAACGATAATCAATAAAAAAAGCTGCCAAATGCTGCCAAATGCTCAATTTGACTTTAAAGAGCTGAATATCCCGTAATTTCAGCTTGAAAGTTTTAAAGATTAGTAATTGTTCAGAAATGACGGAATTGGTCAAGGACAAGTTGAGAATTGTACAGATTTGTTGTGCCATTTTATGGTGTCTATTCGCTGCCGGGCCAATCTTTGGGTTTGCTGCTTTGAAGCCGGTACTCATTTCCCAGAATGTTTACCATGAATTGTGTGATGTCTCCACTGAAATGTCCACTTTTTCCGCTAGTGATGACTTGTGTATCGCACAGGACTTGCAACTGAACAAGATGTTCACCGTTGGAGCTGTCGTGACAAATGCTACTGCTTTGGTTGTGGGTTACATCCTTGACCATTATGGTCCTCGTGTGTGTGGATTCATTGGTTCTGCACTTATTTTCATTGGAAGTTTGTTGTTAGCACAATACTTGGACTTTATGTCATTTATCGACCCTTACCTTTACGGATATGTGTTTCTGGCACTTGGTGGTCCATTCGTCTTCATCTCATCATTCCAGTTGGCTAATAGTTTCCCTAAATATAGTGGGATGATTCTAGCTTTGTTAACTGGTGCTTTTGATACTTCAAGTGCTGTTTTCTTGGTTTATAGATTGATCTACCAACACTCATTCGAATTATCATTGAAGAGTTTCTTCACTGTTTACTTGATTGTTCCAATTTTCATCTTTGTGTGTCAGTTATTCATCATGCCAAATGAGAGTTATAAAACTTTAGGCGCAGTGACTAAATTGGGCATCGAGGGTCTTGATGAGAATGGACAACTACTCAAAGGTGACGATGGTGCTAACTTTATCCGTGATGTCAACGAAAGAACATCCTTGTTGAGTTCGAACAGTGGTGCTATCGATGATGAATCTGGTTCATTCTTACAAAGACCAACTGGATTAACAGCTGGTGGTGAGAGAAGAAAATCAGTCTATGAAGAAATCATCGAGGAAGAAATCACTGTCAAGTCTGGCAACATCTTTGGTATCTTGGACGGTAAGCCAGTCCTCACTCAATTGAAATCTCCATTTTTTTTCATCATGGTTTTGTTCACTACTGTTCAAATGATCAGAATCAACTACTTTGTTGCAACTATTAGATCTCAAGAAGAGTATTTATTAGGTCATACTTTGGCTGTTAAGATTAACAACATCTTTGACATTGCTTTGCCAATGGGTGGTGTTATTGCCATTCCATTCATCGGTCTAATCTTGGATAACATCAAGACTGTAAACGTTTTGGCCATCTTATTAGCTGTTTCCCTTTTCATTGGTGTGTTTGGTTTGTTCCAATCTTTTGTTCTCAATCTAATGGGAATCTTCATGTTGGTTGTTTACAGACCTTTCTATTACACTGCTGTGAGTGATTACTGTGCTAAAGTGTTTGGATTCACAACATTCGGTACTGTTTATGGTCTACTGATGTGTATCAGTGGTATCTGTAACTTGGGACAGACTTTCTTAGATTATCTAACAAAGACATACCAACATAACAACCCAACCCCAGTCAACATTGGTTTGATTTCATTGACCATCACTTTCGGTTGTACATTGATTTTTTACATCTTGCACCAACAGAAACACATCGAGAGAACAAAGTTGGAATTTGAAGCTGAAAGAGCTCCAGAAGTTCAAATTCCTCAGTAAATTGGTATGATTACTACAACTTTGATAGAGATGCTTGCCTGAAAATATATAAAATATACATAAATTATCTAGAAGAACTCTTTTGACCTGTAGTGTAAATCTATTCGAACCATGAGATCAAGAACATCAAAGCAATACCAATAAAACAGAAGAAAAGCTGAGAAATACCTTTGATAAGTTCTTGCTTTCTGGAGTTATCAGTCTCTAATTCCAAAATCTCTGGGATGACACCAACGGTTGCAATATATAAGAACCCACCAGCAGTAAATGGTAATGTCAAATCACCGCTAGTAACAGAAGTACCAAATAAACCTGGTGAGACATTATCAACGATCTCAGTGGTGACTTCTGAAGACTTACCCAGATTTTGAATGAAGATACCCAAAAATGTACCCAAGTATGCACCAACAGCAGTCAAGAATTGCGAGTTCATAGCTTGCCATTTAGTGAATCCACCTTGGATCAACAATGCAAAATCACCAATCTCATGAGGGATCTCATGGAAAAACACGGCAAGACATGTAGTAGAACCAACACTTTTACTTATGTAAAAACTTGCAGAGATAGCCAAACCATCAGTGATGTTATGAGTGAAATCTGAGATCAAGTTCAAATATGCACTAGCCTTGACGGATTGGTTTGGATTAGCAATGACTGGTGAATCATCCCCGTCTGTCTTCTTATGATGTTTCAATTCTTCATCATCATCATCAATATGTGAATGAGAATGACCATGAGATTGGACACCTTTGATATGATTTAAGATTCTTAAAGACTTGTCGATGATGAAGAAACTGATGAATCCAATGAAGATAAACACACCTAAAATGACGTTTCTTCTTTCATCAATCAACACAAACTCAACTTTCCCATGATCAACTGGTTCACCAACAAAAGTCTGTGGTAAAAGGTGCAAAAACACATCACCCAACAACCCACCAATGGCAAAACTGACCAATAACGACAATTTCGAAGGTTGAATCGTGGCTGGGATGAATCCTAATATCAAATTTGGTGGACCAGAGATATACGTAGTTGCTAAGATTGCATTATAAGCTGGATTTTCAAAAGGGAATAATGAAGCGAAGATCTTCGTGATGATGGAATCTCCATGATCATGGTTATTTGCACGGTCGAGGTTTAGTCTTTGGACGATTGATGTTTTTGCAAGTTCATCTGATAATGTTTCAAGATTAATGTCTCCATTTGAGTAGTATAGACTTGTTTCATGATTAGATGATAATTCAACGGATTCAACGACAGAGTCTTGTTTCTCGTTGATGTGTGCCAGTGTTGACGGGATCAGAAGAAATGGTAATAAACTGAGAAGCTTCATGTTTATATGATAGCTTGATCAATTGTTGTAAATATTGATGAGTTGTTATGTTTTCGTTTTGATGTTCGGAGTTCAAATACAAATTTCACCCATTTAAATTTTATACGTCAACAAACAGATAAATAATGATGAATTGATCATTAATTAAGTATGTGTGATTAGATAAGATTACATTGAAGTATCGAGCAAGTTTGTAGAACATAAAACAACTAAACACATCTATAATTCAACAACGTCCTTGTTTAGGACTACAGTTTCCAGAATTGGTAGGCTTCTGGAGTCTCCAAACTAACAGGCAGGACACTCTCACTGGCATTCTGTTCAAGCTTCTCCTTTTCTTCATCTTCTTCAGTCTTTGCAACTTCTATGGTTTGAGAGCTCTGTTGGATCACAGCGATCCTTGGGGCTTTATTAGCTAGTTCAAGGGCTTGGTTTGATAGTTTAATACTTAGATCGGTATCACCTTTAGTTGAAGAAGCTTCAATCAGCTTATGACGAACGTCAAAGGCTTGTTTCTTCAAGGTTAATCTGTCAAGTATCACTTCTTTACGTTGTTGTGATAATTCTGCTCTTTCTTGATGTAGTTGTCTTTCTAAGATTGATAGTTTGTTAAGTTTGACCTCGACTTTTTTAGTTTCTAATTCAATTAGTTTTGCAAATAATTCATGTGATTCGGATTTCACAGAGTCTTTCTCCTTAGTTGAAGACGATATTATTGATCCAATGGTCAATTTGATGGCTTTTTGAACTTCCTCGTCATTCTCAAGGAAATCTTTGGATGCTAGTTCTGGATTGATGTTCTTTAATAAGAATTTGAATGTTTTCAAGACGGCATCATTCGTAGCATCAGCTTTTTTCTCCTCTTTGGTTGACTTCTGTGATTTCTCAACGATGTATTTGTCTTCAATTGGTAGTTGGATGAACTTGGCAATACATTGCTCTGATGTTCTGGATCCAACGTGGGATGAGATTTTCTCCCAATCATTGTCAAATAATTCAACACCTTCTAATAGTAATAAAGTTTCTTGATCTTTCCAAGGTTGAGAGTTGGCTGATTTTTGTAAAGTTTCCAGTCTCACAAAGTCAGAAGCTTGGAAGTTAGCACCAAAATGACCTTCTTTGAAAGCTCTTGCTGAAATGGTGTTTTTGGATTTCAAATTGTAATATCTAACTTCAGTAGCATCGTTACCTGTAACGTGACAAGTGACTTGTTTTGTGTTTAGTGAGTTCACGAGTCTTTCATGTTCACTAAGTGCTAGTGCATCTTGACTTGAATCATACACGTTTCTTCTTAATTCAAGGTTCAATGGGATCTCAGAAGCTGTTTTTTGAGGAGCTTCAGTAGGCTGTTCCACTCCTTCAGTGACACGACTGGTGACATTGATCACTTTGGCATCTTCCGGTATGAAAGGTTTCAATCCATCCGGGGTATCTAGTGTGATTTGGAAATGACCAGTGTATTGTGGACCAGATAAAGAAGACTTTGATTTTGGATCGATTTGGTAGTTGATCAAGCCCCATTTCTCCAAAAAGGAATGGATTCTAATGATCGAGGCGACATCAGCAGCGATGTTTCTTCTAGCAGCGGTGACAGTCAGGTACTCCAGAGGGTTCAATCTGAATGTGTTGATGAAGAAGTTTCTGATCTCTTTATAGATTTTGTCTGTTTTGAATCTCGAGTTGTTGTTGAAGAACTCAGGCAGCGATCTTCTCTCAATTTGGTGGACCTCGTCAATGTTGAACCATGCTGCAAATGATGGAATGACAACAGGTTTTGTCTGGCGTGCCAAGTACAGTCTGGCCTTTTCCTCGATCTTCTTGGACTCTTCTGCGTAGTTGATAATGACTTCTTCCTGTGGTGGAACGTCTTTCATCTCAGCATCTTCCTTGATGACAGGGTGTTCGGGGGCGGACATTGTGACAAAAAACAATCAATAAACAAGATTTCCAGAAGTGCAATTTCGCAAAGTGAGAAGACGACCGTTCACAATCTCTTCAAAATCAAAAAGTGTCGTGTTTTTGAATTGTTGTTTTCTTTGTTTTCGTTGTTTTGTTAACTAAAATTCAATGTTTTTCATAAAATCGGCGAGAAATCGCGGTGCTCAAAACCTTTCCGGATCGGGAATCGGCCTTATAAGCAGCTAACTGACTAACTAAAAAACGCGGTAGATCAAAATTTGTTTGTGCTTCACTATGAAAAGAGGCAAATCTGTGTGGAAATGTCGGTTGAAGACGAGGAAGATGTCGTTGTGAACGGGCTGCTGGATAAGAGTGTCGTTGAGCAGGATGATTCAAGCTTTGACGAGCTGGAAGTGTCGCTGAAACTGGAAAAGTTGGATAAATTGGTTCAACAGTCTCAGATCTACTCATCGATCATCGCTGAGAACTTGCTACAAAGCTCGTCAACTCATGCTGAAGATGGTCCACAGACAAAGAAGATCAAGAAGGAGGATGACCAGGAATTCAAACAACCGAAGCTGCTTTCTGGTGGAACCATGAAAGAATATCAACTGGAAGGTACTGAATGGCTTGCCTCTCTATACCAAAATGGTCTGAATGGTATTCTCGCTGATGAGATGGGTCTTGGTAAAACTATCCAGTCTATTGCACTACTCGCTTATCTACATGAAAACGGTGTCCGTGGGCCATTCTTAATCGCTTGTCCTCTGTCTACTCTTGGTAACTGGGTTAAAGAGTTTGAAAGATTTGCTCCAAAGTTACCTGTCTTGAAGTACAATGGTACTAAGGAAGAAAGAGAGGAACTTAAAGCACGTTATATGTCCAATAGAACTGTGAAACATGCGTCTGTTGTTATCACAAGTTATGAGTTTGTGTTGAGAGACTTTGCGACTCTCAACAGCATAGAGTGGAAATACCTAATTGTTGATGAAGGTCATAGATTGAAGAATATCAACTGTAAACTAATCTCACAACTGAAGAGACTCAAGACTTCAAACAGACTTCTTTTGACGGGCACACCATTGCAAAATAATCTGATAGAACTATGGTCCTTGCTAAATTTCATTCTCCCTGACATCTTCCATGATCTTGATCTCTTTCAGAAATGGTTCGACTTCTCAAACCTAACAGACTTGAAAGCTGATACTGATTTGGAAACAAAAAAGATGATTGATGCTAAGATCCAACAGACTCTAGTTAGCAATCTGCATCAAATCTTGAAGCCTTTCTTACTAAGAAGATTGAAGAAAAATGTCATCAAGAACCTTCCGCCAAAGAGAGAATACATTGTCTATTCCAAACTGACATCAAAGCAGTCTCATTTATATAAGAAGGCTCTTGACAGACAGTTGAAAGAAGCAGTGTACAACTTCGCCCTGAGTGAACATCTGGAAGTGAACGATCTTAGATATACCCCTGAAGAAGTTCAAAACTTTGTGTCAAAGCTTTTAAAACCTGAAGATTTGAGCGAAACGCCCAAAAACCGCAGATCAATCACTGCAGATGCTAGAAAGACTATTCGAATTCCTAAAATTGAAAGAGAACTTGGTGAACATTGGAGTGAAGTATCGCCATATCTTGATACATCCTCGTTGGGGAACTTATTTATGCAGTTGAGATCCGTCTGTAACTCACCTTATTCATTCTATTTTCCTTGGGATTCAGATGAAGATATTGAAGTTGAAAAGTTACTCGAGGCGTCTTCAAAGTTCCAGATTCTAGACCAATTATTACCAAGATTGACTTCTGATAAACATGGTGGTCATAAAGTTCTGATCTTTTCACAATTTGTTAGAATGCTAGATCTGATACATGACTACTGTGAGCTGAGAGGGTTCGAAGTCTCAAGATTGGATGGTGGTGTCTCACAAGAAGATCGTGAAATTGAGATAGAGAAATTTCAAAGGAAGAAGAGTAAAAAATCAAGTGATGAGGAATCAAAGGACGTCAAAGTGTTTTTGTTGAGTACGAGAGCCGGTGGATTAGGTCTAAATTTGACAGAAGCTGATAGTGTCATCATATTCGATTCTGACTGGAACCCACAGGTCGATCTGCAAGCCATGGATAGAGTGCATAGAATCGGACAAACGAAACCCGTCATCATATACAGATTTATTGTTGTGAATACAGTTGAACAAGTCCTGTTAGCTAAGGCAGATGCTAAGAGAAAACTAGAAAAGTTAGTTATACAATTAGGTGATTTCAAAAGTCTTCGAAAGTTGGCGAACCCAGAAACCAGCGTTAAGGGAAAAGAGGGTTCAAGAAACCAGTTAATGATGAATGAAGAATTAAAAGCACTTTTTGAAGATGAGAGGTTTAAGACAGGAGATATCGAAGACAATGTGCTTACTGATGCAGAATTACAGGAATTGACCGACCGCAGCACCGAGGCATACCACCGAGATGCCGGTCACTACGACAGATTCCAACATGTCCAGATCTTCGAGACCACAACCTCAATGACTGACTCATTATAGATGCATATCGCATGATCATCAATAGAACAAAGAAAATTTTTCAATCAATAATTAATTACATTGTAATTAAACGTGCCGCCGGTTATAACCGTTTAAAATTAACGTAATTTTTCTGGCATTTTTTTTGTTTTTTTTTTTTTTTTTTTATTTTTCTAATATTTGGCACCAATATAAAAAGAAACGAAAAGGCAGCTTATTCTCAGCTTCAAATTTTGCCTCATAATCAAAAATTACCATTAAACTATTGAAAAGTCACCATTTAAAATGTGCTGCTGCAACTTCATTCTTGTTCTTCTCGCTTTGGTGTTTCCTCCACTTCCAGTCTGGATCAAATGCGGTGTCTGTTCCAGCGAATCCTTGATCAACATTGCATTATCCATCCTGGGTTACATCCCTGGTGTCATCCATTCATTATACATCATCGCTAAATATCCAATTGCTGAGACCAAATACATCATCATCCAAGACGAAGAGTCACAGCTATACAACCAACCATGTCGCCATATCCAACGTCAACCTCAGCGCCAACTCTCGCCTGTTTTGATTGTCAGAGAAAGAGTACAGACTCCAACTGGTGAACAACTATCGACAAACTCCTCAAATGTGCCATACTACGGATCAACTGCCGATCAACCACCAAGATACTCCGAAGTGGAAACATCAATGCATTCTCCAGCTCGCAAATGATCTAACTAATATTCACACCTTTTATGACCTTACCAACTCCTCACAAATGATCCCGACGGCAATTTATTGCTGCTCTTTTAATGACCCTTTGATATTTCTAATACACTAATGATACCAACCACGCTCTACGACATATGAATATACATCACGTTCGTTCATTTTATTATAAAACAATTCATTCAATTCGTACTCTTTTATGACTTCTTGAAGTGGAAGCCAAACTATCCGGTAGTTTATCAGTCTCTAGTAAAATAGCTTCAGGCACAACCCCATCTATATCTGAACAACTCAAAAGGTTTAAGAATCCATCTTCCACAAGGTATAGTCGTAGTTTCTTGTCGACATTACTCGTCACTATCAACAAGAACTTTGACTCATCAATTCTGTGAACCTTCATTGTTGATAATGCACCTGTCTTAATTCTAAAACTGTTCAACAGTGTCATCTTAATGAAATCGTAATATAACACATTATCAAAGCTATCAGCTATTATGATTGTGTTCTTGTTGACTTTCAACATGTGCTTGATCGGATTTTCCATCGCCTGGGCCTCATCAAGTGGATACCTTGACATATAAGGGTCGTAAAACAATAATTTTCCAAACCTAGTAGCTGCTATTATACGGACTTCATCGGGATTCTCAATATCATGATCAAGGATAATATTTTGGATCCATACTGGTTCTTTGTAGACGACACCATTGTACAATTGTGCCTCTTGATCAAATTTGTGTCGTACTATTGCTTTAGAACACCAAATCTTTGAATGATTTTCGAGTTCTATGATGTTTAATTCTCTGTCTTTCCCACCAACGATGATCTTATTACTCTGATCTACCATTTCTGATATCTGACGGAAATGATTACCCTCTAGGAACTCGAAAAATCCAATAGATCCATGAAGTCCAAAACTCATTGAAAAATCATTATATCTGGTGCCCAAGATCTTATCCAGTTCAAAAAAGTAACAATACCCTAGACCGGTACATGCTCGAAACATATCGATACCTCCTTCTTTAGCAATATGTACCTCCAATTTTATGAAGAAGTCCCCTTCAACTTTAGTTGTTATCAGTTTTTTTGTCTTGATGAACTTGTATGTGGCATTAACAGATTTCTCATATATGTCAATAAAAAGTCCCTTTCTTCCCAATATGAGATACACTTTCCCGTCTTTGGTGAACGAGGAAAACCTCTGTATGTACTTTTGACGACCAGACTGTGCGAACTCGCCGACTTTCTCCAGCTTTAATGAATTATTCAGCTTCCATACTGTCAAATGACGTTAGTAAATGCACACAACAATTCTGATCTCTCTCACTCTCTCTTTCTCTCTGAATAACCAACAAACTCACCAGTCATCCCACCAGTTCCCAAGTCGCTCGTGAGCAGCAGCATTGTGTATTTTCAGTCCACTCTTCTCACTTCAACTTTTCAATCACTGTTGAGAATTTATGCTTTTCAGGTGTTTTTCAATAAATATCATCAAAAGTAAACAACAATAGAAAATCGGAATTTCTCCAGGCTCAAAATCGGAATTTGGTTTTGAATAAAAACAAAAAATTGAGTAACTTTACTATGGACATAAACATATTTCAAGGGCATGTTGGTTCAGAAACTACGACATCCTTGTTCATTTCCTCGAATGGTCAGATCCGTGGTATCATGGACCTCCTCTGATGTTCTCACAGACAAGAAATCCAAGTTTCAAGGTCATGTAATTCAGATCTCATCTTCTTCTGAGATCGATACTCTCTTGACCACACTCTTAGATTCGAATAAGTCCATACAGAAAGCATCACATCCAACAATGTACGCTTATAGAATCGGCTCAAGACTCCCCAATGGCGAGGTCACTCAGTCAGATCAAGGATCAAGGGATTGTGGAGAAGCAGGTGCAGGAATGAGACTTATCAGTGTATTAGAAAGATCGCGATTGATCAATGTGTTGATTGTGGTGACTAGATGGTATGGAGGCACTCCATTAGGGAGTGCTCGATTCAGGGATATCAGCACCGTTGCTGCAGAGGCATTGAATAAAGGCGGGTTCTTTGACGATAAGGCTAATGATCTGTTGTCTCAACAGTCGAATGGAACTAAGAAAGGGAAGAAGCGAAAATAATTGATTACTGATCAGCATGTTCCAATTTCATCTATTCATACCAGTATGGTATATCATTGCTATTTATATGTATTTATAAGGGTTCAAGATCGCATTTGGATCATATGTTTTCTTCAATTGCTTGAACAATTCAATTTCAATGTCAGATTTTGAGTATCCGATGTAGTTTTTCTTTTGGAAACCTAGACCGTGCTCAGCAGAGATGGAACCTTTATGTTCAGAGACCCATTCATACACGAATGGTTCTAGTACTTTTTCAACACGTTTTTCGTATCTTCTGACGGCAACGTTTAAATGAACATTACCATCACCAACGTGTCCATATCCGACAGCATCGATGACTGGGAATTCATCAGTTTCACCAATCAACCCGTTTTCTTGTAATCTTTCTCTAGCAGCATCAACTAGACCGTAAAGGTGGTCTAGTGGTAAACTAACATCGTATTTGTAGACACCACCGTTGATTTGTGAAGCTTCTGGGATTTGCTCTCTAAAGTTCCATAGATTCTTCAATTGTTGTTCATCTTGTGCGATGACACCGTCGGTGATCAGCTCATTTTCGAAAGCACCCTCTAAGAAGGTGTTTAGTTTCTCTTCATCGTGAGATCCATTTGAACCTGAGGTTTCGATAAGCACATAAAATGGATATTCGTCTTCTAATGGATGTGTCAAGTCTTTCAAATGTTTCTTAGCTAGCACTTGAGAGTTGTTATCCATCAGTTCGAAAGCAGATAAAACTTCACCAAGGTCACGTTTAGCTTGAACAAAAGTCTTTTTAACAGCTTCGTAACTTTCTAAACCTAAGAAGGCAACATTGAAATGTTTTGGTCTTGGTGGACATAAGATCGATAGACCGGTAATGACACCTAAAGTACCTTCACTACCAATGAACAGTTGTTTCAAATCATAACCAGTGTTATCTTTTCTTAAAGCATCGATAGAAGAGACGACTCTTCCATCGGTCAAAACAACTTCCAGACCAAGCACTGAACCATGTAATGATCCATAACGTAACAAACGTAAACCACCGGCATTAGTAGCAACGGTACCACCGATATGACAAGAACCTTTAGCACCTAGATCCAGAGGGAAGATGTATCCGTGCTCAGCCAAGAACATATCAGCAGCTTCTAGGACAACACCAGTATCAGCTTTCAGGATCCCAGAAGTCTCATCAAATGATCTAATTTTGTTCAAATTTGATAAACTTAGGACGATCTCATCAAATACTGGGATACTACCACCAACTAAACCGGTGTTACCCCCTTGTGGCACAATAGCAAGTTTATTGTCATTGGCGTATTTCAAGATTTGGGAGACTTGTTCAGTAGTCTTTGGCTTCAATGTTAATTTTGATTGACCTCTATATTTTCTCATCCAGTCTTCGTTATAGAACAGTAAATCATCAGCATCTTGGATGATTGAAGATTCAGGAAGTATCGACTTGAAGTAATCCAGATCTTTTTGTGCGAGTTGTGCGTATCTTGAATCACGTTGGACATTAGGATATGATTCTGATGTCAATGGAACAGCTTTAGTGGAGTAAAATTTATATGGCTTTGATAGTGAAATGGTAGCCAGACGAAATGAGACCCTCGTTTTTTGGGCTGAGATGACCCCTGTTGTGGCTCTTTTCAAGGTGTGTCTGAGCATCGTATGATAACAGTTCCAAGCACCGGTCTTTGCTCCAAGATGAGGGGACAGATTTATGACTTCGATCTTTTCTATAATTTTTCAATTTATTGGAACACCGCGAAAAATTGGTGATGATGCTTATAGTGATCTATATGTCTACTAATTAAAAGTGGCTAATTGTTTCGGGAGTGTGTGTATTCTGACTAGAACCGTCTCTTTCTTTGTGAAACGAACGATCCGGATCTCGAAGGCTTGATGTCTCGAGGCTCTAGATATCCAGACCGGGAATAGTTGCTGTTGTTATTGTTATAGTTATTATTGTAACTATTATTGTAATCGTTGTTGTAATTGTTGTTATTATTGTAGTTGTTATTTCTAGGGAAATCGTATGAGGCTGGGCCAGTTGGTGGAAGACTTCCTGTTTTGGATGGCCCCAGGAATGCTGGTGTACTTTGGGATTTCCGCAGTTGTTTCTGGTTATAGTTGAAGGTGTTGTTGCTTTCATTCTTCTTAGATTTCTTTCTAGATGGCTCTTCGACGATGTCTTTTTTCTTAGACTTGAACACAGACTTTATCTTCTCGACAAACTTCTTCTTAGGCTTCTTTGGGACGTTATCATTTCTTTGAGGTTTGGTAGAATAGATCGAATCATCGTCATCGTCATCTCTTCTCCGTCTCTTTTGATGCATGTTGAAATACTGATCTCTCAGTTGTTTAGGCAGGTTATGTCCTGAAAAGGCAGAACCATCAAAGTTGGGCACCCTTGAAGTTCTTCTCTCATTGCATTCATCTCCATAATGTCCCTTCTCAGCACAGTTATAACAGTATATGTTGGTCGGTAGTCCCATTCTTTTGTTATCATCTCCTAGCGTGATGTAAGATCTCCATATACTAGGACACTGGTCAGCTGTGTGTTTGGTGGATGAACACGATTGACAAAATAGTCTCTTAAGTCTCTGTGTACAGTGACCCAATAGATGACCTTTCTCTCCACAGTTCGAACAAACCATTGACTTGGGACATTGGTTTGAATAATGGTCGTCTAGCATCCCACACGCAGAACACACAACGGTTTTACAGGTTGCTCTCTTGTGGCCTCTTTGATGACAATTACTGCAGATGATTCCACTAGGAACATCCGTTGCACCAAAGTATCTCCCTTCACCTCTCATCTCCACTAGCTCATCTGGGTTATCGTTCACCTCATCTAATCCCAAACTCACAATCTTGGAGCTGTCTCCTATGAAATCTGTGTCGCCTTTTTCAACGCTGAAAAAACGGGTGTTAGTGTGATCCAAAATAAATACCAATTCACTGCCACACTGTACTCACATATCCATGACTCAAATCACCTTCAAAGAGATCAAACAATCACTGCAAATCTCATCAAACTTTGACGTTAATTAGAAACAACAAAAAATTCATGATAAAATTCGCGAAAAAAAAAAGTTCCGGATTTGTTTTTCTTTTTGAACAAACATAAATCAGTCACGTGCATCTCATCAACTCCGACTTTTTTCTTCTTCTTCTCACCTTTCTTACCGCGAAAATCAATTAACCCATAAAATTCGCGAAAAGCTGTTTAACAGTTTCAATTTAATTGTTCCACGTCGAAAAAAATTAGTCAAAATTCAGCTGGTTTATCTCGTCAAAAGTTGTGTGGAAAGTAGTGAAAAATGGCTGAAGAAGTTGCTCAAAAAGTCGAGAAGCTCTCTGTTTCCGATGCTGCTGTGTCTGTTGCTCCTGCTGCCGCTGCCGCTGCCGCCCAGAAGGCCCCAAAGCCAAAGGGTGAGCCAAAGAAGAAGAAGGACAAGTCCGCCGGTGCTGTCGCCAACAAGTTATATGCTGATCCCCAACCTGAATTCATCGATGAAAGAATCCAATTATTCGATAAATTGAAAAGTGAATATGACGAACATGTCGCCTCCCAACCAAGAACCGCAATCAAGATCACTTTGAAAGATGGAACAGTTAAAGAAGGTATCGCTTGGGAAACTTCTCCATTTTCTATCGCTCAAGATATTGGAAAATCATTTTTGGAAAGACAATGTATCTCAAAAGTCAATGGTGAATTATGGGATCTTGAACGTCCATTAGAAAAAGACTCTGTCTTGGAGTTCTTTGATTTCTCCACTGAAGAAGGTAAACGTGTCTTTTGGCATTCATCTGCTCACGTCTTGGGTGAAGCCTGTGAATGTAACATGAGTGCTCATATCTGTCTTGGTCCTCCAACTGATGATGGTTTCTTTTATGAATTCGCTATCAATGGTGGTGATGTCTCTGTTTCTCAAGCTGATTTCCCAAATTTGGAAGGTGTTGCTAAGAACGCTATCAAACAAAAGCAAAAATTCGAAAGATTGGTCATGTCAAAAGAAGATCTATTGAAAATGTTCCACTATTCTAAATATAAGACTTACCTTGTTCAAAACAAAGTCCCAGATGGTGGTTCCACTACCGTTTACAGATGTGGTCCATTGATTGATTTATGTGTCGGTCCACATATTCCACATACTGGTCGTATTAAAGCTTTCAAACTTTTGAAAAACTCGTCTTGTTATTTCTTGGGTGATGCTACTAATGATTCATTACAAAGAATTTATGGTGTTTCTTTCCCAGATAAGAAACTTATGGATGAACATTTGAAATTTTTGGAAGAAGCTGCAAAGAGAGATCATCGTAAGATTGGTAAAGAACAAGAATTATTTTATTTCAATGAGATGTCTCCAGGTTCTTGTTTCTGGTTACCTCACGGTACTAGAATCTATAACGCTTTGGTTGATCTATTGCGTGGTGAATACCGTAAACGTGGTTATGATGAAGTTATCACTCCAAACATGTACAATTCTAAATTATGGGAAGTTTCAGGTCATTGGGAGAATTACAAAGAAAACATGTTTACTTTTGATGTGGAAAAAGAACATTTCGGTTTGAAACCAATGAATTGTCCAGGTCATTGTTTAATGTTCAAATCTCGTGAACGTTCATACAGAGAATTACCATGGAGAGTTGCAGATTTTGGTGTTATTCATCGTAATGAATTCTCTGGTGCTCTATCAGGTTTGACCAGAGTTAGAAGATTCCAACAAGATGATGCTCATATTTTCTGTACCCAGGATCAAATTGAGGATGAAATTGAAAACATCTTTGATTTCTTGAAATTTATCTATGGTGTTTTTGGTTTTGAATTTAAAATGGAATTGTCAACAAGACCAGAAAAATACGTTGGTGAAATTGAAACTTGGAACAATGCTGAAGCCAAATTAGAAAGTGCCTTGAACAAATGGGGTGGTGCTTGGGAAGTTAACCCAGGTGATGGTGCCTTTTATGGTCCAAAGATTGATATCATGATTTCTGATGCCATGAAGAGATGGTTCCAATGTGCTACCATTCAATTAGATTTCCAATTACCAAACAGATTTGGTCTAGAATACCGTACTAAAGATGTTGCTTCTGCTGAAGATGGTGTTAAAGATATCGATAGACCAGTCATGATCCATAGAGCCATCTTAGGTTCTGTTGAAAGAATGACTGCCATTTTAACTGAACATTTTGCTGGTAAATGGCCATTCTGGTTATCTCCAAGACAAGTTTTGGTTATTCCAGTTGGTGTTAAATATTTTGATTATGCTACTAAAGTTGCTGAAACTTTAAAAGCTGATCAATTTTATGCTGATGTTGATTTAAGTGGTAACACCTTACAAAAGAAAGTTAGAACTGGTCAATTAAACAAATATAACTTCATCTTCATCGTTGGTGAAACTGAAGAAACTGACGAATCAGTTAACATTAGAAACAGAGATATTGCTGAATTACAAAACAAGAACGAAGCTCTTCCATTGACTACCGTCATTGAACAATTGAAAGAATTGAGAGCATCAAAGAGATTGGACAATGCTTTACTATAGATGTTGAGTGTTTAGTCTTCTTTTGAATCATAATTATTACGTATATAAATGTCCCTAGAAATACTTTGTAGCTTACTTACATGGGTTTTTGTGAATTAGTAATTTGGTTTTAATATATCATAAAGTTTCATTTCCATCTTGCATTCTCATCATCTTCTGCACTTCCAAGTCTTTCTTGTTCAAGTAATCTATCAAACTCATCTTGTTCGTCTTTAGATTCTTGAGATTGAGATGATTGATTTGGTTTATATACATTTGTGTTAAATGGATCATCAGAATCAGTAGTAGTATCGACGTAATTGGAGTTAGGACTTGAACCAGAACCTTGTCTAACTCTACTCCATGAACTTCCAGAAGATGAATCTTCCTGGACGCCATTTGCAGATCTGACTCTCTGCCATCCTGATCTATCAAATTCATTCAACTTTTGTCCTTCTCCATCATTATTGAATGGATCATCTTGGGCTTTTATATCTTCACCTGGGTATGGCACATTCGAAGGACCCTTTGCTATATCTGCTCTTGGACCACTATACAGACCCATTGGATCTCTCCCTGAATATATAGTCTTTGCTCTTTGGACAGCAGCGTCTTTAGATCTTGGATCTTTCATGATATGTTCTGGATGATCTTTCGTCAATTTATAATATAGCATCCATTTAGTAGATTCAGATGGTTTGAGGATCTTTGCAACTTTATAACAATTTTGATTCGTTTCTCTTAGTGTCTCCAATTGATAATTGTATGCTTTTTTAGCACCAAATGGGGATGTCACCATCATACCAAATAGTCCAAAGAGTATAGCAGTCCCGACATTGGTTCCTTTTGTCGATCCAGTACGTAGTTTCTGTCTATAAAATGGAATTGAAGTGACAGCGAAGAAAGTGGACCAACCGATCCCCAAAGTTGTATATGAAATGGTAGTGTATGCCTTTGATAATGTTTCCCTTTCACTTCTCGTCAGATCTTTGTCGGCTTCATAGAAATCGACTGCCAATTGAAACGCTTTCTGACTCAATGGATCCAGCTGTTTTGCCGGATTCGTGATTGCTTCTGGACTCGGCTTCTCTGTCTGTGTCATCTCGTATCTTTCCAATCACTGATTGATCAGCTTGCTCAGCTTGCTGAATTGAGATTTAAAAGGGCAAATTAAAATCACATCACATAACAATAATTCGCGAAATTAATCAATATGTAGTGGTACATATTGATGAGCATAATTCAATTAAAATACTGCTCTTTTGAGCTCTTTTCTTCATTCTCGTTGATAAAAGTTGCGATGCGTGGTTCCACGATGATTCTTCCACTTGAAGCATGGTTCCCACCATGTTTCTGTATTTTTGCAAACTCCCTGCTGAAATAAAGGCCTTGGTAATCGAACATCTCTATGCTGATAGACGAGCTCTTCTTGCCTTGAGAACACTGGACCAAGATGTCTTGAAATTCCTTGATAAACATTATCATGTCCTGGATGTAATCTATCCACAATCTTTGGACTGGTTCATACATCAACACCTCAAACCTGGAGCTGATCATGAAGTTAACTTCCCAGTTGAAGAGTCTTCACAATTTGGATTCTTCCCAAATACATGGTCCCTTGATGTTTTTCCTCCATTGAGCAATTGCACTAATTGGTGTCGACCTGATAATGTTCATATATACAACAGTCCATCGTTCACTAAGGCTCGATTGTCTTTATGGAACTGGATACGCCATCGACTTCCAATAGCGTGTAAAGTTTTGGAGATTAGAATTCATACATCTCCATTCTTCAATACTTGTTTACAATGTGATATGGATCTACTTTTAGGTTATTTCGAGTCAGATTGTCCTTTTGATGTCTCTTTACATATCACTATCATCAAATCGTATTATCGTACGTCTTTGTTGGGTTATACAAAGATGAAAGGACATGGAAGTGGAGAGAATCTATTATATGAAGGTCTCTTTGATATGTCTGATGAAATATCAGTGAGACATGACACTTGGTCTTCAGAGATAGTGATTGATTCGATCGAATCTACAAAGACAAATTCTGAAGAAATGATTCCAAGACATGTATTTCTTCAAACTGGTGATTTAGCATATAGAAGATATGAGGCTTCTTTGATAGATGAGTTGAATGTGAAGTCAATTGATATAATTGCTAGCCCTTATCCCACAACACATGAGTTAGCTCTTTTGGGTGGAAATAGTCTTAAAACCTCACCAATGAAGTCAACTCAACGGTCAAGATTATCATCTTGTTTAAGATTTTGGGGAAACAAGAAATCAATTCATTCTGAATCTCCAATGGAACCTCAATGGGAAGAATTATCCCAAAATGTGACAGCTTCACTTCAAAAGATGTCACCATTACTCACATTTCTACGATCGATCAAACCCAAAGTCGCACCACATCCAATGTTTAAACAAGTACCTGATGGACCACCTCAACCACGACCAACTACACCACCAGAACAACCTCCAGTACAACCAGGACAACAACCTTTAAGGCTAGTGCAGCGTCCCAGAGATGGGAATGCCCAAGGAAGAGTAGCCTATTCATACGCAGTTATATTAAGTTCTTTTAGGAATAGAAGAAGATTGGATTTAATTAAAAAGACCTCTCATTGTATTGATAAGGTAATATGGAAGAAACTCACTAATGTTGTTGACGAAATTGTGGATTCAGATAGTAAGAAAACTTATCGAGAACTACGAGCAATTAGAATGAGTGTTGTTCATCCACAAGAGATCTTGAAACAATTGAAACATGAGAAACATGAATAAAATGAAGTAGTTGTATAAAAGGTATATCATATTATTGTCCTGTCACGTGCTACCTTCGTAATTGTAATTATCAATGAATATTACATAATCTCTAATTACGTAAAGTATCAAAAATTTCGCGAAATCTCTAAACATGATCTAATTTGGAAACGTCACGAAAACAACGACATTTGAACCAAAACAAATAGATTGAACATTGTTGTTGATTCGGACCAAGTTTGATTGATTTGTGACAATGGTTTCTAACGCAAGCAGTGGTATGTACATTAACTTTTCATATATTCCTATTCCAGCTGTGTGCATTTTAGGACTGAAAACTAACAAGAAGTAGAATTCGATATACGTCAACAATTCTTCACAGGACAATACGAAGAAGTTTCAAAAGTTCAACTGGATGATTTCACCGGTGAAGTTCAAGATTCAATCAAGGATTATAAACTAAGGTCATTGATCTATCTTGGAAAGTATGATCAAGTTGAAGAGATTTTAAGTGGTGAACCTGATTCTGTTTTAAACAAGACTATTGGATTATATTCGAATTTAGTTAAAGGTGATGTTTCTGAGGAATTTGACTCAATCATTACAAATCACAAAAAAGAATGGTATGTTCAAATACTGGGATCATTTTATTTGATTAAAATTGGTAAGATTGAAGAAGCAATCGGTTTATTACATCAACATGAAAACTCACTTGAAAATGTCTTAATCTTAGTGCAACTATACATTCATTTGAACAAATTGGACCTAGCTAAAAAGGAATTAGACAATGCATCTTCATATGCTAATGATAGTATTATTTATAATTTGGCTGAAGGTTATTATAATAGTGTTATTAATGGAGAAAATGTTAAAGGTGCATTATATTTTTTTGAAGAATTAGCAGAGACCAATCCATCAATAAAGACTTTAACTGGTCAATTAGTATTAAATTTACAATTGAAACAAATTCCAGAAGCTGAAGTTATACTTGGTCAATTGGAAGAATTGAATGAAACTAATACAATTTTACTTGCTAATGAAATTGCATATAATAGTATCATTGGTGATTTGAAGAAAGTTGAAGTTAAAAGAAAAGAATTGATTAAATTGGATCCATCTCATCCAACTATTATTGATTTCAAAGCTAAAAATGAATTATTTGATAGTATAGTTGAGAAATATTCTGATCAAATTGTTAATTAGTCAGAAATACAAAGTGTACAAATTATATAAACAAAGAATGGTTTCTCATAGTATTGTGTGTATAAATTCTCTGTGTGTGGTGTGTGGTGTGTATCTACTCAATGACATAGATGTAATAATCAACACCCAAAGTACCATTTGAGTCTCTGATGAAACGACCTTTACCAATCAAATTTTTACCAGTTATCCAAGATTCCTCAATGTGTCCAGAATCAACAAACACAGTTGGATGACTAGTTAAATAACCATCAGTGAAATCATGTTTATCTAAATTTTTACCAACAACTGCATTTTGATTATCAGAAGCAACAACAACACCAGTATAAGTAAAATGAATACTTTTCCCATTGACATTTGAAGTTAAATACAATTGACAATCTAAAGTGGTCACGTCTGGATTAGCTTTTGAATTTCTCAAATTATCAATACCAAAATCAACTTTTGTATCAAATGGGAAAATAGGATCTAATGATTTAGTATAACCAGAGTTCACTTTAACGAATACCAATGAATTAGAAGCATTATCGTAAATCAACTTTGGTTCATCGGCATCTAAATGAAGAAAGAAAGCCGGTTTTAATTGAGCAACTGATTGAGCTTCTTGTAATGAATAAGACATAATTGATATATATATATATGTTGATTGATTAATAATGTGGGGGAAATTGATATGGGAATTTACAAGTTTATATACAAATTTCGGAGTTTCCTATTAATAAACATATTTAATAATATATTAACTAAAGAATATGAATTACTCATACTCACAACAAGCACAGAATCAGAGAATACTCAACACTTTGGAGAATCAAGATCATCTTTTAATACGATCAATATATCAAAAAGATGTGGAATTTGTATCATCAACAGGAACAAGTTTTGAGAGTGTGAAGATGAAACTTATTGGCAAGACGATGGATCAGAATAGATCATTGACAAAGGAGAAACATTTGTTGTTGCAAAAGTTGTTTGAGAATCATTGATTAAACATTGGGCAATTTAAAGATAACGGCCTTTGTTCTCACACACATATAGACATATAGACTTTATAATGGTGGTTCATTGATCGGGGTTTGATTATTAACTGACAATATAATCTTCTAAACACTTCAGCTAATCAGCTACAAATGAATAAGCAACTACATTTGACTACACTAAACGACATTCAACTACTTGATAACTTTTAAGAAATTAACTAATAAATTTATAATGGTTTGAAGTGTATAATGTAATAACCCTTAATTTAATGAATTAAATGAAAAACATGTTTAAACACAATTAAACAAACTCTTTAAATAAATATATTCAGTAATAAAATGAAGGAAAGATCGTTACAACTTCTTAAAAGATTCCAATCTTCCATCTCAAAACATTCTAATTCAACACCAACGACTCCTTCTGTTCAACAAGCTCCAAATCGTATCATCCCTTGGTCAAATTCACAAAATAAGAAGAATGATGTTTTAAGACATGCAAAGTTTTTACAAAGAGATTTAGCAAAACAACCAGCTCCATATGCTGCTATTGAACTGATTGCAAAAGAACCAATTCGTTTCATTGATGATAGAATTGCCGTTTGTCAAGGTAATAAACAATTTGGTCAAGGTCATCCTAAAATATTTATCAATTTAGATAATCCAAATAATCCAATTGGAACTTGTGGATATTGTGGTTTGAGATTCGCTCAACAAGAGTTCAAAGAAGCAGTGGGAGTCTGATATATTTATTCATTATTTCTTATTTATCTATTTATCTATTTATTTATTTATTTATTCATACTATTTATCTATTTATTCATACTATTTATTTATACTATTTATTGACTTATACTATATGTAACTACATGAACTGATGGTGTTATAAATACACAGTGCTCAAATCAACAATGATAACAATCCAGTAATAACAACAATAACACTTAAATCAAACAAAATGAATTGGAAAACTTCCAAATATTTCACACTTAATCTTATTCTTTGTTTCCAAACATTTGATAAGAATGCATCAGGAACAAATTGTAAATAATATAAATAACTTGAAAACTTATAATCATATTCATCATCTTTAGTTGTTGATAATTTTAAAAAAATGATAAAAGTTGTTATAATTTCAAAAATTGTTAAAATTTGAAATTGTTTTGAAATCCCATTGAAATTAGATATAACATCAATCATTCCATTAGAAACTAATCTGTTTAATTTATAATCATATTGAAAAAAAGACCAAAAAGTTATAATACTTAGAGTTAAAAATTTGAATAATAGAAATTTAGCTTTAAAAATTGCATTTTGTTGTTTGTTATAAGCTTTTAAACTCTTATTATATTCAATCTCTTCAGGTTTCATACCTTTTGGAAGTTCACCACCACCACCACCACCACTTAGTCCTGAACTCAAAAAGTTTTCAAAAACTTGAGGATCTAAATTATTACCACCACCATTTAATAATGCTTGTAATTGATTAAATTGTTCACCAAATGGATTAAATTGTTCATTTGACTCATTATTTAACAATGTCTTTGACTTGTTTGAAATGTGTTCATGTTGATCATGTTGTTGTTCTTTATGTAAAAATTCTTGAATTTTTTGTAATTCTTTTTCAAATTCATCTTCATCATCAAGATTAATCTCAGGATTTATAATAGTAGATTTAAAAACATCAGTATCAGATGAAGAAAGATCTGTATCAAAAGCTCTTGAAATTCGTCTATTCAAATGTGGTTCAACAGTTAAATCATCATCATTTTTTGTACTTGAAATTGTTTGATGTTCATTTTCAAGACCAGTTCTTTCACCAGTGATCTTACTCAATCTCGAATTCCCATCTTTCACTTTAGCAGCTCTTCTCTCTCTGAGTAACTTTCTCTTCTCAGCCTCGGTCAAAGCCATTGTCTTGTTCTTTCCTTGTCTTGAAACTAAAAACAAATGAATCAATGAATCAATTAAACTAATGTGTTAATCATTAACATTATAAATTTAAATATGTGTCCGCACAATAATATAGAGTCCCGGGGCTTCAAACCGCTTCTTCTTCTCGGTTAAATAAATATAAATAAAATCCGGTTAAATATATATAGTTCGCGAAAATGATGAATGATTTTCGCGATTTTCGTAATTCCTTTTTTTCTTTCCGATCTATTTTTGTCGCTAAAAATTCAAATTGAAAAAGAAAATCACTGTAGAAACAAATATTTTAAATTTGATTTGAAACTGATCATTTTAAGAAAAGACTTTCAAAAGATTCGCTTGAAAAGTCACACTTTCGTTCTTTCTGACTTCTCGTGGCTCTGTTGAATACTGTGCCGGTCTTTCCATTGCTTGTGTGTTTTTTTGGTGGCGTATATTGCTCTGAAAACGCGTCTGTTGTGGGATTGTTTTTTTTGCTGCATACCGTTTTATATTGAGATTCACAACTCTTTTCATCGTTCGAGACAAAGTATCAGTATCAAGACTTCAGGATAGGTTCTTCATTCCAGGGTTCACCATTAAACATCTGGTCTTCATCGATATCAGTTTCCATACTGTTTTTCACAAACTTGTTAAAAAAGCTGAGGAATGTCAACGGCAAACTCATCGACTATATCAACCACATTGCTGGGCTCTACTTTCATAACATCACTTATATCAAACGATGAAAATAACACATCTTTGACCAAAACTTCAGAGTCCAGTAATTCAACTTCTGATTCTTCATCTAAAACTTCTAAAACATCATCCATTTCTTCTATTGAAAATACCTCCCAACAGTTAACAACTTTAATCACTCCAAGTACTTCCAATTTAAAAGAAAGTGATACACAAACAATTTCAAGATCAACTTTAACATATTCAAACTCTTCAAGTGATTCAAGCACGCGGTCGTTTCATTCACATGGTTCTGGTAATGGAACAAATTTATTAACAACATTCTCGGAGTCATCATCATCTTCATCATCATCATCTCAAGAAAATTCATCGAGTAACTTTAAGTCACTTCATTCATCTTATATTTCTTCTGACGAGTCTTCAAACTTGGATTCATCATCATCATCAAACACCTATACCTCATCATCAGCCTCATCCAGTTTTTCTGAAGACCTTATACCATCATCATCATCATCATCATCATACATTTCCTCATCATTTGCTGCTGACACAACAACGATATATCCAGCAGGTGAAACACAAGACCTGCCCGAACAGACTACTGTTTATTATACACAGCCCTACTATATTACTGCTGATACCACTACTTTGATTACAGAGATTCCACTTTCGACTGTACTTGATGCCACTGCTTCAATAAGTTTGAACACTGATGTTACATTGACTACGGATTTCGCCTTTTTGGCTAAAGCTGTTCCTGGGTATGAAGCTTCTTTATCTGATTCAAATGAAAACGATTCTCAAGATCAAACTAAGACCATTGCTGGTTCTGTTGTTGGTTCTGTTGCTGGTGTTTTTATATTATTAGTGATTTTATGGTATTTCTTATACAAGAGAAAGAGAAATCTCTCAGAGAAAAGTTTTAGTCATTCTATTGAATCAACTAGAAAATACAATGAAGGAGGATTTACTCGTGAAAAAAATTCAAATGATTTAAATAATAATAATAATATGATGGAAGATAGATCTTTAACAAGTTTTTCTGCTGGTTCAGGAGGTGGTTTAGGATCATTAATGCCAACTTTTACAAGAGCTTCAAGTTCAGGATCCACTTCAACTGATGGTTCATCATCTTCTACAGGTCTTGGTGCTCTACGATCATCAATTTTGAAAGATCAACAAGGTCTTTCAAATGATATCTCTCCTTTGAAACCATCCTCAAATCATACTTCAACATTAGGAAGATTTATTCCAACTCCATTATTACCAAACTCTATGAAATATAATAGTCGTACAATCGACACTGTTTTTGAAGATGGAGAATCAGAACATTCTGATACGAATGTTAATATGGGTACAAGTTATCAAAGTCGATACAGTGCAAATTCATCACGTTATAAAAACACCGGTTTGAAACCTATTGAGAATCCATTTGCTGATCTTCAAACCACTTCATTATCATTATCATTATCATCATCATTATCATCAAGTCCACAATCATTCACTAGAAGACCACCTCCACCACCTCCTTCAAGACGTGGGAATGGATCTTCTATGCCATCGAGTGGTGTTAATTCAAATGTTGGTGGTATTAATGAATTTGTTAGAGATCATGGAAATAATAGATTGTCGATTACAAGTGTTGAAAGTTCGATAATTTCGGATGAAACGGATGATGCTAGTACTGATGAGAGTTTGATACAATTGGAGAGTGATGGAAGGGAAAGTGGTAGACATACTGGTGTGTTCAAAGAGATTGTTTGAGTTAATATTGTTTTTTTTTGGGAGAGTAAGAGTTTCTCTGGTTTGATTGATTGAAAAAAGGATTGAAGGTTTGGTTGTTCTTATTATTGTTGTTTGTACGGTTTATTGTGTTACTTTTGGTGTCTCTGTTATGAGCAGAGGTCATTATGTTCTTTGTATTGGTTTATAAGTTTTGTTCAAGGTTGTGTGATATACACATTGTAAAACTACAAAAATATTGTAATGAATCGATCTGTATTTAAAAAGAAAATGAACCATTGAACATGCTCTGTTGAGTAGACACCAGTGTCTTCAATCCATTAAAACAGTCTCATGGTCTCAATGTCAAAACCAATGTAATACCCAAATTTGTAAAACTAAAAATGCTATAAATAAATCCTCACCATCAAAGCCATAACCAATACCCAAAATAACCAAAAATAGTAGCCCAACAATCATGCTTGAACGCATAACCACAGTGCCCACTAACCAAAAATAATATCCCATAATAACCTGTATATAAAAATTACCGATAAACCCCTTAGAATCCTTAAATATGAAACCCTCTCAAAAGCTAGCAGAATGACCATAGCAATGTAATTAATCCAACAAAACAACCATCGTAATATCAGTAGATGATGGTGTGTCTCTTCTTCTCAGTGATCATAGAGACATCAGTAATCGATTTCAATTGAGGAATCTCCATGACGAACTTTCCCTCCTTGTAAACCTGTTGAACTTCACCAGACTTGATGTATTTCCAACCAACATAACTGTTACATTGTTGACACATAGTGTCACAGACACTATAGTCACCCGTGATCATGTGTCTCTGTTCCAGTTCACCTGTTTTAATGTTGACACTAAAAAAGAATGTTAGTCATAAGAACATTGAATTATGGAGAGGAGAACAAAGAAGATGGAGATGGTAGAAGGAGTAGGCGCTTAGAGGGGATGATGATGATGATGATGATAGCGAAGGGGTTTGCAAAAGTACTTACACTCTGTTGACAAGGTATCCATCACCGCATTTACCACGGAAGTTCTACATCAAAAGTGGAATGTTAGTAAATAACTCAAAACAAGGTTCTTCTCAATTCACTAAAAGTGTCATGACACACAAACATACGTCAGATACAATGTTGTTTGAAGTAAAGAGATGGGAATGGCACTCTCTGCATCTGAAGACGGTTCTGTTCTTTCCTTTGTCGTCGAGGTTGATCGTGAAGTACAACCCCATTGTGTTATAATTAATCGTATAAAGGGGGGGCGCTATTTAGAAAGATGTGTGCTAATTTTTAGCGGCAAGCGATGAGTTTATATAAGTTGATCATGTGCCTGTAATTATAAATTTAGTAGCTAGCAGTGAGAGTAAGTGTACTGAGAACTACACACAAAACGTCAAACTAATATGTTTTGAGCTGCAGCTCATAAGTTGGCTAAAACCCCACTCAGATTCCATATCCGTGGCTTCTAGATCTCTTGAGATTCAGTCCCGGTCCGTGTTTCACGTTTCACTTTTTATAAAACTGCTTTAATTTGTTATCAACTTATCGGCTTTGCTAACTATCAAATTGTGCTGCAGATTTAAGTGGGAGGCCTGGCCTCCTGTGCCTCCTGTGTCCCAATCCGGTAAATCACCCTCGTAATTCTTTTTCTGTATATAGATAGACTAATGTGTCATGTGATCGGTCGGTAGCCCTCGGATATAATATAATAATGATTTTTTTTTTGTTAGAGAGATTATGTAAGCACAATTATAGACAAATCCGGGTAACTCATTTTCCATTTGAATCTCGATTTTTCATGAATTTTTCACTAATAAAACACAACATTTTGTTAGTTGATTGTTCGTTTCATTCAGTTTCAAGATGAGTCTGAAGATGTGGAGCGGCCAGTTCAGACTGATAACGTCGCCATCTGTTTCGAAGATATCGCAAAGATTCTTTTCAAGAAGTGTTGTCTCAAATCAGAATAGTACCAATACCTCATTATTCGGTGATATAACACAACCACTTGAACAAAAATCAAGAAAGGGTGATTTCAGTGATTCTCTACAAACCATGTCCACTTCTGAAGATAAGTTCGATAAGAACAAAGTCACAGTTGCCACTGATACCAAATTACAAGAATACATTGGTCATATACCAACATCAGCAGTTGATAAATTACTATCACCATTAAAGAAACAACTATACATTGCAAACGTTGAAAAAAATGGATTTTATAAAAACAATCAAACTATCAAACTACCAAATGGAGAAGAATATAAACTGAAACTTACGAAAGAAGAGATCGACGTTTTAGAACCAAGTTTATACGTCAAATCATACAGATTGAAAAGTAGTATGAAAAAAGCTACTATTTTCCTAAGACTAATCAATGGATTAAACGTTCATTCTGCTATAACACAAGCACAATTTCACAAGAAAAGAATTGGAAGAGAAGTTGGTGAAATGTTACAAGATAGATTAAAAGATGCCCATAAATTAGGTCTAAACCCTGAAGAACTATACATCAGTCAAATATGGTGTGGTTCTGATGGTTCATGGACTAGAAGATTAGATGCCAAAGCTAGAGGTAAAACAGGTATTATCCATCATCCATACATCCACGTCAGAGCTATCCTGAAAACTCCAATCACTCAAAAGAGATTGGCTTGGGAAAAAGAACAGAAAGAAATCAATAGAAAACCACAATTACAATTACCAAATGAGAAATTACGTTTCAGATTAGATGGTCATTACAAATGGTGATTCTTATAAGAACTTTGAAATGATGTAAATAGAAGTTTTTGTAAATACAAACTACATATATGTATGAATCATGTAATTCAACATATCAATGAATAAATAAATAAATAAATAAATAGATAAGTAGATAAGTAGGTTGCTGGCAAAGCAGCATCTCTAAGACATTATAACAACCAACTAACACTCCGCATCATTTCAATCATCATATCCCGTCAAATTAGGATCTCTAGCACGTTGAGGAACTAATAATATTCATTAGTAAATGAAAAACACATCCCAATCACAATCACAAAAAAAACAAACAGAACTTACGAGGATAAGAGAAAGGAACTGGCACATGGTCAGGATATAGATATTTTCTTCTCAATGGAGTCAAAATCAATGCCAAAATTGGACCAGAAGCACCAATAACAATACTGAAAAAGATATGTGGTCTGCTATGGGCATGGTATCGAGCCCACTGGATTTATCATTAGTTAAAAAAACATTCAAACTTGCATTATAAAGAACACACGACACAAGTGGTAATCAGTTGTCCTGTGATACATACACGAATCGGCTCTTTGAAATAAACTGGATAATCCGACATTGTTTTTTTTGCTTTTCGTTATTCTAATGATTAATGTTTAAAAACCTGGAGAAGTTCATTTTTCATGGTTTATTATGTCTCCTTAAATTGAATTGTTACGGGGACGCCTGCCCATAACATAGTAAATATAAACAAACTTACCAATAAGAAGAAAATAATGAATACGATTGATAATTACGTTAAATTATGTGCTTATGATCGATTATTTATTTGACACTGATGGTCTCTATTCATCATCCTCATCCTGTGGTTCATACTGGAAAGGTTTTGGTAATGGTGCGTCTTTATTGTTGACTTGTCTGACGGTTTTGATGAATGAACCAATTGATTCTTCAGGTTTTTTATCAACTAGGACAACCACACCTCCATTTCCTCTGAATTTTCTAATTGGAACGAATCTTTCATCTTTGTTGAAAGAAATATATTTTAGTTGGGATGGTAAAACTCTAGATAAATTGGACACTTTGTATGGAGTTTTGGAATATTTGATGGTGGAATCTTCAGGTTGTTTATCCTCTTCTGATGAAGTAGTAGCAGCTTTTGAATCTTCATCTTTTGATTTAGCTGGCTCGGTCTTTGAAGTTTCTTCAACAGGTTTGGAAGGTTGTTGTTCATCAATATCCATTTCATCTTCCTTTTGAGCTTTTTGTGATTTCTTAGCTCTGGCTTTGGCTTTAGCTGTAGTTGATAACACTGCACTGGCAACTTTTTCAAAAACAACACCTTTCTCTTCTTTAAGTTTTGGTGGATAATCAAAGAATTGTGATTTCGAATGACAGAGTAGATCGAATTCTGGGATTTTCAAATCTTCACGTACACCAATCACAGAAGTTGGTGTAAAAGCTAAACTTAAGAAATGTGTAAATGGGAACCAATACCAGAATTGGGTAAAGACTGCCAATCCAACAATAGCCTTTGTGTTCAATGTACCAGTCGCACTGTTTTCTGTTTGAATGGTAACGTTACGACCCCCAGCATCTATTATTCCTTGAGCCAAAGCAGCACCAAATTTAGCCAAAGCATCTTGACTCTTATTACTTATGATAGAAGCAAATAATTCTCTAAATTCTGTGACTTTTGGACTTGTCTTTTCGTTTTGTTGGATTAAAATCATCGAAAGAGCGATAAGAGCACCTTGACGAACAAAATCAACAGGATCTTTAGTCAATGGTTCAAGAACATCAATGGCTTGTTGTAAACCACGACCAGCACATGATATACCTAGAGCCATGGCAGTTCCGTAACGGACATGAGGATTGTGTGATTCAGAAAGTAATTCAACAATTCTTGGAATGGTTTGGTAATCACGGATCAACACAAAACCTAGTGCAATAACTGAGGCTCTTCTAACATTATCACTAGAGTCTGAAACTGCAATGTGTAATAATTTTTGGATAGCTTTGTTGTTACCGGTACCAGCATATGCCAAAGCAATGGTGAAAGCACCACCATAACGTAAGATTGGGTTTTGATGATCCAATAGGGTTTTGATCAAGTCATCGGCACGTTCTTCTCTACCATAATTTAGTAAAGCTAGACCCATAGCAAGACCACGAATGATATTCTCATGTTGAGTTTCTTGAGCATATGATAACATGTCGTTTTGGGCATTTTCATCACCAGATCCCAACATGATCAAACCCATACTTAGTGCAGCTGCTTCACCAGAAGTGGCACTATCTGAGTAAAGAACAACTTTCAACTCTTCATAGGTTTCCTCATTACCAGATCCCATACCAGCAACACCAACACCTAATGAAGCACCATGTAAGATAACATCAACTTCATCTGTACCAGCAGAAGAGCCATTTTCAACAACGTGTTGTCTCAAATAGTCAATGGTTTCTCTACCATGTCCAGCAAAGATTAAACCTAAAGCATATAAGGAACCACCTTTGGTATAGTGAGATCCAGAACTACCAGGTAGATATGGCTGTAAAATTTTGTGACCTTGTGATAGATTACCTTGATGAATGACCCCTAAAGCAGCAGTAGCTGTGAACTTTGACCAGTTTGTAGCCTTACCTAACCATTCTAGGTTAGATCTTATGAAAGAATCATCTGTTGTACCTGCGTGTAAAAATGCATTCTCAAATGTTATGGCAGAATGGAAAATAGAGTTTTTACCAACTAATGTGTCCTTTGTTTTATTCAAAATCTGGATATCTGTGTTGTTATTTCTTTGTAGGAATGTTATGTCAAAGTCACAGGTTGGAATACCAGATAAGATTTTGTTGATCTTGGTGATTCTAATATCAGAGTCATCAGGATTCAATTTTTCTAGAGTTGAAATGGTAGTATCGAGTAACTCTTGAGAAGCAGAATTCACCAAATCAAATGCAACTTGGTATGCCACTAGCTTGTTATTAGCGTCTGAAGACTCCAACAAGGTTGTGAATAGATGAGCTGCTAGATCATGACTATTCAGATTGACGATAATCTTGGAGACAATAAAGAAGTCAGGATTTTTCAAATTTGAGATGATAGTGACCAAAGAATTCAAGATGGTTGATCTGAATGAAGTGTTATCTATAACAACAGTAGCGACATTCAATGCGTAGTTGATGAGACCTAGGACGTTTTCTTCGGTATCGGACTTTAGTTGTTCCTTGATGATGTTCTCCACTATATCCAATCTGTAAGCATCGAGAGAGATACCAATAACAAGTTTGACTTCATTGGCTTTTATGGCATTCTCTAACATTCTCTCAAAGATATTGGTCAGTTGTTTTGGGATCTCGATCTCTTCTCCTTCATAAGTGGCCTTCTTGGATTTAATGTAACGGTCAATTGCCTTTGAGACGATAGTTTCAACGTATTCAGATTGTTCATTGATATCAAACTCATCTTCAGCGACCAATGCGAATCTGACAGCAGAATCAAAGTCACTCAAGTTATAGTAGACTTTTGACGCGATCAATGCGGCAAGCTTTCTATCTTTGAACGATTCATCTTCGTATAACTCTTCGATTTCCAAAATGCTGTTTGCAACTTCAGACCACAACTCGTCCACGATGTCGTTTATCGATTTCAAAGCGTATGTTTTCAGGCTGACATCCTGTTCACCCAGAAGCGCCAGGTACGGAGCGGCGGTAGTGGCAGCCATAGTCAATTGAGTTGCGAGAAAGTCTGTTTCCTTGAAAGATCAGCTCAATTTCTAGCTGACTTGTTTGTTGATGTTGTGTTTTTTGGCCAGTCGCCACCAAACAAAAAACAGAGCGTTCGGTAGGGACACTCTCATCTTAATATGTGTGTGCCGCGAATTGTCATATCAACGCATGATCATTTCATGAACTTGATTCTTTGAAGGGTTGTTGCTGTTGTTGTTGCTAGGTAATAGCTAATTAGCTCGAAGAGTGGGATTGTGGAAACGTTTTTTTGATCCACAATATGCTCAGAATACTGCGTCCTGCAAGATTGTTTTCTCATCCAGTGAGTTTAGTATCTAAGAGAGCATATGCCACAGGGACAGATCTCAAGATAATCATCCCAAGCAAGAAGCTCATCAAGGAACAATCAGAATACAGACAACTGCCGGAGGATTCTAGATTTGTTGACAGCTACTTTGAGGAATTGAGGGCCTTCCGAAAGATTTTGGCAGACAACAAGAGTCATGACAGGACCACATTCAGTGATTATCAAGACGATCCAAACGCATTGATTGCGGAGCTCGAGAATTACATACAGACAGCCATATACCCACTATACCCTAATACTACTGAATCACTCGGACAACGGCTCGTTGTGAAGAGATACGATGAGCTGCTGAGAGACTTCAAGATCACGCTGATGGTCAATGGAGGACATCCATTCGTCTTTGACCTGTTGATGAGTGCTAAAGAGGCACTCGATCAATTTGACAAAGCCAAGAGCGATAAAAAACAAAATGCTTGATACTCACATATTATGACAATAATGGAATATACGATACTTACGAAAGATTCAAATTTCTCTATTTTCCTTTATTTTGTATTATAGCTTGTGCACCAATATGTTGAATATCCCTAGAACGAAAAACATCGTGATTGTCATAAATTAGGTTTGTAAGAAACTGGAAGAATATTAAAAGAATAACTTGATGGGTGGTTCATATTTCATAAAATGGGCCTGTTAAAGGCTTTGGATGGGCTCTAAGATAGGTTGACTAACTTAGTATAATAGTCTGATTGCGATCTTTGATGGGGTTTCATTCAGTTGGTCATATAGGTGTTTGATATCTTCAGTAGAAACACCACTGATGTCAGCAATCAAGTAAGCAATGTCACCTTGAGAATCCGAGTATTGTTTTTCAATGTTATGGTCAGACAAGATGTTGTTCACGGTCTTCAAGACACCTGGAACGTTTTGATGTATGTATAACACTCTAACGGTGTTTTCTTGATCAAGATCTAGAGCTCTCAATGAGACTTCTGGGAAGTTGACGGCACCAATGGAGGTACCTTCATTGATGTATTTAGACAAAGCACTACCGACTTCAATACCGATAGCAGATTGAGCTTCTTCGGTGGAACCACCGATATGTGGAGTCAAAATGACGTTTCTTAGACCAACCAATTGGGAGGTCCAGCTATTTAGATCATCAGTGAATAAGTTGGCACCATTCTTAGCTGGTTCGTGAGGAAACACATCAATGGCAGCACCAGCAACTTTACCGGATTTCATAGCAGCGACTAAGGCTGGAATGTCAATAACGGTACCTCTTGAAGCGTTAATGACATAAGAACCATCTTTCATGGCAGCAAATTGAGCGGTGGATAATAAGTTTTTGGTTTCATCAGTAGCTGGAACGTGGCAAGTGACAAAGTCTGATTTTTGTAATAGCTCATTCAATGAGGAGACTTGTTTTGAGTTACCTAGTGACATGATCATGATGACATCGTAGTATAGAACGTTCATACCTAAAGCTTCAGCAAGAACAGATAATTGGGAACCAATATGACCATAACCGATGATTCCTAAAGTTTTACCTCTAACTTCCCAACATTTGGCACTGACTTTGTTCCAAGTACCAGTGTGTAGTTCGATGGATCTATCACCCAATTGTCTGGCTAGAGAGATGATTTCAGCAATGACTAATTCAGCAACAGATCTGGAGTTTGAGAAAGGAGAGTTGAAGACAGCAACACCTTTTGAAGCAGCGTATTCTAAATCAACTTGGTTGGTACCGATACAGAAACAACCAATGACGACCAAGTTCTTAGCATGTGATAAGACTTTCTCGGTCAATTTAGTTTTTGATCTGATACCAATGGCATGAACGCTTTGAATCTTTTCAATTAATTCATCTTCAGATAAAGAAGTCTTGTAGAAGTCAACTTGGTAACCTTGACCTTGGAAGATATCGATAGCGGTTTCGTTGACGTTCTCTAGTAGTAGGATTTTGATATCACCAGTTGAGAATGGCTTTAATGGTTTAGCTTGTTTGGAAACAGAGAATGCTCTTGAACGGAATTGATTCTGTAGGTATGATTGAGATGGAGAAGTTGAGACGGCGTTTGGTGAGCCCATGGTGGCCTGTTCGAAGGACTTTTGTAGGTTTTTGATTTGTTGAGGAGAAGCCATTGTAACTGTATTACTAATTGGATAGTATACCAATGATAGTTTTGACAAAGTCGAATTCACACGGTTTTTATAGAGATGTGCTACGTAATTAAACAAAAATTTATGGACACTCGACACTCTGTGAATCACGCTTAACTAAAAAATTTTCATCGATGAATCACAAAAAAATCATAATCACGTGCGATTCTGTCACTCTCGGTTTGAAACAAGCAGTTGAGTGTTGTGCTGCTGGTTGATTGGTTTGTTGTGTGACGTTCCTAGTGTGTTAGACTGCTGGTGTGTCAAAGCGTAGATGACGAGCTGTCTCAGTTTTGTAACAGTTGATGTGTATTAGATGCCATAGCATCTTCCAGAGTCAGTTTCTGCTCGCGTTAGGCGGCTTTCGTGCCCAAGGCGCAAAATGGTGGGGAGGATGGCACTCGAAAGTTGACTCTGTATTGGTAAAATGATCCTGCGCGATTGAGAAAATTGACTCTGTTAAAATCATTTTGTGTCAAAATTGATTTACCAATAATGGTATCACGGACTGGCTCTCTGTGCGTCGAAATGTAGTGACAATAGGCTGACCAGTAGGAGGTAGATTGTCAGGTCCGTGTGGTACAGTCGATCAACATACTTTCCAAACTTGATCTGCATCACCTTGATTCCGCAGAGGCAAATTCAGTAACTTAGCTTCAAGAAAGATACGCTTTACTGTACAGATCATGGTTTTTCTATATGGTTGTAGTTTCATTACTGCCTACAATGTAAATTCCAACACTAAATGCTGGTATACAGAAGAGAATTTTGAACTCATGAGTTTATATTTTTTTTAACCAAGCTGGACTAACTCATTTATAAAAATTCGAACTATAAAGTGTAATCTAAGTGATAATGCAAAATTCCAAAATGCGAAATCAGCATATTTGAGACATTCAATGAATACTCACATTAATGCATTGTCTAAAAGATAAGTTACAGAGCAAGAAAATCAATACCAGGTAGTTATTTGAGATGAAGGAAAATATTAGGGATTAGCTAAAATTTGAGTGAAGGTTTTTGTGGATCACACGCTTCAAAAACCGCTTCATGCGTTGTCTCCTGGGTACTGGGCGCTAGCCTATAGGACTTGGTATCCAGGAACAGGTTCGTCGAGTCTATTCGATCTCACACAATAGGCACAAAGGACAAGCCTATTTATGACATTTGATTTATTTATTGAATTAATTACAATGATCTGTCGAAGAGTCTTTATCTCCGGCGCCTATTATATCAACAACTCACACAAAACTGAGACCGAACAACTAGTACGATTGAAAGAAAGCTGCAGTATCAAAGCTCAACCCTCTCTATTTGGAGAGTAATGCATATCTCATACAAGCTGCGTTTGATCTCAATACAGACTAATAGACTATACGTGTTAAGGTTGAATAGGAATATGCGCATGTAGTGGGGTCTAAAAAGTCTGTATTCTGGCCACAGTGGGCACAGCCCACAGCTTGACCCTACTTTCCTTACGTTTACGCTTAGCTGAGCCTCATACCAGCGACTTGGAAAACAGATGTTGGGGAGTGTGAGCTTTGCATCGCAAAGTTCGGACACAATATCCGTAGAGCGCATCCCGTTATTAGCTGCTTCACGATTCGTATTGAAAATTGTGATCCTGGCATAATTTTCCACGTTCACCTTTCAAGGCTTATCTTTCTCTTAGCCTTTTCAACTATGTACATCTATACATCATACATCTATTCTACGTGTATTCTTGTATCAACTGCGGTTGGCCAAAGGTTCAAGAAGTAAGATCGATCTAGAGGGGCTACTTGCTACTTGCTACTTGATGGTGTGCTCTGGTGCTTTTTTCGTTACAACTTACAACGCTGGCTTCTGGTGCTTTGCACCTTGCATTTTCTTTGGTTCTGCAATGTGACCGAGGAGTAAGGCGCAAGGACTATGGAGTAAGGGCTAGCGGGCTCTGAAGTGAAGACTGAAGAGCCAGGCGGTAGACGCTAGTGTCTCTGACCTTTGGGATGGCCTCGACAGCTCGGGTCTTTCGGCCCTTTGGAGTGATACTACTACTACTACCAGGTTTGGCGATCGAACAAACGGACACCTTGATCGGAGTGTAAATTGGGACTAGTATTGACTATTGATGTCAGTCAAGGTTCTGTGCCTGTTGCGTCATTCTTTTACTTTCAGCTCAGAATGCACAAGAAGGAAGCTGAGAATCTCGAGAATGAGCGAAGCATGCATGGAATGTAAAATAACAATTGGAAAGTTTTGGAGAGATCAGACGAATGGTACTAATTACAGCTGTTCTATGTAGCTCCACCCGCGTCCATCTTGTTTGATCTTTTCATGGGTGAACATCATTCAGGTACTGGTGTCCGTTGGGTAAACATATACAGATCACAGTGCCCGCCGCTAGAAAGCGACAGCATACCACTTCCTTTTGCCTATGCTTCGCCTAGGCACTTCAGAGATAGATTGAGTTTCCCTCAACATTTAGGCACATACATGGCAAAGCTCAAGAAGCTGAGGGAACACAAGCTGAAACTGAGTGACTGTTACAGCCTTACTTCTGTAGTCTGTTCAAGTCCCGAATCCGAGAGCTCGTTAACTCAGTAACACCAGCTACTCACAGAATGCAGAATGTAGACCCCGGTGACCTTTTCCAAGAGAAAGACGGAAGTGGGTGTCACAAGTTAGAACTTCATACACTGCAAGTTATCACAACTTTCGAGTCGTGAGATGATGCCTGGTAACTGATATCCGAAATATTGCGACATACATCCTTTCCTAGGTACATGCTACATAGTACATACTACATAATAGCGATCTGATCCCCGACACAGCTTGCCCAACTCAACCCTTCGGTTCGTATTCAGATCTGAAGTCTTTGTCAGTCGGCACACTGCAAAGGTTACAGCACTCATATGTTATGCTTCAGTAGTCAGCACTGACTGGAAGTTATACTGGTGCCCATTTGCCATTGCCCCTTCGCCCTGCTTCATGGCCTGTAATTGATTTGTCATCCAGTAATCAGGGGTTGCCAATTTGAGGAAAGCCGTCTGACTTTTAAGAGCAGGCTGGGCTGGTTCCACTCTGTCGAGAGTCAAGACTCAAGTCATAATCCTTTTCTAGGGTTGGAAACGGTAACGAGAACGGTTTAACGGCAGTTGGCATTCACCGAACCCAGCTCCCAAGCTTCTTTGATGGTCTGGTGGAGGCAGAAGGACTAAAAATATGTGATTATCTGTTCCTTCATGTACTCTTTCCATTCCCTTATATGTAGCTAAAGATAAGCTCCTCGAGGAAAGGTCATCTCAAGGGGAAGGAAGGATGTCGAAATAAGAAGCCATAACTTCCTGATAAGCACCGTGGTGAATGGTGATCACAGATCAACTGTTGGTACTTGATACAAGCTGCCATGTATTTCAGATCCATGGTGCAATTCGTGGTCAAGTCTCGTTGCTCAGCTATCTCATCTGGGTATAATTACCTACGTGTAGTCGTGTACACTGTATACGTCTACAGGAAGCGCAGCGTTCAGATCTAGGGGGAGTGTGATGTCAGTGGTCACTGCTAGTGCTCAATTGTTGTTGTCAGTTGTCATGACAAGCATGTAGTCGATAAGTGCTAGCAGTAACTAGTCCTAACGGGCGTTCACTATCAGACCTTGCAGCATTCCACTGAAAAAAGCCTTCTGCAGTGCACTGCCCTCGTATGCTTCTCCGGCGTTCTTTCATCTAGACGATAGATTTACCCAGGTCATGAATCCTATTTCCCCAAGCAAAGCTAAAAACACAGAGAGCGAAATTGAAGATCCCGATGAGAACTGGTAATCGGAGACTGAGGCACGTTAATGCCTGTAAACGTTCCGATAGTAGCACTCTCTTCAAGGGACTGGTGATTCTTTATTCACTAAAGGATCACGGTTTCTGGGCGCGCGTGCAAATTGCAAAAGCTCTTTTACGCTTAGTCATCACTGCGATATCTTAGATTCTTCACAGATTCTCTCGTGTCCAAAGTTCAGCCTCAAAGGCAGTATCGGTATCTGTTGAACGGTGTACATCTATTAGGAGTGATACTATCTGCTAGTACTTATCCCCGTGCCAGTTTCCCAGTACCAAATAACCCCAGATTCATCTTCTTTTCTTTTTGGATTGAGGTTATTGAAAGCGATGGTTGCATTTAGCTGCAGGGCTTCGATATCACTATAGCGGCATAGCCAATGGAAGCTTTCTTGGATCTACTAAACAGCCGCAGAGTTCTTGAATATTGATCAATTCAGTGGCTACAATGAGTAACGACCGCCTGAACGAAGTCTTGAGCACCCGCTGCTTCACTTAGTGTATGACGTAAGGTTGATACTTGTTAAAACGTCCACAGACGTTTTCTGGCGCTGGCGATCGTTGTAGGTAGTCATTGGTCAAAAACCAACACTGATCTTGAACCGAAAAGATTGTACTGGAGGATGAGCTGTGACTGATTTCAAGATTCTTGAAATGAGATTGATGCAGTTAATGCTTCAGGTAGAGATATCGGAATTCAATAATGCACTGATTCCCAATATGCATGGACGGATGTGAAGAAGGATGTCTCCACACTTGATGTTGATTGGTCGTTGGTTATCTTCGCACTATAAAATAAGGTTCTGGAAGAGGATGAGCTGGTATGCAGAGAAGGGTATTGATATGCAAGTGAAGCTTCCATTAGTAAAGCTAGCGACCCTCGTGTTCAAGACTTCCCTGGTTAGGCCTCGGCTGTTTGAAAAAAAGGATCTCCGGTATTTGGTACCTAGCACAAGTGGGACTCTGAAGTCTCAACTTTCGAATCCCCATCAGCGTTAATCGTAATTCGTAATTTTGATGACTGACGAGTACAAGATGATTGGTGCTTCTAGTTTCAAGGCAAGTAAAGTCCCTAGTCCTACTGAGAGCACAAATTGATATATCGAGATCTAACAGTGACTAATTCAGGGTTCACTGACTCCACTTTTCGTAGACAGAAGAGTTTCCCAAAAGGGTCTCAGAGTTGGCTTTTGTGTTAGATACAGGTTTTAAACCCTACACAATTGCACAATGCATACATAATCATTGAATGCATACTTCTGCATGATGATCTTTGAGAGTCACAGAAGGCCAGTAAGTCGACTTGAGACTAGGTCACTTGGCAGTTGCACTCTAGCCTAGCCGGTAGTCTTTGGAGGCCAGCTTGGTGTTTACATTACTCCAGAGTGCCAACTGCTACGTCTATATCCCATATAACATATAATCATAATCTCTAATTTCTGAGCATGAACTGTCTAAGAGTAAGACTGCACTGCTAGTGGACACCGTAAGGGTTGAAACAACGTGTGTTCTGGAAATCTTCCAACAGGTGGACGGTCCTATTGACTAGGGTCTCTAGGGGAAGCAAAGGAGGACCAAGGTCGGCTTGAGTAGATTGTACGTTGTAATCACCAGTCAGCGTTTAGGGTCTATTGAACTATTAACTAGTAGAATTCACACAATACAGACTGTCAGTATCTGGATCGGGTGTTCTGAGTTACTGTCCCAACTGTGAGCATCAGTCTTCGAATAGATGTATCTTTTTGGAACTTTTCAAATGAGAATCACACCCACAGCTTAACTTCGAGAAAGACATGTCTCTACCCCATTATGTGATATGGTTGGATCAACTTCCCTAAATTGTGTTTTGACTTCTGTATGGATTGTGGGATGAAGTAACACCCTGCATAGTCTAGTAGCTATTATTATTTATTGACTGTGTTCTTATTCCTTGTTCTTGTCATGCGTTTGACTGATCAAGGAATGTTGTTTAACAGAAGAGAACCTGCGCCCAAAAAGGTCGGTCAGCATTGTGCATTAAGTTACCAATGACGAAAGTGCTGGACCTAGCCCTGATCGGCTACCACAAACTTTGAGTACATGAATTATGGGGGTATGTGTCAAATGTCAATAGCTATAGAACACATTGCGTTAAAGGGACAGTGACCAGTCAAGGTAAAAGGCGAGCAGGAGTCATGTATGCAATCAAGCTAAGGAATTGGTCCAGCACTCAACAGATCAAAATACAAAGAGCCTCTTCAAACAATCGTTGATAGAGTTCATTCTCTGCACAGAGCTTATTTAGTGATTCAAAAGATCATGGTTTACATTTGAAATGTACCTCTGCTAGCCAGACACTCGAACTCTACAAGGTTGCTACTCACCACTCGACTCTTCCGCAAAAGATACTGCACGTCAATCCTCTCTTCATAAGATCCAATCACAGACGTCAGAAAATTTTATTGTTCTGCTGATAATGCTACTCAACTTTAAACTCAAAAGCGATGATAATATTGGGCCGTTTGTCAAAACAAATATCAGGAGATAGAAGGATAATATATCAAAGAGGGAGCAGGCTTACGGTTGTAGTGTACACCTTGTTGTTGATAGGCCAACTATGTCGTGTTGCTGAAGGCAGGCCCTGCTCAATATTTGATGTGCGTTTGCTTTACCGAAACCGTTTGTCGATTGTTCTTGACGTCTCCGAATTACCGCTTATGAGTGACCTAGCTAAGGCATCGGACTGACTAAGAAAGTAGAGAATCACTAGCCATACAGCGTACTTGTATATACGCTTCGCTCAATAGAGTACAGGTACCATATCCACTATCGGCGGCGGTGGTATGGTGGCTTGTTTGGCTTCGTATTGTCTCTGATCGCAAGCACAGCAAGTGGCACAAATACAATCGGCATTTGTGACATGCCCGTTGCTTGCTAATTATCCATTTAGGTGGTTGAGCATCTCGAAGCTTTGAGTTACTAATATTAAATTGATTTAACCGGAGCTATGGTCTGCGGATACTGCAGAGGTCACAAATGTCAACTATTGGGTGTTAAGATGATTGATTCAACGCAGTCTGTGGTCGTTGATATTACGAATATATTTATTGATGCAACGATATTTGGATAAGGTTGAGAAAGTTGCTCACGGCGTCTCTCTATAAATATATGCCAATGTTTTCACGAAGCTCTATCCACGCCTTGAAGGTCATAAGAGTGCAAGAGCCTAATATAACACAGAAGTTATATTAGGCTTATTCAGTTTTCACTGTACAGCTGCGTTGAGGATCAAGCGCACTGTTTGTCATTAGTACTGTGCGCATTTTGTTGTTCGAGCTGCTAAAAGCAGAAAGACTATTGACACGCAAATTGAGATATAGGCGATGATTTCATTCGAATTGACGTTACATGCATATTGTTGATATGTGATAAGAGCATCAGTAGATCATTAGAAAACGCCTTACATTCACCGCAGTTTTGCTTGTTACGATGTCATTGAGAGTTTGAAGAAGAACGTGTGGTAGAGAAAGCGGTTAGTAAGGGGCCGTTGTTTCTTCAGTGATTGCGAGTTTTCGAGAGTAGCCAGTAGTCATATCGTTTTGCTATCTTAAGACCAGACTAGAGATTGCTGTCACAAACCACAATCGAAGCAGCTAGTATATTTGTTACAGTCTATCTATTCATGGTAGCTTTTTGGAGGGAGTATCAAACATTTCTTTTTCAAGACTACGCGTTATTGCTGAAAATGAATGAATGCCCCACATTAATATGTCAATTGGTAACTACTATTTACCAGTAGAAGCATTGAAGTGAATGGAGTAACAGGGTAGTAGCCGTACCAGATAAGTGAACAGTTGAAGGTTAAAAGCTTATTAATAACGTCAAGTCAGGTACATGATACGCATTTGATGAAGCTTTCGATCAACTTCAGTGTTCAGTGTTCAGTATTCAAAGAGGAATGATTTGGGGCGGCATATAGCGACTAGCTTGGTGGTGACCATCTCCCGGCGCCCACTGATTGTTCCATGATACAGTCTACAGGCAGTACAAACCGGTGGCACAGCAGTTAGTGACGAATTGGTATACCACCCGCCAGCGTCCGCTGCGAGTACCAAAGCACACTGCCAACTGGCTGAGCAGTCAGTTGGAGCTTCGTCCATGGTCTTCACATATGGTCCCTCAAAGAGGTTGACATTTGCCAACTAAGGTGATGGTCGAAGGATAGGCAGTACAAAAAAGAAAGCTACACAAAATAGAAGTGGACAGAGGGAAGCAAGCTCATGGATACTCGTACTACTCTGTAATTGAACGGCTTGGTTGATTAATGTCTGTCATACTACTAGCTTGGCTATCGTTTAGGTTGAGCCGACTGTTGAATGTCAATACAAAGGCAGTTAGGCCCTATGGGCAGTAGCCAATGCCTCCTAGTAGGCAGTGGCAGGCAGTATACAGGCAGTGGCTGCGGCCTGCGACTAGTCATCAGTCACCATTACCAACCGACAGCTGGCTCCAGGAGGCTTTCCAATAGACTTCAGACCAAAAACTAGGGACTAAAACCGAAAGCTTTACAGAGGACTTAAATCTTATTTCGTATGGCGCAGCTTCCTTTTTCTTCTGCCGATCTTTGGCAGGTGGTTTGTAGCTGTATGATGTGCATCAACTATGATTTATCAAGAAGAAACCAGTACATAGTACTACCAAAAGACACCACTAGGTTCCGACAAATTTGGGGGGATTTTAGATAAGATTTTAGCGTCTAACAGATTTCTAGAAGGCGTCGAGCTGTAAGAGAGACACTAAACATTTAAGAAGTCAGCATTTGTGTGCTAGCGGTCGTCAGCAGTACCAATATACTCTTGTCACTTGGGTGGGTTCTCAAAGTATCATCAGAATTCATAGTCCATGGAATCTTTAACAGGATTTTGGTGAATGCAAGTGAATAATCTAAAAAAGGTACAAATAACATTTTCCACCTCCCTCTACAAGTATAGCCGAATTAGACTCAGCCTTCTAGGGTTTTAGGATAGCTTTTTATCGAAACGAGACCACAAACGTCAGAGGCTGTTCACTTCTGCATATGACCTGAAGGTTTTAAAGAGCTTAGGAGCCATGCATGTAGACGCACCTCTAGATGTGAACTTTCTCACTCGCTCTGACGCTCTGTCGGATTTTCTCTTGCAGATCTGTTTCCCTGGGTAGGGAAGTGTCAACTCTTAACTTTCGAACTGTTGATGTCTATATATACTCTAAGAGGCCCGTTATTCTCCTCCTGAGTAATTCGATGGTAAACAGTATTCACATACACTCTCAACCAATCACTAATAGATAATGACCTACGTGGAAGACTATCCCTTCTCTGAAATGTTCAAGCCTGATGCCCTTGTTAGTCAGGACATTCCTCCCCTTTACACCTTCCAGCCTGCCGCTTACGAGCACTTCAACAACGCTTTGGCTTTTCAGGAGGAGGATTTGAATATTCTACAGCCACCATTCCAACCGGCATTTCAACCTTCCGTACTCGAGTCCAACGCCCAACATATCCAAGGGCAGTCGATATCGCAGTTGCAACACTTACAAAGCGTCTTTTTCAATACCGAGCTGCCTGTGATAGAAGATGAGAACTCGTTTAGCGAAAACCAACTTCTGCAGTCGAACATGCAACTTGAACAGATCAATCCTTCAACTGTTTTCATCAGCACCAACGATGGTCTACCCCCTGTCGATGCCTTCACTCCTCCACACGTCGATATTACTTCACAGCAACAGATGTTTCTTCAACAGCAGCAACAGCAACATCAGCAGCAGCAGCAGCATTACCAATCACATCAACAATATTCACAACTATCCCACCCTTCTCAGTCGCCATCGCAAATGACTGGCTTCCAACAATCGACACAACAACTTCACTACAACTCTGTACCGGTACAGCAGCCCCTGTACCCCCAGCAATCACAGAAATACGAAAGATCGAGATATTTGAGCGAGCCTAACCTACTTACGCCTATGAGTCAGGTTCCAAGTTCTGAATCCACTTTCTCATTGACTCCTGAAGCTGCTACATTCAACAACTCAACTAACCACCTGTTAGATACAGGTATGGTAGGGTTAACATCATCCCCATTTGGTGGTCTACAGATTGATACTGATCAAAGTCATAAGAGATACAGAGTCATTAGAGGTATCTCCTCTGGAGGGTCATCCACAAAGCCTCCAAAAGTGAAAAATCAACCATATCATCACTTTTCTCCTGTCAAGCTGGATCTTATCATGGCTACGCTGGATGAGCTATGTCTTCCTCAATGGAGTGAAAGTGAGATAGAAGACAAGAGAAGAATAATACGAATTGAACGTTTCCAAGTTGGCCCAAAGATCGTTGCTGAATTCTCAATAGTTGGTTCTGCCAAAGAAAACCCAGAAATCGGTAAACCTTCAAGGGCTGGTGCTGATGTTGTCGAGGTGTCTTGCTTGGAATGCTACTCTAGACCAAGCGACGACTTGGACGAAGAAGACACTGAGTCCAACTCTTACAGTTATCAACAAGCCAACTTTTCAAATGATATCAAAAGAAACTTCTACATCACCAGTGTTGAGGTGATAAAAATTGTTGAACTGCTCATTGGTACTGATTCTCAGGACAATGCCGACCTTCGTCGTGAAAGAGGACGTATCAGATCAAACTTGGTTCCTTTCTGGTCAAAGAAACCAATTAGCTCAAGAGTGTCACAAGCTGAACTACGAAGCTCACCAATCCTTTCGGACACCACCCAAGACTTCAGAATTGAACTGGCCACTAGAATCATGGCATATGAATTCAGAAAACCTAGAGGATTTGATAAAGAAGTTCGTATTCTTAAATGGGAGAAGCTTGTTCCAGCCTTGCGTCGTGCTCTACAAAGTTACTATGCGGAGATTCCAAATGATTTCACCGAAGAAGATGAGGAGGACGAAGAAGATGATGAGGAAGAACACTGATTGAACTGCGTTCAATCATGCCGTCTTTGCCCGTTGACTTTTGAAACTGATGTTTGGTTCTTTTCATTTCTTGAAGTTTGTGTTATATGACTTTTGTTTTACACTATGACCCGTGCGTGTTGTTGTATGAGCTCCAGCACCATCATTTTATATCTACTACATCATTACAACACATCGTGAATCAAACACTGATGATCAAAAATTGTAGAATTGGCGACTGTAAGCTCAAAGTTGTTTGTACTCATTGCGTCCACTGATATTGATGGCCTGGACCACAAGCACAAGCATTGAGTCAAATACAATGCTGTTTCTGGGCTCCCTGTTACAACTCACAACCCGCAAGTGACTGGACATCAGCAGACTCGAAGGTGTCGATTGGATGTATGCGGTAGCCCGTAGGTATACTCAGCTGGGGGTGACCTGCAGTATGGATCATGTAACTTCTCGTTCGTTTAGCCCATATTATATATTCACATGGCTAGTCTACGAAATACAGCCGTGGTTAGTTCAGCAGGTGATATATGATTCGAAGTTTTGAGGATATGCTTTCCAGGTTCCACCTTGTTGTGACTATCAATACCCAATATTTGATCTATGTATATTGCATGAGCTTCCATATAAACCTTCTCGAAGCTTATGTGGTGACAATAAATAACCGCTGAGCCCTGAGGCCAAGTAAGCGGTCGGACCTACTAGCTGTTCAATCCTCCAGTTCATCAGGACACATTGCTGTAAATAGCCTTACTTCCGTTATTGTATGTATGATTTTACTTAACGTCCGAGGCGACATTAGACGACCTTCTAGACGAAAGGCCCGGTGTTTCTGGTCGCTGATACCACGCATATTAGCATCCAGTCTGGGTGCTGTGATCCCATGGCAGTTGGTACGGTAATCAAATCAATTGCCGATCTTTCTAGCACTCAATTCATCAAACATTTATCATTCATCACCGGTTTACTTGGACAGGACGGCCAGGAACAGCTGACAAGGGGTTCATAGATACAATTGGGCTAGTTCCGTTGCGATTACCGCGGGCCCTGGGCCCTGGGTCGCTGAACAGAGACTGGCAACTGCTATTCCACCGAGAGTTGAGCGCGCTGACAGACTACAGAGAACTATGAGGTAGGAAATAAGAACACATAAGCAGCGCCTACGTCAAAGCACCAGAAGAGCGCGGATCTCCCTGTAGGCTGAGGCCACTGCCCAGATGGGTGCTTCACTGCTTGTTGTTGCGTTAGGAAGTAACACGGCCAGTATTGGCGACTGCGACTGGCTGCTGAGAGTGCTCAAGGCTTGATCAAGATCGCGGACAAGACTCAGGAACCAGTAAGCTATCGCCGCCTAAGTTGACAATATGTGGCATAAAGTTACACTTATGACCTGTGATTTATGGTTTCTGAGTCTAGGTAACCGCAATAGAGTGAACAAAGACGGGTTGCCGCTTAACAGTCGCAAGCTCTTGGCCTGGCCAGTAACACCCTCTAGTTATAATAAACAACAGAAATAAGGACTCACAGACCCACCGATCACTGTCACAACTCACGGACCACGGTGCGTCTGATATGAAGTATGGTCCTTAACAGCCAGCAGGTACCATCTGGTAATCTAATAGACACTAGTACTGTAGTCTGATACTAACTAGTAATTATTACAAGCAACAAGCACAAAACAGCACACTTCTGCTATTCTGTAGTTCTTCGCATAGATTTACAATAACTTAAATCAGCAGATTTTCCGGTATTCTAAACAGACAGTTACTGGTTTGGGTCTGTTTCCGTCAATTTGAGGATGATCTGCAATCCAGTCTGGTCTGAATCCCCAAAGCCTGTTCAGGGCCGAACGAGTCGGTACAACGGTAGAGAATTTTCGCCCCGCCTGCCGGCCACCGCCTAGCTTCTACCCCTGGGCCGCAGTCAACGCCACCAGCCTGATAGCACCAGCACCTATCTATTGTTATTTTTTGTGTCAAATACGAGTGAGACAGCATGTCAACGGTCATGTTGACTACTTATTAACCCTCAAGACATCTGTCTCCACTAGTTGTCGTTGCATTCAGATGGCATGGGTCCCACTTCAGTGTCTATGAAGGGAACCATAGTTTCATTGTCTCCTCAATAGACAACGTTGTATGCTTTCTTGAAAGAGAGTTGAGACTCAAGCAGGGGAGGACCATTTTGATGTGATTGAGTTCTTGAGTACTGATCACTGAATTCAAAGCTCAGATTCCAACGTCAATGTTAGCTGAAAAGTACAGCAAGTTTGGTAGCTTGCACCAACTGCACCATATTATATGAAGCCTCAAAACCATATAGACCTTCTACAAAAAATAATGTCGAATAGATGGTCCACACTTGCTGTTAGTGAGAGATGATAAGCCACTAAATTTGGTCCTGAATATCACTAGCACACTACGAATGTACTCACAGTCATTACAACTTATACCTGATCCACTGTGCACGGTAGTCGGTACTTAGTAGCAGCATGTAGCTGATCACTATATTGATTTATTTTTTTGAGCATAGTCGATCGTGATTCTTGACGAAAATGCCTCGTAATATCAACGAGGAGATGGCCAACGCCTAGAGGAAGCAGCGCAGAGCGGCATCTTCTACAAAGAGCAGACAAGCCTTTGATGATCCGCATATTGATTGGACAGAGAGGCCTGCAGAAAAAAGAGAAAAGTATTATGCTTAATGTAATGACATTGTTTTCATGAATGTCAATGTCTAAAGCTGGTATTAATGTCTCACGGAATATTAGTGTAAGCTGGTAACTGGTAAAGGAAAACTGACATGGAAGCCTGTGATGGAAGATTTCCATCTTCAAGATTCCTGCTGAGTGCTCACTTTTCCTTTTATTTAGCGGCTAGATGCTGCCAGTTGGTACTCATTGTTCAATACATAGAATAAAGAGCACAGAATTAGTAATTAGTACTGCACCAAGTCTTTGGCCAGTCGTCAATCAAGCACTCTCTTTGTACCGAAAGCCAACACTGAACGCGCTATGTGCATTTGTACATTGTAGACTGGTAGTTTAGTAGTTTGGGACTCGAGAGATGAGTTAGCTGAGTGGAAGTTATCATCAGTTGAGTTTGAGTAATGATTTACCAATCCTTAGTAATGGCCCTAAGGGCTTGGCCTCGACGTGGCCCATTGAGCGCTATGTTAGCTTAAAGGTTTAAGCGGGACCTATGCCAAATAGTCTTGGACTGTGGTTGATATAAGATTAGCAATACGTCTGATAGAAAACGGTCGAGGTTATGAATGGGTAGTACTAATTTTCAGAATAATTAATTAAGTACTGCAAAACACAAAAGGTCGACGAATAGCTGGCCTGATGATCCAGGTCCAAGTCGCTTAAAAGCTGTCATTAGCAGCTCTTGTCTCACAATTATCATTGAAGGCGGATGATAGCGAGCTAGTTCTACTTCTTAGTCTATTGGTACAGACTACTCGCACGCTCACAAGTCACAACTCTCTATAAATCGGATGAGATGCAGCTCAAACCAAATAGTTTGTAAGTTATATACTTTAGTTCCTGGGCGTGCTACTGCTGCACGCAGTAGTACCCATATGGTCCACACCTATATATAACACTACAGAGCACAGACGACGGAACGCGGGGCCAGGAGAATATCCACATACCGACATACAAGTGGTGTTATTACTTACTACACTCAAGCTGTCGCATATCACATCGACTGCTAATCGAATCACATCAAATCAAAGCACAACCCATATTAGGCTTCCGTATTACAGTTCAACTTGAAGAAAATCAGAGTATCAGCGGAGAATAACCCCTGATGGCATCAACAATCGACATACGCGCCATGTCAATCGAAAGTGTAGATGCTGTGATCATCGCTCAGCTGCCTTTCAACAACCATAAATCATATGTCAGGAGAGTCCTAACTCCTAGACCCCTCGTCCCTATTCGATGCCTAGCTGGGAGCTAGTACCACGCTGCCCGGTGGCCGCCTGGCGGCTGGCGCCCGATCAGTCGATAAAATAATGTTGTCTGCCAAGTCGCCAGGCCAGTCACCGACGATGGAGATCGGAGACTAAGATCGCTCATTGCACCGAATAAGTCCCATAAGGTGATAATGCGTCTAGTTTGTGAGTAAACATGCATGGAAGCATGTATAGATATTATACTATTGAGACTTTAGGGCAAGTAACAATTTATAAAGGGATTAGGATCTAGGAAGCTACAAAAGAGAATAGACAACAACCTAGATGTTATCACTTGCGACAGGTGTAATACACGAAAGCAACCCGATTGTTCAGAGTAGAAATTTCAAGCTGCGCTTGTATCTAGATACACTCTTGCTTTAATACGTTCTGCACGCAAACGAATCAGCCATCAAGTACCAACCGCCTGCACTGCACCGAATGCGCTAAGCATTTTCTTATTCATCTTGAAGTCTGGACTACTTTGACCCTCAATTTCTGAGCCGTTTGGAAAAATGTACAACGTAGACGTGAAGTCGTGAGAAGCTGTCGAGCGTTGACCAGGCTCACGTACTGCACGCAATAATCAATTAGTTGTAATTTGTCTGCAAAAAGACTCGTGCTCTCTAATCACTGTTCTGACTCCTGTCGACTCGATTGTCATGATTGAGAGATGGGACTCATTTTCGTGATCATGAGGATGTTTGATCCACAGCTATAAACAACAGCAGTAGGATCAAAGTTAATAGTACTCTCAACTCGCAACCGCGTGGTGAAACTCAAAACACGGCAGGCGGACAACAATCCTGGTTCATAAAATACAGCTCGGTCAAGACCTTACTTACTCCTTGGTCTTTAGTACTGTTACATCAATAGGTGTTGTAACTTGTAAGTTGTGTGGCCGTTAACAAATTTGCACTGGGTAGCAGGTAGGTCCCAAAACCCTGCAATTTTGAAGCCTCCATTCTAGACGCGTACGCTAGCAGATTACAAACACCGGAGTAGCTGAATAGAAGTTAGCACGAATCTTACTACTGAGTAGTGGCTCTAGATTCTAGAGCCATATGGCGGACCACAGAAGTGGGCATCAAGGTTTTCCTGTCTGTTTTCGCTTACCAGTAACCGGTAACGGCGGTGCATAAAGAAGATTGCGGGCATAGAATCGAGATCATGTCCATCCATGTTCACGTTCCTGATCCTGAACATGTTCCATCATGTAAACTATGCAGCCAGAAAAAAACATCCAGATCAGGCCAGCCGTTGCCCGTTCTCCGTTGTCAGAAATTTTTTTGTTTACTCTTCGCAAACGTCACAAAAAAATAAGGATCAATAATCTCTCCCAAAAGGCGGCTAGTCCTGATCTGTTCACCGGTGCGCGATGGCTAACTCTACAGAGGTCACCAACACCTCCACACAATCAGTCCTGACATCACTGGCCTTCAATGGGGTCTTATTTGGGGCTTTTTTCGCAGGTTTCTTGCTACTAAGATTGAAGTTTTTGCGTATCTATCAACCAAAATCTTCATTTGATCTTATCAATGAGGAGAAAAAACCAGAACCTCTACCAAGTGGACTATGGCAATGGTTCATTCCTCTTTTGAAAAAGTCTGACAACTTCATCATCAGACAAGCCGGTCTCGATGGTTACTTTTTTTTGAGATATCTCAGTCTAATTTCTGCTGTGTGTTTCTTCTTTGTTTTGCTATTTTTCCCAATTCTGTTGCCAATCAACGCCACAAACGGTAAGGGAAGTACTGGTCTTGATCAGTATACCTTTTCAAATGTCGGTAACAAGCACAAGTACTATGCTCACTCAATATTAAGTTTGGTGTTCTATTTTGCTGTGATTTACATCATATATAGAGAGTTGATTTACTATACTTCAATCAGACAAGCGGTTTTGTCGTCTCCAAGATACGCCAAAAAACTTTCATCCAGAGTCGTTTTATTTCAAACAGTCCCAGATCAATACTTGGATGAAACTGAATTCGCCAAATTGTTCGAAGATGTTAAGAAAGTCTGGATCTCGAGGGGTGCGGCCAACATTGAGGAGAAAGTCAAAGAAAGAGACCAATTGGCTTTCAAACTTGAGAATGCCGAGAACAACCTCTTGAAAATGGCTGTGAAGAACAAGCTGAAGAAAGAGAAGAAAGGCGAGGAAGTCAACAACAGCGATGATCTCTTGGAATACGTTCCTGCAAAGAAGAGACCAACACACAAACTGAAGTTTTTGATTGGTAAAAAAGTTGACACTATCACTTATGCCCAGGAAGAACTTCCAAAATTGAACAAAGAAGTCTACGAACTACAATCTAAGCACAAAGAAGCCAAACCAATGAATTCTGTCTTTGTTGAATTTGGATCTCAGTACACTGCCCAGCTAGCTTACCAATCTGTCGCTCACCATGTTCCATTACACATGAGTCCACGTTTCATCGGTCTAGAACCAAGGGATATCATCTGGTCTAACATGAGAATGTTCTGGTGGGAGAGACTTGTTAGAAGATTTGGTAGTACCGCTGCTATCGTTGCCCTATTGATCTTCTGGTCTATTCCTGTTGCATTTGTCGGTATGATTTCCAACATTACTTACTTGACCAATAAGTTACCTTGGTTAGGATTCATTAATAACTTACCAGATGTGCTATATGGTCTATTGACATCAACTGCTCCAACTGTTGCTTTGGCCGTCTTAATGATGCTGTTGCCTAAGTACATTAGATTGATGGCTAAAATTGCAGGTGCACCAGCTTACCAGAACGTTGAGTACTACACCCAACAAGCATACTTCGCCTTCCAAGTCATCCAGGTCTTTTTGATTACCACCATTGCATCCTCTGCTGCATCAACTGTTACTCAGATTGCAGAAGACCCTACCAGTGCGATGTACCTATTGTCCGAAAACTTACCAAAAGCCTCCAACTTCTACATCTCATATATCATTTTGCAAGGTCTAACCATTTCAGGTGGTGCTCTGTTCCAGCTTGTCACATTCATCTTATTCCATGTTTTGGGTGCTCTCCTTGATGGAACTCCAAGAAAGAAATGGCAAAGATTCACGAAGTTGAGTTCCTTACAATGGGGTACAGTCTTCCCAGTTTATACCAACCTGGCTGTTATCTCCTTGACATATGCTATTATTTCACCTTTTGTTTTATTGTTCGCTTCATTTGGTTTCATTTTGCTTTACATTGCATACCTTTACAATTTGACATATACGTTCTCTGAGAGTCCAGACTCTAGAGGTATGCACTACCCAAGAGCTTTGTTCCAGACCATGGTCGGTGTTTATTTAGGTCAAATCTGTTTGTTAGGTCTATTCGTTGTTTCCAAAGCTTGGGGTCCAGTCATCATTGAAGCCATAGGACTGGGAATCACTGTCTTCTGCCATCTCAACTTAAACTCTGCATTTGATCATTTGGTTACTGTTGTTCCAGTTGACACTATGAGACCATTAGATGGCAAATCAGAAACTCCATCTTATTCTTTCAAAAACCATTCCGCAAACAAGAGATATTCCAGAGATTCATACACCACTTACGATAAACAGAGTAACCTGAGAAGTGATATTGTCGAACTTGACGATCTGAATGAACTTGCTCTAGGCAACCAGCATCACGGAAATGTTCCATTGCTAGCAGATGGCGACAAAGGAGTCGTTCCTGCTGCTCCAATGTGGAAAAGATTCCTGCAACCACATATCTACTCTTCATACAAAGTCGCAAAGACCAGAATACCTGATATCTACAACTTTAAAGATCCAGATGAGATTCAGGACCCAGAACTGATCGAACACGCCTACGATTTCCCAGCAGTCACATCCAAGGTTCCATACTTATGGATCCCAAGAGATCCAATGGGATTATCCACAGTTGAGATCAGCAAGTTCAAAGGTATTATTGATATATCTGATGAGAATTCTTTCTTCAACGATAAAGGAAAGATCGAATGGAGTGGAGCACCACCTTCCTATGAAGAGAAACCCGGAGCTGGTAACCCATTTATCAAGGAGGAATCAGAAAGAGAATCCAGTGAGGAGACTAAAGAGGGAAAACCATTCTAGAACTTGAATTTAAATTAATTGTTAGAAATATTAGCTCACAGCCACAGTAGTTCGTAATACTTGACCAAACGCTCACATTCCACAGCACAAGTGACTGTTGTAATCAAAAAGTTATGCTTTATCAAATTTGGTTTGAAGCCCAGATCCAACGATGCAAAAAGTGTGTCATTATGGGCGCTTGGGACTTGGGAGTGAACATTTTATGTCCTCCGGCTTGATAGAAGATCAGGGACGATGTTCTGCAGTACGAAGGCTGCTCTGGCAGCAATAAACACCAGAAGACTATTTGCCACTGTCTCAGAAGGTGCCAAATACTCTGCAAACTACAAGAAATATCTGAAACTTCCAGATGGCTCGGTTGGGTCCTTCTTCCATGATATTCCATTGAATTTGAAACCAGAAAGTCGTACAGTCAACGTTCTAATCGAGATTCCAAGATGGTCCAATGCGAAATTCGAGATTAATGGAGACTTGCCGTTCAATCCAATCACGCAGGATAGCAAAAAGGGGAAGCCTAGGTTTGTGCGAAACTTGTTTCCTTTCAAAGGGTACATCCACAACTACGGTGCTATCCCCCAAACTTGGGATGATCCAACTGTTGTTGACAAAGAAACTGGACTCAAAGGAGACAATGACCCCATCGATGTTTGCGAGATAGGGACAAGAGTGGCGAAAACCGGTGATATATTCGAAGCAAAGGTCTTGGGATCTTTGGCATTAATCGATGATGGGGAAATGGACTGGAAAGTTATAGTCATTGACACAAGAGATGAATTAGCCGGAAAACTGAATGATATCAGCGATGTTTTAAGAGAATGTCCTGGGCTACTCGAAAGCACAAAACGGTGGTTTAAAGACTATAAGATCCCAGATGGGAAGCTTGAGAACGATTTTGGGTTTAACGGTGAGTACATACCTGCTGAGAAAACAATTGAGGTCATAAAACACTCGAACGAATCCTGGAGGAAGCTTGTTTCTGGAGTGCTGGAGGGTGACAACATACCTTCTATTGTGAACGCAACGGTCGAGAACTCTCCAGGTATAGTGAGCACTTCCATCGAGAAGGTTATCGAGTACGACTCAGAAGAACCAGCTGATATTCCCCAATCCGTAGAAAAAGTCTTCTATGTTGAGTACAGATAATAAGGAATGCCCCAACCATAATGTGAATAGATGAAGGACCACATCCAACCCTATATATGTATATAACCAGAAATCAACAGTTAACGAGTTCGATAGCCATACATGTATACACGTGACCGAGACACAAAATAGGTTTAATTCCGACTCATTACCCTCGGTCGCATTTTTGGCTTGACAAAAAAAATATACAGAAACGTAAACAAACTGAAAGCAGATTCAGATCAACTCGTCAATCGCTGCTCACAAACCGCTGGCTTTGCGTGCTACTCACACACCACTGAAAGCCAATCACAAACTATGACTTTTGATAACTTTGCGACGTCGGGAAGCAATGCTGCAGGAACTCCGTTGGACAATTGGTATGTTAGGATATCGATGGTTGGAGCAATAGAGTACCTTACTAACGCATACATAGGACATTCGATCGTGCTTTGAACACATTGAAGCTCACCAACGACAAGAATAACTTGAAAGCACTGGATCTCTTCCTCACGCAGAATCTCGCTGTACTCAATGACCCACTTTTCTACAAAAAATCCAATGACGAGCATCTAACTACAGGCGACATCACCATTCGTGGTGCTACTTATCAATCAGATGAAACGATCAAGAAGGAAGCAGAAGAGGTCTCGAAAATTATTGGATTCAAAGCTAATGAGATCTTAAGGATCATAGCTCAGACGTCAAAGAGAATACCAAAGACCAAGTCAAGCACAAATGATAAAAAACGCACAGAAGACAGCATTGACTATAGACAGCTCTACGTATCCAATGCATTGAGAGAGAGAAGAAAGGTACTTGAACTGGACAGGCAGATACTGAGTTCGGCTTCAATAAAGTCGCTTGGTGACAAGTACTCATCCAAGTTTCTAGAAGAGAGTGACTTCATCACCAGATTGATTGATCTGCTACGAGAACTGACCGAATCATTGAGTGCTGTCGAGGACACTGTGTACAAACAGCTGATCATCAAAGAAACATCCACTTCCATCATTGAGGCAATCAAACTGATACTTGCTTTGTCGATCAAGGTTTCAACCACGTCCACAAACGTCGCCAAATGGTTCAAGCTTTGGGAATCAAACAGGTTCTTTGGGAGTGATGAATCGTTACTCGTCAAGAATTCTTATCAAGAAATCAAGTCGCTGATTGGTCTTACAAGTTTGCTTCTACTAGGGCTCAACACTAACGATGACTCCTTCGACTCGTCTGTTCCTTACCTTGCTGATCCAGAAACCATCAAAACCATCAATAACTCATTGGTTGAGTCTCCAAATAATGCATTGGTGCTATACGCCTGGAGTATTGTCATATACTCTATCCCACCAGAGATCTTCGAAAAGAGCATACCTGAAGATCAAGAGGAGCTAAGCAGAGCGTTTGCGACCAAAGCGGCCTCGCTTCGAGTGTTTCAGGAAATCAATGAGCTGCACCAAGCTCTCATCTACGATAACTTTCACACTGCCATTCTATCGTCTTTCCTGATATCTGCAGTGCCGTTCATACAGTTGAATGACGAGATTTCGAAGACTTACTTGAAGGTGTTCAAGACTGCTCCTGACTACTTCGTCGAGAAATTCTTCATTGATCCAAACACTCAAAGACTGCTAGATGTTGCGAAGGCGAAGTTTCCAGAAATCTTGACTCCGTACCTGAGAATCTTGAGTATCAACGGAGCTTTTGCCCATAGCGAACTATCGGGCCTCTCAACTTACATGAATATCGTTTCTTCAGCTAACCTTGACTATGAGATCGACCAAGAAACCGATGCTATTGTGCTAAAAAATGGACTTTACATCAACCCTCCATTTGAGAAAAGTAAGGACGTTTTGCTCTACCTACCGCCATCTACCAAAGGTAGACTTATTCCAACTGCTGATCCTAGCAGTGAGGCTGCCATTTTCCAATATAACTACAACGGCTGGTCTCTTCTGGGCCGTATCATGCAGAACCTTGCACTTTACTCGACTGACCAAGATGTTGTCCTGGCCATTTTGGAATTACTGACAGAAGCTGTGAGCTTTGCTGACGTCGATACTACATCAGATATATTCGAAAAGATGTCATCCTTCACAGATGACAGTGATGTCCTTGATATAATCTTGAAGCTATTTGAATTATCACTTCACCAAAGAAACATCACCATTTCGACTCAGATCATCAAATTCTTCATAGCTCTTCTGAGCACTTACCCTCAGATTGTTTGGTCTCATCTCATTCGCTCCGACTTATTGGAACATGCTGGTAGAGGTGGTCTAATATCCCATATTCTTGGATCAGTGGAGACAGTCAGCGGGAACTACGATTTCACTGTTGCTTCTTTGAAATTATACAACCAGCTGATAATCAGCAGCCTAGTTGGTGATGCACAGATTGCCTCACACCAAGCAGATGTGATTCCAAAATTCACAAATTATGCTATCCAAATCTTTGAAAGTTTCATCTATTGGAACTACAACTCCTCATACCAGAAGTACGAGATTGGTACTCTCATTTTGGACTCTTTCTCCAAGATACTTTATGCCGTGTACGGTGTCGACTCCGAAGCTGATGAGTCAGACAAGGTAACAAAAGTTTTGGCGAAGGCTGCAAAGAAGATCATTTCTGCTTTCACTGTCACATTCCCTGATGTCAGGGTGATAAAGCCTGGTGTTTTGGTCATAGATGAGCTTTCCTCAACTCCTTCTGCTTTTGAGGAAAGCGGTAGACAAGAGTTCTGGTTCACGCAGTGGTCTTTACAAACTTTGGGCTTTTTCAAACTTGTGATATCAATCAGATCTGTCCTGGACAAAGATCCATCAACGCTTGAGAGGTTGTTATTTTCCAAGTCGAAACAGCTCGCACAGATATACAGTCAACAGATCACCTTGAGGTCAGCTGTTTTACAACTCTTAACTCAACTCGTCAGCGGATCTTGGAAATCTGAACCGTTATCGATCCTATCTCACCTTGGCACAGAGTCTTCAAACATCTTGGTCTCATCTATATTGGCAGATTTGAACTTCACGTGTGATGACATTGCTACTAAGAAGTTTACCTACGCATTCTTTTCGGCTATCGTTCAAGGAAATCAGAAAGGGTTAGCGTCTATCTTTGTCAATGGTCTGGAGACTGATTCTACTAGACAAGAGTCGCTATTCTCTGTCTTGAAAAAGGACGTTTCCAACATTGATCACTATCCTGAGTCGTTGAGTATTCATCTTGTTGATGCCATTGCATATGCTTTGAATTCTTGGACTTTGAAAAAGGGTGAAGATGATGGTGCCTTTGTTACTTCACTTTTGAACAAACTCAACACAGTCGACGTTGATACTACAAGCGCATCAAGTCAGGAAATAATTCACGCATGCTACAAATATAAATTGCACTCCAGAATCGCTGAAATCTGTGCTTTGATCATCTTCTCCTCTGAAACCTCATCGATCACCAAGCCTATCACCCAAGCTTTGGAGAAAAGTAACATCCTGGACCTCATCAGCCCACTTCATAAACCATTTGGATACCGTGCCTCGCTGCATTCTAATCTCACAAAGAACTTTGAGGAGAAATGGCCTTCCTTGAAACTCGAACAATTCAGGAAATCTCCATTGGCTGTCACGACAACATTCGGTGACGGTGCTGTGTATGATTTGAGACTACTTGACGAAATATTAGGATATGACTCATTCTGGAATGGGGGAGGATTGTCTGGTGGATACCGAGATGAAGTCATTTCTGCAAGCATCAATTTACAGCTAGTCTCCTCTCAAATCGGTGCTGCCAAAGCTTGGGGTGCTTTGCTTACTGCATATGGCAAGAAGTTCAATACACCATCATCCTTTTGGATAGTTATTAAAAGGCTCCTAGAAGCTAATCTTGAGGAGGGTACTTCGATCGGCTTGTTCCATGAGGTTCATCGTGTCAGAGCTGAGTTGGCATTCTTCTTCCTATACACAATTACCAAGAAAGAACCACTTGAAGATACCCAAGTGAAAGAGGTGTTACAATTAGCTTTACGTTTGATTACATCTGCTGATATTGACTTCTTGTCCAACCTTTCATCCAACAAACCTGAGTTCTATAGACCACTGCTAAGAGTCATCATCAGCTTGCTAAACTCATCGAAAGGAAATGTTCACCTGGTGGAGATACTATCAGGTCAAATACTGGAATTCTTCGAAATTGTTGTTGCCAAAGGTTCAACTGTCTTGTTTGATGCTATTCAATCTGACATCAATACACCAGCCATCAATAGCCGTATTGAGGATCTACTATTGATCATTTCACTTTTCAAAGCTTTGAACAAGACTGAACTCCCATTATCGATCAGCTCAAAACTACCTAGAATTTTGTTTGACTTCAACACCCTTAGATCGCTGTTGAACATCTACTCCAGCTCACATACATTGTTGGTGAATGATGAGCCTTTGTTTGCTGAATTGAGTTTGTCATATATGGTCGAGCTTGTGTATTCAGATGGAATTGCAGAGCAATTGATTTCCTCTGGGCTGTTCTCCACACTGATTGAAAGCCCAATATCCATGACTATCCAAGAGGGACACATCACAGCTCATACATCTCCGAGACTACACAATATCTGGAGCAATGGTTTACTTTCCATAATATTGGTTCTATTGAGCAAATTCGGAGATAGATTACTACACGAGGTTGGTGCTTTTGTGAATTATTTCTCCAAACAGATCAGTTTTGTTTCTTTGAGTTGGTCCCAGGACAACGCTGCTATCACCGTGCCCGCCATCCATGAGACTGAACAGATCATCATTTTACAAAAAGCATTGAAGACTCTTTACTACGAGACTTCATCATTCAAATATTCACAAGATCCTATTGAGATCATCCCAGGTCTAGATAACAGCCAAGGTAAGAAGTCTCTTGCTAATGCTTTGACACATTTCCTGGCACATCCGAAATACCTTACTTCAAGAGTCGTCCCAACCACTCTAGAGGAACAGAGATTATTCGAAGGTGATGACAAGTTACGTACCCCTCTGGTTGAACAACTAGTTATACAGATACAGGATCTAAGAGAATCTGTCACCGAATAGAAGAACTACAACAAAATGCATATAATCTCAAATGACGTTTAGAGTCCTAAAAACATTTTTCTGAAGTCCGAGTTTGACTTTGGTTGATCTGTAGTCGTGGTTTCAGCACCCGTAGTCTCAATTGTTGTAGTCTCAGTGTGTGTAGCTGAAGTTGGATGACGCTGTTTGATGTCCAACGCAGCTAGTGATTTTCTCATAGAAGATGGTACTAAACCAATTTTGCGTCTAGATGGAGCACTGTCCCCTCTCTTCAACTCCCTGACAGTGATTACTTGCACAGTATATCCCTCGAAAATCTGTCCATTCGCAGCCAGTGAGGCTTTAGCGGCATCACTTTGGGTTTTGAACTCAATTATAGCACCTTTCAGCTCAGGTTCTAAAACAGCAGCTGTGACATCTCCAAAGCGCGAGAAGAATGTTTTCAGCTGTTCAGAGTGCACAGTATCCGGCATGTTCTTTATTGCAATTACGTTCTCAGACGCTGTGTAGTCCTTGAGAGCACGGACTTCTTGTTTATGCTGCTTTTGTGCCTTCTTGTCCGATATCGAGACTTCAATCACCCTGCCCTCAAGTGAAACCAAGTTTAGCTCAAGTGAAGCTTGTGCTTGTTCTAACGTCTTCATGACAACAAACCCGTAACCATCGTGTTTCTTGCCTTGTGATTGATTTCTGGAGCTCAAAGGCAGATGCACGTTCTCAACTTCACCGTATTTCGAAAAGAGCTGTTTCACCATATTTGTAGTGACCTTGTAGAAATCTAACTTTGAAACGTATAATTCTCTTCCTTCTTCTGCAGCACCAGATCTATTCTTCTTAGCAGAAGGATCAGAGATCTTGACCACAAGCTTGAAGTTATCTATCACCTTGCCATCTAGTGATTCCACAGCAGACTTGGCGCTTGCACTATGAGTAAACTCGACATAACAGAAACGGCGTTGCGTATTGAACATCAAGGAAGGAAGTCTCACGCTGCTTATATCACCAAACTGACTGAAAATCTCGATAAAGTCGTCTTTTGTGTAGGAAGGTGGATAGTTGGTAACCCATATTGTACTTGCAAGCTTCTCAACTCTCACTTCTTTACCACCCAGTTTCTTATAGTCTTTTGTAAGGGCCTTCTGGAAGTCTTGGAGATTTGTGAATTCTATATTGGCCTGTTGTGAGTTCTCAAATTTGATGATTCGCAGCTCATTGATGACTCCACAGTCTCTGAACAAATATCGTATTTGTTTCTCTGTGATCGTAGGCGGGATTTCACGAACAGCAACAGTTAAATTTTCACGCTCTCTATGAGTGTCCACATTCACCTTTTTATGAACATTCAATCCTTCCTCTACGTCACCATCATCTTCTGCTTTTCTCTTGGTACTCGTTTCCACCTCCACATCGATTCCTATGTCTTGTTGATTTTCACGATTTTTTTGGATGATCTCCATTTTGTCTTTGATTCTGAGCTTTAATGAACGGTACAGCTCCGTCTGTGAATAGAGCTGAGTGACTTTGAACGTCTCCTCAAAGATACGTTCGGGCCAGTCAAGTGATTCCGACACATTAACGGCGGCTCTCAAAATTATTAAAGCGTTCTCCTGATTATGTCTCTTTTCGAAGTAGTATGAGATTAACCAACCTTCAGACTCATCTGGGTACTTTTTTGTGAGCTTTCGAAGTAGTGATCTTGCTTCATCTATATTATTCAGGGACTCATGAGCCTCCACAATGAATCTCTCAACAGAATGGAATGAGTTGTCATCATTCTCCAATGCTTTTGCAAAACTCTCGTCTGCTAATGCCTTGAAGTCATGCAAGGAAGTCTCAGAGCCAGACCTTATGCTGAAAAGTAAGAAGGAAATCCGACCAATAGTCAAATCCTTCCACGAGTCAAAGTCAGTCTCCAAATGGTTTATTCTTGGTACCAGAGCTTTATAGATTTCTTCAGAGAGGGAGAAATCAGCTAGGTTTCTCAAATACTCAGTGTAAAATGACGCTAATGCTGGGTGAATGGCAATGAATCGGGATATATAGTGCTCAAGTAGGACACTAGAAGCATCGAACAAATATAAGGCACTGATAATCTTCTCACAGAACTCTGGTGTTTGTACCTCCAGTAGGGCAGACTCAATGATTGGAATGACAATGTATATGTTTCTTTGTTTCTTAGGGATGGATGTGGCCGTTTCCAGCAGCTCATTCCAATATTCGTCTATTGATTGTCCAGGCTTTCTGATGTACCTCAGCTCCAAGTCATATTGGTTCCTCTTGGTTTTGTTGTATGAAGTGCTAGCAAAAGCAACTTCACCATCGATATTCACCGACTCCAAGCCGTTCAGGAGTTGGATATATGACTGAAAAGTATCATCCAGGTTCTGGTGAGGCGTGCTTAACCTTTTTAACAGATGTGCTTTGAGCTCGGCTGATTGCCCTTCTCCTCTTAAGAAGTCAACGTATCGATCCGAAATCATGTGACTATTCAGGAAGTCATGCTCAGTGTATAAGAGAGCCTCTGAAAATATGACCTCTAGCGAACGACCTTCCTGTCTGAATTGATCTATCACCTGAATGAAAAAGCTAGTGCTTCGATCGTACGATAACAGATATTCATAAAATTGAAGTTTTGTGTTTTGATATTCAGGTTCAGACAAATCTTCATATAGTGAGTCCAACTCATCGGCATCAGGCTTGTAAAGTGATATATAAGCACGCCACAGCTTCAGCTTTTCATTCAAATCTTCCTCTATAAGAATACTGCCGAACAGTGAGTCTCTATCGTACACTTCAATTCCTTTCTGGGCAAGCGCTTCAATTAACAGCAGCTCATTAAGAAATAGCGGCATATGGACAGCGCTTCACACTTAGCAACGTTGATCGAATGAACAAGAGCTAGAAAGACCGGATTAGTAGTTGTTGTTTGTTATTGTTACATACAATTTTTTATCAGCTGGCCAAACGCACATAACCCCAAAATTTATATGTCATGTATTTACAGAGATGGAACGTGTAATTTTTATCTAAGTAGAGTCTGATACTTTGTGCGTAGTCGCTCACCAATACTATAGTTTATCAATTCTCAAGTAGAGCACTTTGAACCTGGTCGTCATAAAGTCATGTCCCAGCCAAGTTTTCAAAGAAAGCCGGGTAACCTCTGATCAAATTGTGTCTCTCAGTATAATGAGAGTGGCCATACCGAATATATTTTTTCATAGCTCATCTCGAATCTTTTTATCTAGAATGAAACCTTCAAAAGCTGTGAAGATTGTGTGAAAATTGATAGAGATGGACAGCAAGAAATATCTCCAGTCGTATGGATGGAAAGAGGGGCAGGCACTGCAGAAAAATGGTATAAGAAAACCTATCCTAGTGAAGCATAAGAAGGACAAGAAAGGTATAGGGCATGTTCCAAATGGTGGAGCTGATGCTTGGTGGGAAAGGCTATTCGATGGTCAGCTAAAGGGTCTAGATGTACAGGAAGACACAGGAAACGGTCTCAGCTTTAAACAGGAAAGAGTGATTGTGGCTAGCAGTATCAACAAGCAGGACTCTCCACTTTATAGAATGTTTGTTAGAGGTGAGACTTTGGAAGGAACTACTGGAAAGGTAGTACTGACAAAGACCAAGATTGATACCAAAAGTATAATCACCACCGATCTTACAAAACTGAAGACAGAATTCAAGCATGAGAAAAGTACAACAAAAAAGGATAAGAAGGTAAAGTCAAACAAGACAGAAAAGAAAATCAAAGATAGAAAGGAGAAGAAGGAGAAGAAGGAAAAGAAAGAGAAGAAAACAAAGAAATCAGAGAAGGAAACCAAGAAGAGTGATAAGAAAGTGAAGGAACACGAGAAGAGTGCGAAAGACCTACCATCCAAAGAAGAAAAGAGGATAAAGAAGGACAAAACAAACACATCGAAAAAGAGAAAGCTCGAAGGAACGGAGGATAGAAAGGAGAAGAAAGCCTCAAAGAAGAGAAGACAAGAATAAACCGTTCTTCACAGTCAAATAGAACAAACATAGATTAATTGCATCAAGGTCCACTAATCTTGTAGCTATCTGCCAATATCAAAGTGTCAATAAACAGCGCGAAGTTTATTATACGAAATGAAAACAAACAAAGGGTTTCTATGTCAAGACCATCTCTGTAAAAGTTTCCTGGAACAAGAGTCCTTGCTGATGTCCGAGAAGACGCTCGATGGTATAGACGGTCAATCTAGCTCAAAGCCTGAAGTTGCAGCTACTGATACCACTAGGAATGAATCATTTAGCCTAAGCACAAGATGGGCCTGCTATCTGATAGTGTTCATGTTACTTTCCAGGTTTATGTTACCGCTCATATTCACGCTAGTCATTGTCATATTCACACTCATCAGTGTCACCATACTTGGTGTCTACTTCATCAAAAGTCCCAAGAGGGAGGTGCTCAACCTGAGGTCCAGATTCCCAAGGATGAAGTTCACCCGGCCAGAAGAATGGACTGCTCACATACAGCACATAGAAGACGCTGAACTGCCCAAATCTGATCCTCACGAAACCCAATTCATTCAAGCGACAAACTTGATAACAGAACTCATCATTCGTGATTTTGTGCAGACGTGGTTCAGGTCAATCTCACCTACTCAAGCGTTTCCAAACGAAGTCAAGCACCAACTTCAGCATGTCTTCAGTGTTTTGGAAGATAGAGCAGCCAATGTCCAAACTGACAGACTAATTGTCCTACAGATAATGCCGATCATTACGAGACACTTCAACAACTTTGTGATTGCTGAGGAGACCATCACTGGTGAAAGAAACATGAGCTTGTCAACTGATCTCGACCTACAGATAGCCAAAGAGTACGATAATATTGGTAGACTAAACAAAAGCATTTCTTTGCAGACCAGTGATCAAGAAAGAGCACGGAAAACGTATTCCAGCGAAAAGGTAGCCAAACTGGTACCACTTCTCCTTGATCCACAGGAGTCGGGTGCTATGACTATTCAGGTCTTAGTGAGAGAACTTTTAGCCAATGTTGTCTTATTCCCAATCATCAGGCTGCTTGCCAATCCCGACTTCTGGAATCAAACCATCATGAAGATAGCATCAGCTGTGCTCAAAGACCGTGACCAAGTGAGAGAGCTTCGTGATATCATAGATAAGAAGTATCATGCACCAACTAGAGTCAAGAGTGTGAAGCTGACGTTGAATGACAGAATAACTCCTCAGATGAAGCAACCAGAGTTTGAAAAATATATCAAAGGTGTGGATAGATCGAATTCCCTACCTCTACTGAAGCAACTTAAATATTACGTTGCTGTGCAAATAAGCAGGACAGAGAAATTGCAATCTACAACAGATAAGTTTATGAAATATAGAAAGAGGCTTGATGTTGCCAAATTGAGAATAGATGCAAGGATCAATCTATTGACCAAGAAATTCCCTAGATCGGAGGACAAGAAAGGCTCGGTGCTATTATCGAAACCAGATCTTGATGAGTTTATTAGTAAGTTGTCACTATCCCAAATCTTGAGCAATCCTTCAGCTCTATCTATATTCATGGAGTTCATGGAGCAACGTTCAAGAACGGACTTGCTGCAATTCTGGCTGACTGTGAATGGAATCAAAGATCCTTTGGAAGATCCACTTGGTCCTGAATATGAGGAGGAAATGTCATCTTCGGCTGATATAGGTGGTATTGAAGATATTGAGCTGATATTCCAGCAATTCTTTCAAAAGAAGATACTCAAAATAAAACCTGAAACTTACGACGAGGTTCAGAACTTCATTACGAGTGATGAGAAAAGCTTAGACCTATACCTCAGATGCAGAAAATCAATACTTGTATTACAGATGGATGTTTATGAACGGATGCAAGTAAGAGACTTGCAAGACTTCAAGAATTCTGATCTTTTCTTGAAACTGCTTTCAAACGAGTCTTTTGAGGAATCATTAGTCAGAGAGGTTGATGTTTATGGTGAGGACGGTCAAACAACTGACGAAGATGAAGGAGAAGAGGATTATGACGAGGACGAGGAGAATATCAAAGCTAATAGTGCTTCGTTAACAGAAATTGAGAATGCTCTTTCCAAGATACTTGTCAAGGATGAGCCTCCTCTATTCACGAAGAGCGAAACGGATGTTGGCTCTAGTACTGAGAAGCTGAAAAGTGAAATATTCGGTAATAACGATGAGGGATTCCTTGACGAGAAGCCACTGTTTGATGATGGAACTGACATTGAAGGACTTGATGAAGACGATAAATTGGATGTTGATACTGATTTCTTCAAGACGTCACACAACGTTTTCAACTTGAAAGAAGCAATTGAAGATTTAGAAAAAGACATTGCAAAATTGAACACCCAAAGTGCACTATTAGATTCTTTAATTTTAAAGGCTGAACTCACAGATAACACGGGCGAGCTTCGATTGTTGAAGAAATCCAAATCTAGTTACGAGCGTGAAATTGAAGCTAAAGAACTTCAAAGACAACAGCTTATCGTCCAGGACAATGAGAACAGTTTGTTTGGTAAAACCAAGATCGAGATCAACAATTGGGTGAAAGGAAGCTCTGGAGGTAAGGAGTATATCGTCTATGTCATTGAGATACAGCGGCTACCAACTAAGGAAGGGGGAAGCGTATCATCTTGGGTCATCGGAAGACGGTTCAGCCAGTTTTATAAGGTCAATGATATTATGCACCATGATATACCTGAGATGTCATCAATACCTTTCCCAAAGAAGAGGATAGTTTTGAAATTCCAACAGAAATCACTGATCGACGAAAGAAGATTCCAACTAGAGACATATTTAAACCAACTATTAGAAATTCCACAGGTGTGTCAACATAAAGAGTTCAGAAAGTTTTTGACAGTCGATGACTATAATGCTTCAGCGGAATACAATACACCGCCGTTATCATCATCACGGTTTGCAATCAAGGGTGCTGCCAACAAATTCTATAATGGTATCTACTCTGGGATTGATTTGATCTCTAGTAGAACTGCAAGCACAGATAATCTGAATAGACTCAATGACAGCGAAACGGCCCTGAACTCGATTGGACCTTCTGAAGATGTCGATGATATGAGAAAAGAACTGGAATATTTCGAGAATCAACAGGATCGAATTGAAAACAGATCATATGTCAAACCAATCACCGATCTTTTCATTGCATTGTTTCCTCTCAATAGCCCCAATAGCTGGTTACGAGGCCGTGCTATAATTGTTGTGCTGCAGCAATTCTTTGGAAGTACGATTGAGAAACACATCAAAGGATTGATCGCTACGCTAACCACTGGAGATAAAGTCACTGATCTTGTCCAGACTTTACAGAACATTCTATGGCCAGAGGGTAAGTTCATGGAATCTGGAGCCCCACGAACCACGAGAGAGAAGATCAAGACCAAATCTGAATCAAGAATACTTTTGGTGTCATTATTAATCGACACTTGCTCTAGAATAGTCGGCCAATCAAGTTCGAAATTGGCTGGTGATAGAATACACTCGATGCTACAGAACGAGATTTTGAACACACATTTGGTATATGAGATTATTGATGTATTAGTTGAGGAGTTCTTCCCAGAATTGAATGATGGTGATGGTCGTGTATAATGAGTGAGTGATATTATTCTTTGACAGGCCGTACCTTTTTAACAATCGGATCAATATCAAACCTATTTTTGACGGGGACGAGCTTGGACTCGTCATATAACAAGGCATCTAATGTGTTGTTCATCAGTTCTCTGTACTTTGCGGCTTTTATATTAACAGGTTTCAGTGATTCTTCAGCATCTTCGGATTCACTCTCGTCTGAGAGTTCCTCATCAGACTCTTCATATTTTGCAACTTTCTCAAATAGATCGTTCTTCTTCTTTTCTTCTTCCAAAAAATCATCCGAAGTCTTTGTGAACATTTTAGTTATCTTTTCCTTTATTTCTCCTTCGACATTTGCAGCTAGGATGAAATCTCTCCAATCATATAGTTGATCATGAGCACGATCGATAGATGTCTTACCGAAGGAGCTTATAAGTCTGTCTATCTTGCTCTTCACACGATAAAAGACCGGATCAGGGATGTTCAAGTCATCTGTAGTTGGCTCTGTAGAAAAGTTGATATCACCGATCTTATGAATTCTTCTATAAATGGTCCTTTTGAAAGCAGTTTCAAGCTCAGTTTTCAATACTTCATTAGGGTCAGAAGGTGGATTGACTCTAGGAAATATACTTGGTAACCGCACGGTATAGCCGTTTTTCCCCATCAACTCACGGAGTTCATCCTCTGAGAGTTCACTTGTCTTAGGTAAGTTCTCATCACGGTCGTATCGCTGTGCGCGAGAGCCTGCGTCCATATTTTGATCTTCGTCTTCTAGAGAAGCCTCATCGTCGTCATCATCATCATCACTTGAAACAGAGGTATCATCACCCTCATCCATGTATTCTGGTTCATGTAGAGAATCAAGCTCTTTCCTCAGGAAAGAAGAACCAGTTTTGGTTATCGTTTTAGGTTGTTCAATAGTAGGATTTTGCATAACCAGGCTTTGATCAAAACTCAATTTCATATTATCAGCATCATCAGTGAACCGACCACTACTACTCGGATCGTAAACCATGTCTTTGTCTATAGGCCAGGCTGCCCATCGCGAGTTCGGGAACATTGGGGTCAGTTTATGTTGTAGATGAGTAGAGTAAAGATGCAATGCTGTGTCATGCTTGTGTAGTCTTTCCAAATGGTATATAGTACGTCTCGCTGAAGACAGATCCGGGCGACCACTAACATTCAATGTTTCTAGTTCTGGCGTATCAGTGGGCTGCTCGTCTTCCTCCATCACTCAATCTGACAAAGTCCAACTGATCTTTTGAAAGTAAAGTCTTTAATAAATGAAGTGAAAACATCTACATTTTATTGTAGTGATTACATAATCTTTTTTAATCAATTTTTCAAAATATTACATAATCATCTCCATCCAAAAAAAATTCGCGAAAACAAACACACATCAAATGGCTGATTATTTTCTTCAAAAAATGGCCGTTTTGAACGAGAGTTTAGTGTTTAAAAGCAAGACAAAATGCCAATATTAGAAGAAGTGAGCGATGCTGAAGACATCGACAACTTCGATATGGATCTTGCGGAGTTTGATCCAAATTTAAAAACTGCGATTGCTCCAAAACTCGAAAAAACCATTGTTAGATCACAAGACCAGCAGACATCCAAAGAAGCTCCATTATTCCCACCTTTCAGTTCTTTAAACCAGGATGACGATTCATTTGATATGGATGGTGACCAAGCCATGAATAGTAGAGACCAGGTCCCAAAAGAGGCTTTAGAACAACTAAAGACACTACAGCTGGTATATCCATGTTATTTTGATAAGAACAGATCACATAAAGAAGGAAGAAGAGTATCTAAAGAACTAGCTGTTGAGAATCCACTAGCTCATATAATCGCAGAAGCTTGTCAATCACTACATTTGATTGCTGTTTTTGAAGCTGATAAGACACATCCTCAAGATTGGGGTAATTCAGGCCGTGTTAGAGTTGCCATAAAACATGATGGTAAACCTGAATCTATACTGGTGAATAACAAACGTCATTTATTGAATCAAATTGCCAAATACCTAAAGACACATCCATCAACTTTGAGCAGTTTGAAGAACATACCTGCACCACCAGAATTTAAAGATTTTGAAGCTAAAGAGATTCCAAAAGTCAAAGGTTTCAAGATGAACACTATTGTTCCATTCTATAGTAGACTGACATTGGGACATCCAATGACCAAAAGCATATATGACGAAAGACCTGAAGTACCAGCCATCCCTGCAGCTGTTCCTCAGCCTAAACAGCCAAAGGCCAAGTATATGCATGTTAGAAGATGAGATAATGCCAACACTGTTTTTTCCCCCCATTATATCTTGTATAAATTCAAGTTGTAGATAATACGCAGGATGTGAGTTGATAAATACATAAACCAAAGAGTGTAACTAATTAAAGGAATATGAATGGATATTACGAAGTATCAATGAATATGACTTATCTCAAAGAATGCAGATCATCATCATCATCATCATCAAACATTAGCTGGAGCAAATTCTAGACGGTATTGCTCAATCTTGGCACGTTCTTCTTCTGAGATACGACCTGATAGATATGTGATGATATCAGCAAGTGAGACAATGGAGATGACTGGGATACCATATCTTTTGGAAACTACTTGAGTGGCACTTTGTTGGGAGTCCACTGTTCTTTCTTGTCTATCTAATGCAATAATGGTACCAACAACTTGTCCTTTTTCGTTTCCAATGATTTCAAAAGCTTCATTGATGGCAGTTCCAGCAGTCATCACATCATCAATGATTAAAATTCTTTTACCTTCTAAAGAAGCACCAACGATGGAACCACCTTCACCATGATCCTTCTTCTCTTTTCTGTTGAAAGCATAAGCAACTTTCTCATACTTTGTCCCTCCAATCTCTGCAAGTTTGGCAGCAGTGATAGCAGCTAATGGGATCCCTTTATAAGCTGGACCGAATATAACATCAAACTCCAAGCCCGAAGAGATGATAGCAATAGCGTAAGAGGAAGCCAAATTCGACAACAGTTTACCGGTGGAGAACAAACCCAGGTTGAAGAAGTATGGTGACAAACGGCCTGACTTCAAAGTGAACTGACCAAATCTCAAAGCTTTGGACTCAACAGCCAAATCGAGAAAATTCTTTTGGAAGTCTTGCATTTCTTTCCTTTAATGATTTATACCGATTGAAATTGACGAAATTTGGGATCTAGAAGCGTCAGAGACGATTGAAAAACACGGCAGAGGAAGAAGCACCAAACAAAGATTCAGAAGACGATGAGCCAGACAGCGAACAAACTTATCTTTCAGTTCTTTTTCACAGTTCCACAGTTAAAAACGACGGCTTTTTTCCTTCTTTTTTTAAGGAATTTCTCAAATCAAAAAAAAAAAAAAAAAAAAAAAAATCGGAAATCGGAAATTGATTTCGCGAACAATTTAACAGCATAAAGCCGGTTACAACACAACATTAATCAATTTGAAACAGTGTTACATCGACTTGATTATGAATAAAGCAAGCATTGATTCGGCTATCAGAAGTTTGGAATCAATATCATCACAAAATGTCGAAGTTGATGCGAAAAAAACGGACTCAAAAGTCTCAAAATTGATCAGCAGAATTACAAAACCACACAGAAGTCGACAGATAGTTCATGACAATCCAACAATCAAATATTTCCAATCGATAAGTTCAAGAAGAGTACGATCTTCTCCATCTTCCACAGTACTCGATACCACAAAGATCATCCAGTCAGAATATCAACCTTATAGTAGAGAGAAACTTCACCAACGTATATCAACGTTCCAAAAACTAAGAAATTGGAACATCACACAATACAAACATTTAAATCCTTTGATAATTGCCCTTCATGGTTGGAAGTGTGACACTTCAAGACTTAATTGTGTCAAATGTGATGTCTGTCATAACTCAATCCATATCAAATTGTCGGAATTCGGTATTGGTGGGAATGAAGATGAGGAATTGATAGAGAATGTCAATCAGAGGTTAATATCGAAATATTTGGAAGCATTGAAGATTAATCATAGAGAGAATTGTGCATGGAAGAAACAATGGTGTCCTGACACGCTTTATGAAATACGATTTGAAAATATGAGTTTTGAATTGACGTCGTTGAGAACAAGATATATGGAGAACTTGAAATTTGAACAAGAGGACATTGTTAGAGACTTAAAGATAGAGTCTGTGTTGGAGCCTGATGATCTAGTATTGATAGATTCTTGGTTGGGAGATGAGAGATTACAATACGATGGAAAAATCGCAGAGATTAGTCTACTCGGTTGGAAATTGGTAAAAGAAGATGGGAAACTATTATTAAAATCTGAGAGTGATGCAAGAAGATTATTAATCTCATCTGGTCAAACTTTGAACCTGTTAAGCGAACATCATGAATGGTCAAGCTACGTTGAAGGTTATAAAGTCTTGTTGAAGATTTTGAAAGTAAGTAGTGAACAATACGTCTTTGATTTCGATAATGTTATCGTTGATGATGCCAAAGTTGGATCAGTTGAAGAGACACTTGACCGGTTGGAGAAATTAAAGAAGAGCTTACTTTGATTTAATCAAAAAAATATATGTATGTATTAGCATATGATGTCTTTGCGTATATATTAATGTATCATATCTCCTCATGTGTCTGTTTTCTTTTTTTATATATATATAATGTGTCATAACTTCATTAAATTAGAATCTCAAATCCTTTAGCTAGTCTTTTGAGCAGTAACCCCAACTTCCAAGTATGTTCCAAAGATCTTATCCCAGAACCAACTGGTGACACCGAAACCCAACTCATAGTTCTTGTAATGATGTTCCAAATGGTATTTTTTCAATTTTTGTAGGTATTGTGGTAATTTAGCATGATGTAGGATATAATGGGTACAATCGTAACAAATATAACCCATAAAGCCACCAGCGAAACCTGAACAAGCCCAATAGAATGGGAAGATACCAAAGACTAGTTTATAGAATGGATAAGCTAGTGCAATGAACAAAGTAGGAGGCATGACCAATCTGTAACGATCCATAGGTAAATAATGATGAACACCATGAAGTAGGAAATGAATTGTAAAAGCAATGGAATGATCTGGTAAATGCTTGTCAAGATGGAACAAAAATCTATGTAAACTGTATTCGATCAATGTCCAAACGAATAAACCAACACAGAACAAGAATATGGATAATAGTTTGCTAGTGTTTGTGAAACCCGTATATAAGATGAATAAATCAACAGGGATCCAAAGAGATGGAACAACCCACCATGGAGTCAATGATAATGGTTCAAGGAAGTTACCGAACAAAAGAGCAGAACCTTTTCCGTAATGTCTAGGTCTATGAACTTGATCCAAGTAAAAATCTTTTGTAAAATTACCAAACAAGACTTGTAATAAAAGAGGCTTTGATAAATCCAAAAATTTATGACTTTTAAGATCTCTATCAAAATCTGTGACGATATTCAATTTCTCATAAGCTGGAGTTCCATGTAAAGCAGTTGAATCGAATTCTTCTTCTTGTTGAGTAATTGATTGATCAAGTTTAACTTCAACGGTATGTTTTGGATTAGATAACAATTCTTCTTCCTCTTCGGCAGTGGCAAGGTATCCAATCAAGTAATTTTCGTCCAAAATCTCGTAAGTGGACTCGGAATGTGTGTGAGAGATCTCATCAGCAAGGATATCAGTGATATCCTTCCCAGCCCATTCCTCGATGAGCTCGGCCCCACCTGGATGTTCTTCTAAGAAGGCTGTGACATTGTAAATTTTTCTGTTGTAAAGCGAGACCCAGACATCTTTCTTTGAAGTATGTTGTTCCAACTCGCTCTTCGCGATCAAAGGCAATGTTGTCATCGTAAATTCTCTTGATGAAAACTCAGTTGAAACTATTTAAATGAGAGACTTTTCCGGTTGTTGTTGTTTAAGCAAATTCTCGAAAAAACATTCAATTTTTTAACTGAAAAAAGAAATAAAGCGCGATCAGTAGTTTGTTGGTTACGTAAATATTAGGTAATCATTTTACACAATACATTCCTACTTTGAACCGGTTAAATGAACTGTTATATGGTTAAATACTTCTCTCGATAATCTAGCAGTTGTAATGGATAGTACAATACATGAGTCTGATAGATCAAAGTGTTAACATATACTTCAATATATTTATAATTGTGCCAGCATCGACAGCATCGCCAACATGTTCAACCGCTCTGCGTGCCATAATCACTTTCAACAGAATGATGTTCTTCAAACAATCAAATCATTTAAAAATGGACAATAAAGACATGTTGATCAATGCGAGTTTCTAACAAAGTAACCGACTCAAACTAAATACAAAACTCACTGAAATAAACTGAAATAAACTGAATAAACTGAATAAACTGAATAAACTGAATGAAATATCAATCAAATTCCACACCGTTAAAAGTACCGCGAAAAATTTCATTCGAGACGAAACGCGATTATTTTAATTTTTCATCAATTTGGACAAAAATATGTGGTTCAAAATAAACACAGACAAATTGATTTGGAAAGTTGCTGAAACTCACAAATCTTTAACACTTTAAGAACTTAAGAAACAGCCGATCTTTGACATCACCAGTACATTCACAACACTGCTCGAAGGTCGCAATAGCTTAACTCACCACTCTTTTTACTCTCCATCATTTTGTCTGTGCATTAATACTTATACTTATATTACTACCTATATTCATTCTTTATTACTTCCCTTACTGATCTACCTTCTATCACACACATCCACCATTCCATGTCACCATGTCCAGCCAGCATCATCAACCGTCCATTCAAGAGATAAATAGATCGCGAAGCGCGAGGGACAGGTACCCTCACCAACAACCACCAGCAGATTATCTGGAGAATGAAGTGAGGAGATCTAAAAGTGAAAGATTACATCAATATCAAACCACTTCATCGAAACATGAACTAGAACTAAGAAAAGCTAAACGTAAGTCGAATGCACATCTCGCCGTTGAGGCTGTCCAACAAGAAATCGACGCGGTTAGGGTCTTGAAAAGATTATCAATGGGTGGATCAATGAACGTGGATCCAGATTTATCATTTGGTGCTGAAAAGGAATTACAGATTCAAATCGTCAAACAACATAGACGAAGATCAAGTGCATCTTCATCGGTTTCATCAACGGATGAAGAAGACTCAACACTCATAGATGATGGTAATAATACCTTGGATGGAGATAATCATGCCAAAGTTAATGCGGAGAAACTATTATGGGTTCCAGCTAAATCTCATCCAAGTATCGCTCCTGATCAGTTTCGTCGTCATGTCCAATTGACTCTGAACGATCTTACAAACAAGAGGGTCTCTTCAGAACAAAATCAAGATTCTCAATCACAATCTCAGTCAATACCCTCTTTAAGAGAACTTACAGATGAACTTGATAAACTTTCAGGAATGGCAGGTTTGGATGTCACTGATGCAGTTACATTGGCTAGAAGTTTATCGTCTGCATCTTCATCAATGTCATTGTTATATGGCGATGTTGAAAGCTCTAATTCGCAACAGGATTTATTCGATGATCCAACAAGTCCTGATCGAGTCTCTGAAAGTTCAGTGGATCAAGATGCTCCTATATTATCAGATTCATCAAGTTTGAGAAGAAATCAATGGACTACATACAGCAGAAGTCGTCGTGGTGGGAAGAGAGATGTTGGAGCTAGAAGACAACATTCACCATTGACCGACGAAGGGAAATTCAGTGACGAGCTTCCTTCTTCACCAACAGTCGACTCCTCGCCAATATTTTCATCAATACAAAACTCATCATCATCATCAGCAACAGAACCTTCTCCTCCACCGATTACAAAAGCTGAGAGTGTCAAACCTCAACAACAACAGAGATCAGTTTCCGCACAGGAACATAGATCTGAAATTGACCATGCATTGTCAAGATCGCACTCTGACATCCAGTCCGCAAAAACAAACCACACTCGCAATAGACATGCTGGATCAGTGATAACGCTCGAGTCCGAAAGAAGTGGTGGACAGGCTCCAAGACCACAGCTGCTCCCTCAACAGCAATTACAGCAGAAACAGCAACAGCAACCTCACCCACAAGCACATCCTAGTACCCAGCTACACCAGCAGAAGCCTTTACCTCAAATACACCCACAAGGCCATCATCAACAACAGCAACAACAACAACAACAACCTGCTCGTCAACAACAACCTGCTCGTCAACAACAACCTCAGCATCCTCAACATCGTCATCAACCACACCCTTCACAATATCAGCATAATCAACAGCTTCAACCTAAATCACAACAACCTTTACCACTGAAGCCAGGACAACAACCACATCATCAACAACAACAGACCAATCAGTCACAGAAACAAGCGTATTATTCGCAACAACAACAGCAACAACAGCAACAGCATATACAGAATGGTCATCGTCCACCTCATCAACAGTCAAACAAGTATCCTCAACAATCTCAACCACGTCCATCTCAACAGCATCCTGATTATCCTCAAGGCCAACAACAGCAACAGCAGCAGCAACAACAACATAGACAGCATCCATCATCACGCCCAGCATATATCAGTAAGAAGTCCCAAAGCTTGACCATCAAGACGTCTTCATCTCCTGAATCTTCACCTTTGTCTTCTGGTTCACCAGTACAAGCTTCGTCCAATGTGTCACCATCATCACCTTCACAACATACCTTCAGAACAACTCCTATTTCTCAACAAAATTCTTCCACAATACAACAACAACCACCTTTTGCAACGACTCCTACAACACCAACAGAGCCTTCCAATCTTATGGGGTCACCTGTGTTGAAAAAAGAGAAGAAAGATTCATCAAAATCGAAGGATTTTTTGAATCTATTCAAAAAGAAACGGGCATCGTCACCAAAGAAACTCGAAGTTGATAAGAAGAAACTCATCAATGATGAAAACCTTGCTCCTGTATACCAAGGTAAGGAGGAGTTGGAAAGAAAAGATGTACAAAATCAACAACCTGAAGAAAGACCATCATTGAGAAGTTCCAAGTTGAGACTTTTAAAAAAAGATGAGAAACCAAAAGGTTTGCAAGATTCAGTGACGATAATTCCAAGACAAGATCCACAAAATGGTGACTTTACTTACAGAACTGGTGATCCAAGGGCATCGTCTCCAAATGAATCAAAGGAACAATTACAGATAAAATCACCAGAAGAACAATCATTCCCATCTCATCAAGAACAAAGATCTCCTCCACCACCTCCACTACAAGACTTTGATGATTCTCCACCAAGTCAGAACCAACAACATAGACTTCAAAAGGAATCTCTTGAAAAGAAACTCTCAATGGAAAACTTGAAGAAATCTTCAAAACCTAATGCCCCATTACAATTTACAGAATCAGCATTCGGATTCCCATTACCTCCATTATCAAACTCCACATTGGTGATGTTAGATCATAGATTCCCAATCCATGTCGAAAGGGCTCTTTATAGATTATCACATTTGAAATTGGCAAATCCGAAAAGACCATTAAGACAACAGGTTTTGTTATCCAATTTCATGTATGCTTATTTGAATTTGGTTAATCATACATTATACCTACAACAATTGAGTGAGGAGAATAATGAAGAAATGCCACTGAGTGCCATGTGAGTTGTATCGACGATGATGATGATGATGATTATGATCATTTTATTTATTCTTGGGTTCATTCTATTAATAGTTTGGGACCATCCATATACACGCAAATTAATGAACGGACTGTATTGATGAGTAATTGTAGCCTGAAAAAATCACCTTACCATTCCACGAGAGATAAACTGCTATTTGTGAGTGGGAATAGAAGATTGACAAACCCAAGGATTCCCACGAGAATTAGCGTATAATAAACATGGTTCCAATATTTGAAAATTGATGATTCAACAGGCTTGCCTGGGACACCCATAAAGTTGCAAAAAGAGTGCACTGCGAAACAAGAAAAGGTGTTGTTCGTTCTTAAAAATATGAAATCTGTGAATATCCCAAAGATGAAAGTATAAGACATCTGGAACAGAGTGCTAATGATGATGATTTTTAGTGGAATCTGCTTGACGTATAAATCAAAAGCATGATGGATATGTGCAACGCTGAAGAAGACAGGCGGTAGGAAGACCAATACTTTCTTGGTGATATCTTGAACCTGTAACAATGTCACCATTATAGCCGTTGTGTATATCAATTCCTCAGTCAATGGACCTACTAAGTAATCTCTCAATCCTTGGTAAGTCTCCAGTTCTTCTGCATAATCTGCAAAGATCTCCAGTGGTGAGTTGGACTTCACAAACACATACTCTATCAAAGGCCCTGCAAACAGCACTGAGACCAATATAAGACTCTGTAACACGTCTTTTATGTAAATATTGAAGTGTCCAACATCAAGAATGAAACCTTTATTCTGATAACGAAACCCAATGATTAAACCCAGCTCAGACACCGCTTTACCCATTTTTATCCCTGTCAAACCCAACAATAGAAACGGAAGACCGATTATGATGGCCACTGTGAGAGCTAGTATTCGCGTTATCCTTGACTTCACAACAACAGGGTCATTTCTATCCAGGTCTTTACCATCTTGTGACTTCTTCTTCCTGATATGAATAGCCATGACATAGGACACTGAAAGTGCCAATGAGATTGAAATCCCTGTAATTAACGAAATACCTCGTCCATCTGAGTTCATTGTTTCCCTCATTGCACAAACAACAACGATATTATGACCGAGAATTTAACAAGAAATGATTAATTCCAAAAATGAAGCAAAGATTATATTGTGGTGTCCGAATCGGGAAATTATCGTGAAACATCTACAAATATGACATATACGTGACAGATTATATTACTAGTTATTACCCTTCTGAAGGACAATTTTCAGCACACTGAACGTCAAGATGCCCATGAATCCCACTACTGCAGTGCTCAACACGACATTTGAGAGATAGTCTCTTTGGACCTCTGGTTCTAGACCTGGAGTTGCAATGCTTGGTTGATGAGCGGCTTCGACTAATTGGACAAATAACTCCGTCAAGGAGGATGGCCAAGCTGATGAGACGTGTAATGGCGGAGGCAAGTGTAACGAAGAACTGAATTCTTCAGGTTGGATCACGTATCTCTGCTGCTGTCTATCAAGATCGGCTTTCAACGCCACTATGATGGAGGGTATTTTGGCTATTAGTGGATGTCTCTCAGCGAGATCCACCAAGTAATGGAAACTGTCAGGATCTGAGGAATCATAAGTCATACAGAGGATATCACACTGTTGTAATCTTGAGTCGTTGTCCAAGATGGCAGGTTCGAGTTCTCCTAGCTCTTCTAGAATCAGGTATACTTGTTTCCCACCTTTCAACTCCACACTGTTCACGACTATTCTTGGTTTTAATGTTGGATTGTACGTCTCACTGTATTGTCTTCCTAAAAACACCTCACTCAAAGACGATTTACCACTTCCCGAATCACCAAGAACGTAACAGTTGAAGACAGTACGATCAGTAACTTGCACCCTGTAAGTTTTACCATCACGAACTCTTTCCTTTCTGGGCTTAGTGATCTTCAAAGCTGCTGTTGTATTGATTGTTTTACCCGATCCTTCAAAGCCCAAGTATGCCAGATACGCCAATGTGGTTTTGTAATCCAGGAATGTTGTCATACTCCACTGAGCTAACCAACCTTGCAGCGTGACATGTCCCAGTTCATTACGTACAGTTGTCTGTGGGAAGTTTGTTTCAATCCATTCCTTCGGAATGCCCGGCGTAGGTTTGAATAGTGAATGTAGCTCTTCATCATTGAGTCCACCATCGTTATCTTGATCGAACAATAAAAATAGATCAACGAAGAATCTATAACCTACTGGACTTAACTCCACACTTGAATTCTTTGGCACATCGAATCTCGGATATAGGAATGAATCGTTCAATGAGAGTGAATCGGTGTAGTGGAATGTACGCAGTATACCCCAAGTTGTCTCATGCCTTCCTCTCTCAGCGAATATTCTGTTCAAGATGATGAAACCTTCAACATTCAGACCTTTTTCGGAGAATGAACCTTCTTTCACTTTATCCACAGTCTCTTTGATCTCTGCAATATCATTAATATCCAAACCTCTACCGAAGCATTTCTTCTGTAAAGCGAGAAACTCATTCTCATTCAAGTATCCATCTTGATCCTTATCACAAAGGAAAAATATTCTCTCCAGCGCATCAGTAGCAGACGGTTTCAAGTTTCCTTCCTTAGCGTCAAACAATGGCGATATAGGATGTGTCACTGCCCTTTGACAAAGATAAAATGCTTCATTGATGTTATACTTATCCTTTGAACTGCACCGTATACAAGACTCGACTTCTTTGAAATCTTTCAAGATCGGTATGAGCTCATCAGCAATGGTACGGTCCGATTCTAACGAGCTGGATAGGTCGGCCTTGTTAGCACAAAGAACAACAGGCAAGTTGACACCGATAGAACGGAACACATTCATCCAATAAAGTGAGATCCTTTCATAAGTGTAGTGGTCACTGTACACCAGCCAAATCACATCGGCTTTTCTGATTTCTTTCTGGAGAGTTACCATGTCCTGAGAATTGGTGTCCACTAGAACAGTAAAGTTCGGGGTATAAGGTGAAGACGAGAAGTCTCTGGGTATCGTTATTGGAGGCAAGACATCCTGGATATTCGGCACAAACGTATCTTTCACTAATGTTGTTATTATGCTTGATTTACCAACACCTACTCAATGTTAGCCAGATTTTGTTTGAAAAGAGAAGCCCCAATTAGACATACCTTCATCGCCACACACGACAACACGAATCGTATCCTTCGACATGCTAAAATGCCCTTATTAACACGGTTTGTATGGTGATCAATTGGTGTATAAACTGGTAGCATTTTGTTAGTAGTGTTCTGAATTCCGACTGTTGCCCTCGGTGGATTTCGAAATTATCATGATCAACATAAACAATTCGAGAGGCAAAATCACGACTTTTAAGTGTAATTGTGAACACAATCAACGAGATCCAGCGAATATGGTAAGTCAGAATTACACTCTATTTCGAGGTACATGGGGAGATGAATAGTAACCAGCTTCTTTCGTCTCGAAACGCTCGAAATTGACCCACAATTGACACATGTACTAACACTATCAACAACTAGACTTCAGTCGGTACAGGTTACGATTTATCAAATTCCGTCTTCTCCCCAGATGGACGAAACTTTCAAGTGGAATACGCCTTGAAGGCCGTGGAGAACGGTGGTACTGCCATTGGTATCAAATTCAAAGATGGTGTTGTTCTAGCAGTCGAGAAAATCATCACATCTAAATTACTAGTGCCTGGTAAGAACAACCGTATTCAAACAATAGGTCGTCATATTGGGGTCGCATACTCTGGTCTACTACCAGATGGTCGTCACTTAGTCTCAAGAGGACGTGACGAGTACAGTTCTTACAAAAGTCAGTACAAGGAACCAATCGGTGTTCCATATCTAATAGATCGTCTTGGGAACTATGTCCAAGCTTACACTTGTTACAACTCTGTCAGACCATTTGGTGTCTCCGCTATAGTCGGTGGTGTTGATGCTGATGGTGCACATCTATACATGCTTGAACCAAGTGGAACATACTGGGGTTATCGTGGTGCTGCCACCGGTAAAGGTAGACAAAGTGCTAAGAATGAGCTTGAAAAACTAGAGTTGGACGATTTAAGTGCTAAAGATGCCGTCAAAGAAGCTGCTAGAATCATATATTTGGCCCACGAGGATAACAAAGACAAAGAATTTGAAATTGAAATCAGTTGGATATCTACTTCTGAGACTAAAGGTGTTCATGAATTTGTGCCTACTGATCTATTAAATGAAGCTAAAGAATATGCCGAGAACAAGCTCAATGAAGATGAGGATGAAAACATGTCTGATTAGACCCAACCATCTAGATATATGTATACTAATTCTACGCATCAAAATTGAGTGTCGACGACCTAATATTGAGTCATGTATGTTTAATGAGCACCATTATTGCCTTTAAGCTTTTCTCGAAGCTCTTGATTTTCTTTCTCCAAGCTTTTTATCTTATTACTAAAAGCTTCATGATCCTGTTTTCTTCTTTCTCTTTCTGCTTTTCTTTTCTTTTCCAGCTCTTCGATTCTCAACTTGGTTCTTGGACTTTGATCAACGCTTCCATCAACATTCTTGAATGTACCGTTGGAATAACACCATTGTAACTCCTCAGTCAACTTCTCGATCTCATCTCTTAGCTGATCAGAACCACGATCAGTACCATCGTCGTTGAATCTCATCAGCAGCTCAGTATGGTCTTCAATCATGGACTGTGTAGCATTCTCGAAATAGTCGAAAAGAGATCTCAAAATTGATTGGATTTGTCCAAACTCTAAGTCTGGATCAAAAAGCTTCTTCAATTTCTGCTCTGCCTGAACAACGGAAGATTCTTCTAAAACCTCACTGAAATGGTGTAATATGTTCTTCAAGTATGAAACTTGCACTTTATAGAGACTAGTGAATCCTAGCTCATACCCACTCAATGATGAGACCTGATACCCGAGCCTCGTAGCCTTCTCGGTCAATGATGCATTATTCATCGTCAGGTTCGTCTTTTCTCTTTTTATATCCTCCAATGCAAAAGTTAATTTACTCTTCTCGGCTGAAAGAGTTCTTTGTTTAGCAACGGCAAGATTCAACTCTTTGGCAGCATGCTCCAGCTTCTTTTTATAATCCCTTTCGTTTGACCGTAGTCTTGCCTCAGTCTCTTTTAACATCTGCTGAACACTGATATAATCTCTATGTAGACTATCTGAATCATTTCTTGAGTCCTCCAGTAAAGCTTTTAGATTCTCAATGGTGGAATCTGTATCTTTATATCTAAGTGAAAGTTGTTGATTCAACGATGCGATTTCATTGTTCAAGCTTGCGATCTCTCGTTTCTTCATCACAAGCTCTTCACTCAGTCTTTTATCTTCAGTATATGAATTCTTTCTGCTCAGCGATTGTCTCAACTGATCAATCTCGGCTTCAAACTTCTGTATTTCTTTGGTGTGATTCACTTTCACCAAGTTCAGTCTATTTCTTAAAAGTTGAGTTTCTTTACCTTGACTATTGGATTGCTGGATTTCATTCATCTCCTCCAATTGAGTCTCCAAGTCAAGAATTCTCTCGTTCAGCTCCGTAATCTTGGTGCCTTTCTCTCCCAACAGTTTTTTCAAACTCTTGATGAAGTGCACTTTTTCATTGAATTGCAGTTTAAGAGATTCGAATTCCGATTTGACTTGTCTGAAAGAGTTCGATTGATCAACCAACATTGACTTCAAATCAGCTTCAATTTGTTGAGACACCTGTAGTTTCTCGTGTATTTTAGATTTGAGATCTTCCGATATTTCATTTTGAAGCCCGGATGTCTGTTCAGACGTACTGGATTCGTACCTATTAGACAACTCTTCAAACTTCTCTAAGAACTCGTTTATAGCCAGACTTATCACTTTGAGCTTTGTATCAATCGAGTTAGACTTGTCTCGAGCTTGGATCAAGGCAGTAGAAGAATCTCCATCTAGGATATTCAACAATAACGATAGGATATTGTTAGCCAATTGCTCCCAGTTCGCTTTGCTATTGTTGAAGGAATTCAAAGCTTCACTATCAGAATCAAGCTGTGCTCTTAGGTCTTCAATATAGCTGTTTAGTTCATTATTCAGAGCCTTTGTCGATATCACATCATTCTTAAGTTCAACAATTTCCTTGACCTTCTCATCAAGCTTTGCAGCATTGTTTTGCCTATCTAGTTGATCCTTCTGCAAGTCATTCTTATCATTCAGAAGAATTCCATTTTCTTTCTCCAACCTCGTTATGATCTCGTGTTTGATATCCTCACCAGTTCCGGAACTTTTGATGATCGATCTGATCAACTCAGTTAGAAGTCTTTGTTGAAGCTTGTAGTTTGTTATCTGTTTTCTCAAGTGTTCGAGTTCATGTGTGCTATGTGCTGTTGTTGATGATGCACCTTCAGAGCCAGCTGATGTGCCATTCTCGAACAGTGAGTGTGATCTACCAGGCGATGACCCACCTTCGACAGACTCATGATCGAATATTGAGTCTATGAGGTTCATAGACATAGGATCAGCAGCACGAGTCAGATGGGAAGCAGAGCTTTCAGTTTTGGGTAGATACATGCTGACAGGTCTTAGTTTTCTCCATGGTGTGGTTTCTGGCTTCATTTTGGGCAGTTTTGGGGTGGATGAAGGATTATCAATGTCAATGTACTTGACAGAGGATGATGGCTTTCTACTGGATTGAGTGGAGTTCGAACCCGATGCTGTCACCTTGTGAGATTGTTCTTCGATTCCATCATCAAACTCATCACCATTCCCGTCATCATCGTCGGAATTCACGATTTCTTGTGTTTCTTTAGAAACAAATAATTGAAAGTGCCCACTGCTTTTACCTAACTTGTTCTCACCATCACGCCTGGTGGGACTTGATATGGGTATGTTATTGGACACCGTGTTCTTGAGGTTAGAGGTTCTGATGATTTGGGAGTTTGAGAGGAAAGTACTTGAGTTCAGAAACTCATTCTCTGCATCATCGTTTGTTTCGTCAGGAGAAGATGAGCTGGTGGAGCTTGCTGAGCCACTACCATTGTTGGAGAGCTTCAAATGCTGTATGGCATCCACCGTGAGATCCAATTGACCTTGAGTATCGTTTTTTATAGCACCCGCCATGCTTCGTTCTGCTGGGAGATGATGGCCTCTGATAACTAAATCTCACACTATTAAAGTTCAGAGGTGATATGAGCTGAGAGGCAACCAAAGACTTCCAGAGAACAGGGAACGTATAGTAACACAGATAAAAGTTAGAGAATCAGCAAATCAAGCTCTAGATCTTGCTTTTGAAGATTGATGTTCGACTTGTTTTGGTTTGTTTTGATTTGTTTCAGCTGATTTTTTATTGTATTGTTAGGAGCGCGTCTGGTCACGTGACATTTTGAGTTTTCAATCAGAAATCTTGACAGTCTTGTACATGATATGATAGTGAATGGGTACCATTACCATACTGATAGATGCTATACACTATTATATGTACTACTTATCAAGCCTTAAGCCTTTGTTATCACGATATCATCAATCTAAATCTCAGGCTTCAAATCAGTCACGTGCTAAAGATCACGCTTTGACGGTTTGAAGCGATGTTCCCAGAACTTTTTCACCAAACAAAAAAATTCTTCAACGAACGAACATACAATAAAGACTTTGTATAACTATAACTCACACAGAAATGGTCCTCGAACTGCCAAAGATCGAAGACATCCACATCGACAACGTCGATTTCTCCGACTTGGAGAAAGAGTACCAAGTCCCAGAAGACACCACTTTTGACAGATATGTCGTGTTGGATGGTGCTCCAATCGCTCCAGAATCAAAAGTTCCAATTCTAACCAAAGTCTTGACTAAATTCTTGAGTGCTTCTGGTAATGTCACCAACTTTTACATGCCATTAGAAGAAGGTAAAACTAGAGGGTTCGCTTTCGTTGAGTTTGAATCTTTACAAGCTGCTGAAAAAGCCATCAAACAATTGAATGGTAAGAAATTAGATGTCAAACATCGTTTGTTCCTAAATAAATTGACTGATATCGAGAAATACGGTCAAGAAGGTAACATTTCCGACCAATTTGTTGAACCTCCATTACCACCTTTCGAAGAAACCGATTATTTGAAATCTTGGTTACAAGATGAAGCAGGACGTGATCAATTTATCTTACATAAAGCTGATGTTGTTGGTGTTTTCTGGAACAAGAAGAAAGACAATCCAGAGCCAGCTGTTGAACCAAGAGCTAACTGGACTCAAGGTTTCATCAAATTCTCTCCAAAAGGTTCTTACGTCTTCTCCATTCATCCACAAGGTGTTCAAGCTTGGGGTGGTAAAGATTTCAAGAATTTGAAGAAATTCTTACATCCAAATGTTAGATTAATTGATTTCTCTCCATCTGAGAAATACTTGGTCACTTTGTCCCCAGATCCAATTTCCATCCCACCAGCTGATCATCCAAAGAGAGCTACTTTCCCATTCGGCCCAGAAAGTGAAGGTCACAAACTTGTTGTTTGGGATATTGCAAATGCTTCTGTCGTACGTACTTTTGCCTTACCTCCAAACTTGGAACAAAGAAAAGAGATGGTCTGGCCATTATTGAAATGGTCTCATGATGATAAATACGTTGCCAGAATTGGACCAAATGCTTTAGCTATCTATGATACCACCGAAGACTTTGCTCTTTTGGACAAAAAACCATTGAAGATTGACGATATTGCCGATTTCGAATTCGCCCCAGCTGGTGTTGAACTAGCTACTGCTAAGAAAGACACTCCAAAGAGTCATCTATTGGCTTATTGGATTCCAGAAATAGGAAATCAAACAGCTAGAGTTGCCATTTTAGATGTTCCAACTAAAAAAGTGTTGAGAACTATTAATTTGTTCCAAGTCTCAGATGTCAAATTACACTGGCAAGATAATGCCGAATATTTGGCTGTTAAAGTTGATCGTCATACTAAATCCAAAAAGACTCTATTCACAAACTTGGAGTTCTTTAAATTCAATGAAAAAGATATCCCTGTTGAGAAAATTGAATTGACTGATCGTGTGATAAACTTCCAATGGGAAACTAAAGGTGATAGATTCATAACTATTTCAAGACCAGAAATTGCAGGAGCTAATCCAGCTCAAGCTAGAAATACCATCTCTTTCTATGCTCCAGAAATCACCAAAAAGGCTTCAAACTTGAAAAAATGGATTTCATTCAAATCGTTCAACGAAAAGTTCTCCAATGCTATCAACTTTTCTCCAAAAGGTAGATTTGCTACTATCTCAGTTGTCGGTGGTGCTGCTTCTCAAGGTTCTATTGAATTCTACGATCTAGATTTCGCTGGTGAAAAGAAAGAAGGTGAATCCGATGAAGTCAACGCACATGTCAGACTATTAGCCAGTCAAGCACATTCAGGTGTGACTGATGTCGAATGGGATCCTTCTGGAAGATTTGTTGCTGCTTGGTCATCAATCTGGAGACACAAAATTGAAAACGGTTATAGATTATATGATTTCGCTGGTCGTTTGTTGAGAGAAGAAATCATTGATGATTTCAAAGCTTTCACTTGGAGACCACGTCCTGAATCATTGTTGACCGGTGGTGACCGTAAGAAGGTCCGTAAGAACTTGAGAGAATACAGTGCTCAATTCGACGAATCCGATGCCATGGAAGAATCAACTACCGCAAGAGAATTGATTTTGAAGCGTCGTCGTTTGTTAGAAGAATGGAGTTCTTGGAGAAGCGAGATCGAAAACAACAAAGAAGCTTATGGTATCTTAGAACAAAGTGTTGAATCTTCCGAAGATTTCGAAGTCATCGAAGAGATCAAAGAAGAAGTCCTAGAAGAAAAAGAAGAAATCATTGAAGATGAAGAATCTTCTGCCTGATCGTTGTAATACATATGATCTTGTTAACAAAAAACAAAAGATGTAGGTGATGCATATCGTATATCCAAGTTTCTAACGGCCGATGCCTGACCAATAAATAATGTATGTATGTGAATGGTGAATGGTTGGTGGTCAGTGATTATTAATCATTTTGGTGCTTTTGTACGCAGTTGTAGTCCATGCCATTTAGCGATCTCTTCACTGAGAATGGAGTTGACCAGTTTATGCTGCTTGACCATCGTGAGGCCCTGGAACTTCTCACTGGTGACGTTGATGGCGAACATGGACCCACAACCGCCACTTATATCGGCTACTTCCAATGCGTGAGGATGGAGCTCTTTGGACAGTATGTTGTAGATCTTTTGCTCGTAGTCACTCAATATCGAGTTGGTGTAGAATCTTTTCGCACTGGTAAAGGCGTTTTGGAATGGTCTGATTTGTCTGAACATGGTGATATTGAATGGTAAAGAAAGTGATCACAGTACAAAAGTTGATTCAGATATTGTTCAAACCTCCATTTTTTCGATCTTAATTTTTTGCTAAGAAAAATCTACTTTTTTTTTTTAAAATTAAACGCTTCCGATATCATTTCGAAGAATCGTCATCAGATTTATATGATCACAGATCTGGATTCAAATCGTCTATTGAATTCAAGACCGAAACTGCTAGTCCAAGTCACACATATAGAGCTCTGGATGGATTATCACTACATATTTTATTTCATGAAAACTCCTGTAGTATTTGCAATCGTTAGATCAATCTAGTTACGGTACGTTTGTAATCTATCAACCTCAGACTGTAGAGCCTTTAAGTCTCCCAAGATATCTGCCGTACTGCTTGAGTTTGAATCATCACCATGACTCATAGGATACACTGGTGCACCATTGGGCGTGAAGTCTTGTAATACCCTGTCGTACACTGAGTAAGTCTGTGGTTGGTCCATTGGCACCTTTGGAGGAAGTGGTGGGACTGGGGTATGTCTTGAAGGAGGAGGTGGAGGTGGCCCTGGAAGACTGACACCCCTGTTACGTCTGGATGGAGGCGGTGGTGGTGGAAGTGGTGATATAGTTCTGATTGGAGCTGGGGTATTTTGTTGGATATGTGTAGTGTCTATATTATATTGTGGTTGATTATGTGTTGTTTGGTCATATGGGATGGGCGAGGAAACTGATCTTGATCTCCGCTGAGGTGGAGCTGGTGGTGTTAGGTTGCTGATAGGAGATGCAGAACCAACTCTTAGATCTTGACCTGGGAAACTCGGTTGAGGGACTCCTAAGGTCTGTCTCATGGTGTTAGATAATGAGCCTGTCATTGTTGGAGCTAATGGTGTAACGTTTTCGAGTGACCCAGTGAAACTAGGAGAAATAAACCCATTTGTAGATTGGGATAGAGGAGATGGTCCAGTTCTGTTAGGTGATAGAAATCCTGATGACTGCTGTTGCTGTGGTGAACCAGTATAGTTTGGTAATAGTGAGTTATAATGCAGAGGTGCCGGTCCGGTATGGTTTGGAGACATAAGTCTTACAGGACCGATGTTATCGTTGGCCAACAGGTCCGCCTGTGCTAATGATGGATCTGAGGTTCCATTGTTGGTAACTTCATCGAAGAAAATCGATGGAATGTTTGCAGGAACACCATGAATCAAAGCACTATCAACATTTTTAACATGCTGGAAATGACTCACTTGATCCTGCATCTCTTTCAATTCTTCGTCTTCGTTCACAGGTTGATGTTGGTCATGTGGCGATTTTGGAGGAATCTTGTTTATCAGTTGATCCATAGGTAAGGAGAAGTCGATCTTCACAGGTTCAATTTCTTTCACATGTGTTGGTTCAACTGATACTTCATCAGAGAACTTCACTCTCTTTGAATGTTTTTTCTTCCTTCTTTGTTTCTCTGCTGGTCTTGAACCGGTTAATATGAATTGAGTGAAAGAATCAAGGTCAAATTTGTTTGTCTCATTTTGTGTGTTGTTCAATGTGTTTATATGCTCATGTTCGTTATCATCGTTATCGTTGTCCTCATCATCATTTTGTCTTTTGGCCGATAAAATCGATCTCGGTTTCAATATTGGAGCAGGTACTTTTATCAATCGTCTTCTTGGATACTGTCCAAGTACTGTATGCGAAATAACCCTCAAAACTGCAAAGAATTCTCCAAGATTTAAGGAAACACAATCTCTGAATATCTTTTCCAATGTGCTTTGAATCTGCACAGACAAGTTGAAGTTGTTCAAGAAGTTGAATACATCATGTAGCCTTATTAAGGATGTTCCTCGTCTCACAACGATATCATTATACCACCTCAGGTATGTCTTCGCTTCATCTCTGGTCAATTGATCACCGGATAATGAGAGAGGAACACTCAAGTCCTCATGTGTCTCCTCCTCCTTATCAGCTAGGCTTAAATCTGTCTTCGATCCATTGGAGCCACTGGTACCTGTATCCTTGATGACATTCAATGAGGAACTCGAAGAAGTGGGCGTCACACCGAAAGAGACCGGTGGTGGTGGCAAGTCACTGTCTGACTTGAGTGCGGCAGTATTCAGCCAGTCAAATCCTGCGCCGTTCATTGTTGATGATGTTTGTTTGTTGTTGTTGTTGTTATTATGGTGATGGTTGATAGATCAAGCCAGTGAAATTGGCCAAATCTGTATGAAATTTGAGCGTCGAAAAACGGATTGTGCGTAGAATCTTATGATCAAGAGCAAAAGGCGATCACAAATACTCAGAGTCACCGCAATTAGTCTCTCTGCAACTCCACTTTACACAGCGAGAATCACCAAATCTTCCTTTTTCACGGCAGAACAAAATCCAAAATGATTATGTAACATTTTGCTTATGACTTCCATCTTCTTTACCAATAAAGAGCCTTATAACACGATGAATCGAGCTGCTTTGGGATTTGATGACAGCGGATCAGAATCGGATGAGCTAGAAAGTCCGGTATCCTCGAAACCTGTGAAGTCTTTTGGTCAAAAAAACAGTTTTTTAGCACAAAGTCTCAAGTACAAACAACAGAACAAAGAGAAGAAAGAACTTAAAGACGAAGATGCTGAAGTGTACCAGTACGATGAACTGTACGACGAGATCAAGTCCAAAAGAGAGAACAAACTACTGGGTGGGAAAACCGCTGCTTCAACAGGTCCGAAATATATGCAGAACCTACTTGAAGCAAAGACAAAAAGACAACAGGATAAAGCCATTATACAAGACTTAAAGATACAAAGAGAAAGAGAACTGGAAGGTGACGAGTTCAAGGACAAAGAGGTCTTTGTAACTGATGCCTATAAAATTCACAGAGAGAAAATAAGGCAAGATGCAGCATTAGAAGTGGATGAAGTGGCTACAGACATGAAAAGTTTCCATAGAGCTGTACTAAACGATGATATCACAGGCAACTCAATTACCACAACTCCAGTATCTACTGATGCAGTACAAACAAACGATCCTGACCAGCCAATAGACAGAACTGGGAAGTCTAGTAGCTCAAGAGCTAGAGAAACAGCACACGTTCTGGATCAGCTGGAGAAACTCTCAAGTAAACAGAAACAGGAAACGAACAAACCTCCGCAATCAAGACTACTACCGAAACTATCAAAAGAGGAGATTGACGCTGCTAGAGAACGGTATCTACAGAGGAGAGCAACCCTCAAATCGCAATAATACACAGTGATTGCCCTTATTTCATTAATATAAGAATAATTGATCATTATTTAGTTTCTTCATTTCGACTGTCTTGAACTATTTCATCCTCTTTGAAATCTGGATCATATTTCTTTAACAAAGGCACCGATTGTTCTCTCAAATCCTCATGCTCAGAATACAACTTTCTCAATATATCAATACAAGATTGTTTGACTGGTGGTCTGAACATGATCAAGAATTGTAATGACTGGAACCCAATAGTTGATCTTTGTGGATCAATACAAAGTGATGTGACTCTTGAGACCAGCGATTCATTCAAGAATGGCAAGTCACTTAATAGTCTGATGATAATTTTACGATCGGTAGCTTCTAAGAATGGGATCATCGCCTCCAGGACTCTCTCTGTCCATTTCAAATAGATTGGCGTCTGAACTGTTTCATCCTCGTTCTCATCCTGTGAGTTTTTGATGAATTCGGAATACCATTCTTCGTTTAACCACTCAATAAGCACCCCCATTCTGTTGTGGATGTCTTCGAGGAAATAGTTAAATATGGATTCTCTTATCAGATCACTGAAATTCTCACTTAAGTCATCGCTGTCATTGTTTTTCAATCCACGAGCAGCTAGCCTTGTCAAAAGAATCAACCATGAATCCTTGGACCAATCATTGATAGCAATCTTTGATATTTTGATGGAACTACTGATGTCATCTGCGTCTGTAATTTTCTTGAAACTTGAAGCTTCGATTTCTTCTTCCTTCATGTTGGATAGTTCAAAGAACTTTTTGACAATCAGGTCCAAGTGATGCTTCTTGTCTTCAAACTTCAAATTTTTTGGAGGTGGTAGAATATAACTATCCATATCATCTTCCTCACCAATAACGGTTTCCGGTTCGTCTTCAACACTTTGTGTCAATATGACCTGATTATCTTGATCATCGGCCTTCAATGCTTCTTCTTCTTCCTTAATCTCCGCGCTTCCGGAGGTAGGTGCCGGTGTTTTCTTGGTCAGATCAGTATATCTGGCAGCTATGATGTTTAATGCAGATGTAAGTTTCGCAGGATCAACCTGATGTAGAGAGGCCAATGCTATATTCGCTAATATTGGAGCAGGGAGTAACGAAACATCGAATTGTACCAGTTCATTCGAGGAGTCGATCAGCTGATATAACGCGGAGTATGAGTTTTCATCAATTGTAAGAGCGTTGTTTGGGAATGGTTGATACTTTGAAAACTTCTTGTTAGGTTTATCATAAGGTAGTAATGTTAAAATACCCTTTTTCTTTTGTTCGTCTTGTTTAGAGTTGATATCAAGGACAATTTTTTGGAATTTCGATGAGAATGGACTATTAGAAGTGATCAATCCAGCTCTATTCAAATAGTTCAATGCATTCTTCACGGATCTCTCAACGAATCTTCTATTTAGTTTGAACTTCAGGTACTTATCACTTGGAAATTGAAACTTTGCGTCAACTTCAAAGTTTGAGAACAGTTGAAACACCTTCTGTGTGAATCTCTGTCTTCTTTGGACTAGAAATACCAAGTTATTTAAGATCCCGATAAACACTTCCGGTATTAAGTAATCTTCATCGTTAATAAAATTTAGTAATAAGTCGAATAAGCCAAGTGCTTCAGCATCTAATTCACGTTTTGACAAAACAGGATGATTATCGCTAACATTTGCTATTGAGATCTCATTGCTGTTGTTCGCCGCCGATCCCGATCCATTAGAGCTTCCTCCGCCTCCTCTTCGTCTCGGATCTGAGGATACTGTCTGATTTGACGTTTGAACAGTTATGATTTTGGTGATAAGTCTTAAAGTAGCCAATTTCGAACCCATCGATCTGAACAGGTCAGAATCTGGGTCAGCTGGCTTCAATGGATAAGCGTTCTTCAGATTACTCAGTATAAAGTTCTTCAAATCCGTCAGCAAGAACCACACCTGGTTATTTGAAGTTTTGGAAACAAGATCAAATATCATTTCATAGATATCTACGGTTGTTAAGACAACATTCTTATAGACCGTCACGTCATTCACTTTCGAGAGTTCGATAAGCGCAGGGAGGATGTTTCCAGCCTCTGGTACTTTGTCTGCGAACGACACCGCCTGGTTCGATGGGCTGAAGGACTCGTGGAGGAACTTGGCTGTCCATTGTTGGACTTCTAACTGTGTCGAGGCCTGAGTCGTCTGTAGAACAACCGCCAGAACCTGCGAAAATGAGCCCGGATTCTGCAAAGCCAGTGCTTTAGCTTGCTCCAGTCCATTCAAGATATCTTGTGTGCTCATTCTTCCACCGCCCGCTGTTAATTGATGTTTCTAGCCTTCAATTCGTGAGCTTCGATGGCTCTTTTTCATGAACATCCAGGAAAAATGGTAAACAAAAAAGTTCAATTAGTGCTCATAGTTACGCTTACGACTCCACAGGACATCAGCGTATATTTCAGCACTAACTAAATTTAGACACAAAATGAATAGTGTCAGAACAATACACAAACCACTTCAAACACACAATTCCCACGCAGATGAGTCTAGTGCTTTACGGTGACGACGGCGGTGGCGAGAATCACGAGTACAGAGTCATTTTGGATAATCGCAATGCCCGTACGCTGGTTTTGCAGAACCGACTGACCAACGAGGTGTCTTTGATCAACAATCATGATGGTGCTGTCTCCAGGTCAAGTCCAGTTTATCCTACCAAATGCCCACATTGTGGTTCATTCTTGAATTCACCCACGAACAATGTGAATAGGGAGATGGATGATGAGAATACGAGAGAAGAACGGTCATTCATGCACTCAAACTATTTCAAATTACTTGCCGAGTCAAGCCATATCACTGATCAAACTTCCCCATCATCAACATCAAATTCGACTCCGGGGAAGAATACACTCCCAGGTACAATCTTCACACAAGGTTACTATTCAAAGTTCTTTAGACAGCTGTCATTATTGGGTAGAGGATCTCGAGGATCGGTCTACAAAGTTGAACATATATTGAACGATGTTCCACTAGGAGTGTTTGCATTGAAGAAGATCACCATTGGAGAGGATCCAGCCTGGCTATTGAAGGTTCTCCATGAAGTTCATATGCTTGTCAAGATCAGCTCAAACAATGCCAATTTGGTAAGTTACAATCACGTTTGGCTAGAAGTCGACTCCATCAATGATTTTGGACCAAAGGTGCCATGTGCTTTCATACTTCAACAGTATTGTTCTGGAGGAAACCTCGAAGATTTCATACTCTCTTTGAAAGAACCCAAATTGAGTGTTAAGCAAATGAAGAAGTGGAAGATCAGGGAACTCGAGGGACGTCTTCTCACCAATGAGGAAATATTGATAATCTTCATACAGATTGTCAATGGCGTGTTGGAACTACACAGACATCATATAATCCACAGAGATTTGAAACCTTCGAACTGTCTACTATCAAGGTCATACCTACAAGTCCCTAACTTGAATCCAGACATTGAAAGCATTCCCTCAGTTTTGATTGGTGACTTTGGAGAAAGTCAATTGGAAGGCTCAAAAAGAACAGCAAGTGGTAATACTGGTACTTTAGAGTATTGTGCACCTGAGTTGATTTTCGGCTTGCATGAGTTCAACAAACAGACAGATGTTTATTCATTGGGAATGATCTTATACTTCATCTGTTTTGCCAAATTACCCTTCAGCTCTGGGTTGGTTGGTGATCTCAAAAATGAACTTACTGAGTTCGACTACAGAGTTACCGATAGCAGACCTGAACTACACAGTGGTTTTACGGAATTGATAGAGAACATGATCCAAAAGGACCCATCGTTGAGAATGGACACTCATGAGATCGTGAACAAGCTGAATAGCATATCAATGGAGCTCAGAGATCCAAAGCTAGCACCACCGGACAATGAACTCAATCATTCATCGAAGATCATCAGATTGGTCCCATCGTCTAAGATGTCTATTGTACTGCTTGTTCAGCTCATCCTTTTGTTGAGGGTATTGTTAACTAAGAATATAACTGAGATGATCAAGTACCTTCTTGTCTTTCTTAACGGGATTTCATTACAAACTACAATACCAACAATGAACTATGGCTTGCTACTAATTATGGCATTGATCAACACTTACGAATACATGAAACTATGAGATATGAATAATATACGACTATAATAATACAAAACAATTTGAACCCAAAATCAAGTGTCACAATATTAGCATTTACAACCAGCATTACCCAAAGTTCTTTCAATGCTATTCAGGTCCAAGACATCTGACCTTCCTCTCTTTGCATCTTGGTCGTTCACGACATCTAACGGTAGTTCCATCGCGATATCCTCAAAGATCTTCAATACATTTAATCCAGTCTTTGCCGAAGTCTCCAAATAATCCAGATTCACACCATCATCTCTCTTAACTGTATCAATAAATCTCTGTATCTTAACGTCATCGACGACATTAGAACTAGGCTTATCCTTCAAGTCTGCTTTATTCCCAATCAGCTTAACCACCACTCTCATATCATTCTTCCCACCATTTTGTAAATCTAATTGTAACTTCAACTCATTGATCCAACTGACTGCTTTATCGAAACTGGCATCATCCGTCAGGTCAAACACCACTAATGCAGCATGTGAGTTTCTATAATACATCGGTGCCAGGGACTTGTACCGTTCTTGACCGGCGGTGTCCCAGATCTCAAACGTTATTGTGGTGGAAGAGTCGAGTTTTATCGTCTTGGTGATGAAAGCTGCACCGATTGTGGATTCTTTGTACTCGTCAAAGGCATCCTTAACGAATCTTGTTACTAAAGAGGACTATTTGTTGTTAGTTAAATCTGTGATATATGGTCCAAGTGTGGCATTAGACATACTTTCCCTACTGCTGAGTCTCCTATTATTTGTTAGTATCGAGCCAGAATTGAGAAGAGAGCTGAAGACGTACCTAGAAGAACGACCTTGAAACGACCGTATCGCTGTTGTGCTGTGTCTTCTGCCATTTTCTTCCAAAGTACCGAGTTCTGTGCTATGAATTTGTGTGATTGGCGGTAGTGATGGTTCTGATAATCAGTTACTTTTTTTCTTCGTAACGGAAATAACGACCAAAACATCTCAACAAAAGGAGGGTCTCAACATAGATTTAAAGGAGCTCCAAATATTGAGTTGAGATACTATGGATTTCAAGAATGTGAGTTTGGCGTGTGTTCGATGATGACGTTTGAAGTCATTGAGACTTTAGCACCAGCGTTTTCTGATAAGTCTACGAGGAGAAGCTAACATGGCATCAGTTCATCCACCGACAGCAAGTCCTGAAGCTGTATAGGAATATCGTGAGAAGCATAAACAGTGAGTACCATGCTATCTACTTTGTTGACTGACTACTAACGCCGTTGAACAAGAGTCCCAACAACCAGAAGCAAGCAGGAGAGAGCTGAAGACATACGTTAAAGGAGAGTTCCTAGTGGACAGCCACGATCTAGAAGGAAACCAGTTTCTTTTGAAAAATGGACAGAGGATGTTTGACAGCATGCGTGGCCAGCTCTAGTCACACCCACAAGACCGAGAAACCTTACTATTTAACTACATATTTATCTATTTATTGCACACTCCAAACGACCAGGGCTCGTAGTACCAAACACTATACAAAAAGTGTCAAACGCGCCATCAGCTTATCAACAAACAAAGAACCAGCAATAACAAATCACAATAAAAAGCACAGCCAAATGATGCCGGACGTCGCGGGGCTTTCTCAATCAGCGGCCGAGTTTCACCTCGCGCCATCTGTCGGCTTCTCCAACAACTCGATCAAACTCGGCACCACTCTCAACACACTTCTAGAATCCTTATCCTCCACAGCAATTCAGTTTGCTTACTCGGCTAACGCGCCGTTGTCCACGCCTTACATCGTCAAACTACTCAAGTTCAATATCAACCTCGTCATTAACCAGACATCACAGCGCCTGTTGTTCATCGAGCTTAACGAGCTCGACAGGTTACATACTGTCCAGTACGTGTTCAACGGCAAGACCCTGAAACAGTTCGACCTGAAGGAGATCTATAACGTTATATTCGGCCCCACTTACAACGGACAGGTCATTGATGGGGACTACATCCTCTCGTATCCTGGAATATCATTCAAGTTCAAGATCCCGGACGGTGTGGGAAGTGGCAACGATACTGATGTCTTCAATGCCTTGTTTTTGAAGAATCCCAAGTTGGAGAGCATTGTCATTCATTCATTCAGACACTATTCACACATCAAAAGCAACTCCAACGTGGTAAGTCTGGCTACTAACCCGAACCCTGTGGAAGTGGAGAAGCTCATCATCAAGAAGAAAGCCATCACTATCAACTTTCTAAAACATTTTCAGTCTAATACGAAGAGTTGTGTGTTGAAATTAGGAAACTCTGAACTACAAGACGTGCTGATGTTGATCGGACCACCCGATGAAATATTCAATAAGGATGTTTCCAAACAACGTATACACTCGTTGTCCAGTTCAGAGACAACACAGAATTCAACGGGCCACGGTGGGATTGAGGGTGAGTACTCTCTGATATTTCATAATTACTATTCTTTTGGGTTCGATTTGTTATATGAGAATAACTTATTGATCAAGATTGTCATTCATAACAACTCACCATTAAATAAGTTGTCATTCGGGAAGTACGAGAAATGTCAATTCGAGATGACTATTAAATTGCGTTCTGCTGGTGAATCAACAGATGATAAAGACTCTAGTGAGCGTGTGCTTATCCATAATGATCTATATTTTAATGAGATACGTGAATCGTTGAGCATGGACAAATTCAAGATCAAGCCTATATTGATCAATAGATCTAACTGCTCAAATTCATCATTAGAGCTGATAAACCATGAATATGAAGAACTTCCATCCAGCAAGACGAACGAGAACGGGAAAGAACAACTGGAATTTCAGAGCTTGATATATGTTGATCATACAAGAGAGCAAATCTGGGAAGTGATTGATAACTGTGTCGACTCCCTAGTCTTATACTAAACATGCCATACGTACCGAGCTGAGAGAGTTCTTCGCTATTCGAGATTTGCTATATCTTGCATGCTGGTTATTCATGATATACGTATACATATTTGCATTTGAACGATGATTTATGTAGTTAGTAGTAGAGGAATTGAGATTGAGTGTCAGCTCTCCAGGTATTGTCTTACTTGCGTGTTACTTGGTTGTGTGGCCTACATCAACAATCATCACATATCGTAAATTAAGACCTTCAACTTTTTAATAGATGTAGCTATTCTTATCCCAAACATCATCCTGGATGAAACTGACTAGGATCTTTGAACCAGTTTGTAACAATGGATGACCAGCAACAGTAGTTAAAAACTTTTCCAAGCCAGCTCTTCTTTTCTCAATGACATCATCATTGAACTTCTTAGAGAACAGAATCTTTGGAGGGATAGAAGGTATTATGACTCGTGAACTCTCTAGCTCTAATAGTTTCTTGAACTTCTCGAAATCAGAGTATCGGCGACGGACCGAACTCACCTTCTTTTTGAATAGTGGCAAATTCGTCTTGCACACCACCTCGTAGTCTGTATACATGTTTGAACCATAATTGTGTGTCTGTGGACTCTTTACCTCGATCTCCAAAAAGTTTTCTGGTTCACCATACAATTCATCAAACGATTGTTTATTGTTGTTGTTGATGTTGTTGGTTCTGTTATTGTTCTTGCTCTGTTGTTGTGATGTTGTCTGTGTTGATGGTTGTTTGTTTTCTTGCTGTGTTGACGAGAGTGACTCCTCAATCTCGGTGGAGAACGACTTGAATTGTCTCATTACCACTGGATCTCTTTGTTGACAGTTGGCTGGTTGTTTTATAAATGGACATTCTGCAACAACTTTCAGATATTTGATAAAAGATCATCGCTTCGAACCAAAAATGGCTTCACTATAAAGAGACGATAAACTACGAGCAATATTTGGAAACCAGCACGGGAATTGAGGCCCATGACTACTTGTATTGAGTGCTCTAAAGTAGTCTAGATCAATTCAAGAACTTTTTCTGCAGCACTGACGGAGATGCCAAAGTTATCAGGTTCGTCCAGTTGTTCAACAACTTTACCATCTTTGACGATCAAAGCGAATCTTTTGTCTCTGATGTTACCGAAGAATTGAGAGGCATCAATAGCCAATTCAGCTTCTTTGGCGAAGTCACCGGCTGGATCTGAGATGAATCTAACTTTACCTTCCAATTCAGAGTTGTTGGCAAGCAATTGGTCTTTCCAGGCTTTGAAGACGAAAGAATCGTTGACACCAGTGATGAAGATCTTGTCGTAACCTTTGGAAGCGAACTTGTCGTAGTTGGAAATGAAGCCAGGAACGTGAGAGGCGGAACAAGCTGGAGAGAAAGCACCTGGAACACCAACGATGATGGAGTTCCCGGTCTTGGTCAAATCAGCCAAATCGACTTCGTTGCCTGGAGAGTCTTCTCTTAAAGTGGACACTGAAGGGATGGTGTCGCCTTTTTGTAGACGGGCAATGGTGGAAGTGGAGAAGGCTCTCTTTGGAAGGACTCTGGTGAAACGTTGCATCATGGACTTTCTATCTGTGATTGGTCAGTTCAATGCTTCAATTAAAAACGAGGAACACCCAGCAATTTATACCAAAATTCAAATAATTCCCCAAAGTTGCGTAATAATAAAGTCATCGGCCGCGAAATATATTTCAGTCGGAATACGAGTATTATACTTATTTAAAGCTTCAAGCACTCACTATTGTTATAATGAGCTCGTCACAGCAATGGTTGAGACAACTATGTGCTCAGAATCTACCCAGAAACCTCTTCAAAGTCTCATACTCGCGGTCTTCTGGTCCCAGGCGGCCAGAACGTCAATAAGCTGAACACAAAAGCGACCATCAAGCTGCCTGATCTAAGGAATCAGCAATGGATCCCAACACCTGTTAAGCATATTCTGTCAGGAAACGACGAACTTGATGGACTTCGAGTCAAGCAGAAGTTTAGATACTTGACCAAGAGTGGAGACGTCGTCATACAGAACGATACGATGAGATCCACTAGTCAGAACTTGGAATTGTGTTTCGAAAAGTTCGTTCATGAGGTTAAGAACTCCATAGATATTATACAAGAGACAGATGAGGAAACGTTGAAGAAATGGGGTAAAGCGTAAGTACATAACTTCTACTTGTATGCAATTTATTATGAGACTAACTTATTTCACAGACGAGATAGATCCAACGAATCAAGATTGAAAGATAAGAAATTCAACTCATTGAAGAAACAATCGAGAAAAGTTCAATTCTAGACATTTAATAACTCAATGTATTACCCTTCTGTAGCCAGTAGTCTCTCTTTGTATCTTTGTCAACACTATTCTGTCTCTTTAGCTTCTGTGAGCCTCCTACTTCTTCTTCTTCATCATCTTCCTCACTGGCAGGTAATCCCATGAAATCATCCACGTTCTTCCCATCATCACGAGGTCCATTGTTTTCAGATTCGACCTCATTATCACTTGATGAAGCTTCAGAATAAACAACTTGACTCACAATCGATCTTCCATCATCATCATACATGGCTTCATTTACCACTAATGATCTCTCATCTTCGAAATCACGTTCTGTTCCTTTATACTTTATCACATTACCAAGAATAGACTTCCCTAGTCTATCCTTATATGTCATCTGTTCTAACTCATAACAAGAAGTGATCAACAACTTGAAGGCACCAAAGAACCCCTTTTTGATATCTCTGATATTAAAAGACCCTCTACTTATATTATTTGAAGAATCTGATGGATCTTGGATCGATAATGCAAAGGGACTTCTATCATTTCTCAAATCAGGATAGTAATGCTTATTCAGATAACAAACATTATCATCATCAACACATATAGCAACGTTATCATAACCGAAATCACGACCATATAACTCAAAGAACTCTATCAGCAGAACACCAAGATTCTCCATTGCATCAATTGTATTGGTAGTCAAACGAGGATGCAGTTTCAAGAAAGAATACACCATGCAAATAGTGGAATATCCACCAAGTCCACCCAGTCTCACATTGTTCAGTTTTCTAGTGTTTAAAAACTGCTTCACGATCAGCACGAGTTCTCTTAAAGCAGGCACCTCATTCAACCAACCTCTAATGATCTTGGCTGCTTCAATACCATTAGTTCTTTCAAAACTCACATCTATCTGAATGTTACTTTCACTCTCAACAAATTTAATGATGGGCACTTTTGTCTTTGCAATGACTTCCACATTATATGCCAATTTTCTTCGTTTCAAGAAACTGGAAAGTGAATACAACGAACTTCTATTATCATAATCCCCAGTCTTACTCACTATCACCATATCAATATCCGATCCCGGTAGATATAAATCTGTAGCGTACGATCCGAACACATGTACCTCACAATCTGGCCAGAACTCTGTTATGTTCTCTCTTAAGATTCTAACTGCTCTGTTTCTCATCTCTATTTCATCCTTCGATGGAGAAATATATGCCACGAAATCACGGATCTCAAAAGTCAACCAATCAGAGATCTCCTTCTGTGTAGAATGGTCATGGTCTTTGATCCAAGGATTGACTGAATTGATAAACTTGGCTTTCTTGCCTGTGTTTATGTGGGAATTATTGTCATCCATTGAGTATGCATCTTCATCATTAGAGAAGTGATCCTCGTCCTGTTCATCATCCTCCGAATCTGAAAACTTCAAAGATATGAAGTCCGTATTATCCGTAAGTTCATTTGCTGGCTTCAGAAGCTTCACTTCTTCCTTTTTGTAACTAACTTTACTACTGCTCTGTTCTTGTTCATCTTCACTATAGTCATCTATCAAGATCACATCTTGTTTCCTTCTCTTTCTATCCGAGATATTATCGGAATCGTGACTATCTATGGATATCACATCATGCACTTCAGTAGCTGCAAAGTCTTCTTCATCATCATGAGTACCTTTCTCCAGGAATCTATCAAGTTTAGAGTACTGATTTTCATGGTTCTTCGTCTTGAATACGTCGAATGTTTTCTTCACTTTTTGTCTGGTTTTGTTCAGAAACCCGCCTTTCTTCTTCACAACTTTATCAGCCATCTTGTCTCTTCAAGTAGAACCCAATTTAACCAACTGATCAAAGCACAGTCCAAGTCAAAACAAACTCATCGAACTCGCTTTGTTAAGGTGCAATTTTTCATGGAAAACCCTGTCGGTAGGCACCACAGAAATATGGTCATGAGCGATGTGAGCTTACTATTACTACTATAAGTAAGAAAGTCATGAATATGTTGATTATCGGCTATATGTGTATCATTTTCTCTTCTTAGAAGGACGAGCATTCTTCTCACGTTTCTTCTCTTGAATTTCTCTTTGTTTTCTGATTTGTTCAGTGGATTTGATCTCACTGCGTTGACCAGCTTTGTTGTAACCTTTAACATTGACACCAGATTCAATAGCTTTGGAGACCTTCTTCTTTTGTTTGTGGAAATCATCTCTGTATTTATCTGGAGCTCTAGGAGCATCACTCTTGTTGTGTTTGAATCTTCTGTTGTCATCTCCCTTTCTTGGGGTGAATTCAGTGACTGTTTCTCTTGATCCGATCTTCAAACCACCAATCTTCTTAGCATTCTTCCAGTTGTCAAATCTTCCTGATCTGAATGATGCTGGAATTTTCTGTCCACTTTCACCGATGATGTATTTCTGATCTGTGGATTTACTGTTAACATACTTGTGTTGTTTCTTATCCCATTGCATGGTTTGAGTCTGTTTGTGGTTTTGAACTTTATCATCATCATTCAAATCAAATGTGGCATTAGCAGCATCGTTAGCAAATCCAGTATTGATAGCCAATTGTTGATCTTGAATGACACTGGTTGGAGCGTAATGACTGATGAAGAAATTTGGATCTCTGAACGACTTCTTTGGTTTGGATTGAACGGTCTCAAATTCTTTTTCTAGTTCTGCGTCATTCACGGAATATCCAACTTCATTGGAGTCACCTTTCAAGATTTCATCTTCCAAGTTATGTGTCAACCCAGCAATTCTTTCTTTTTCCAAAAGTTCTTTCTTTTCTTTGGCTCTTCTTTGAATTGGTGCGATTTGTCTTCTTCTTGTATTCATCAAATCAACCAAACTATCATCTTTCTTACCAAATTCAAAGACAGTTTCTTTATGATAACGGTGTTTCAACTTCTCTAAGAATTCTAGTTTCTCATGTTCCAAATTTTTACCAAACAGAAGATTTTGCTCATCCCATCCACTGTTCTTGATCTCTCTAGCTCTCTTGACCGATTCACCACCGGCAGCAGTTCTAGTTCTGAAGTAAAGCTTTTCGGCTTTAGTAGAAACACCTTTCAGAACTTCCAAGTCGTAATCAGTGGCAATAATATGGTTGAACATTTCCATCATGCTTTCGATATTCAATCTTGGACAAGCACCAAGAACCATTCTATCAGTGTATGAAACTTTTGGTTCCACGTAAGCTTCGCCCAATTGTTCTTTCATCAGTTCACATTTCTTTTCATGCATTGGTGTCAATAGGATTTTCTTACCCAAGAAGATCTCCAAATCTAATAAGTATGGCAATTCGTTATCGGAGACGATAGAATAAGCCCAACCTTTATTACCAGCTCTTGCAGTTCTACCGACACGATGAATGAAAATCTTCGAAGAGGCAGGTAAAGAGTAATTGATAACGTTAGCCAAGACTGGAATATCGATACCTCTGGCAGCAACATCCGTAACAACCAAAATTGGTGTCAACCCTAAACGGAAATTGATCAATTGACGTTTTCTTGCATGCTGGTCTAGAGTACCGTAGATATAAGAGACGGCGTAACCTGCATCTTTCAACATTAGAGTGACGTACTCAACATGATGCCTCGTTGGAACAAAGACAATAGTGGAATGTGGGGATGGTAATTCATTGGCATGAGGTAATCTGACTTTCGTGAATGTTCTCTTTCTCTTGTTATTGCTTTTGTCAGCTCTAGCGTTTTCTCTTTCCTCATCTGATTCATCATCTTTTTTACTTATGGTATCAAGTTTCTTCAATTCTTCAACAGCGGCCAACGGCACTTTGATGACGTCCTGTATGATACTGAACAGATTAGCTTCTCTTTCATTTGCCTTGATTGAGATAAATGCCATTTCCAATTGATCAGAAATTTTACTTTCAGCATCAAGTCTAACCAGTATTGGATTTGTTAACCCTGCCTTAGCGAAATCAACCAACGATCTTGGTAATGTGGCAGAGAACAGTAATGACTGTCTGTTTGATGGTAATGCAGCGATCAATTCATTTAGTTGTTGTTCGAAACCCATTTCGAACAATCTATCGGCTTCATCGAAGACGATGTATTCAATGGATTTCAAGTCCAAGTTCATTTCAATCTTCAAATGCAGGAAACGACCAGGAGTAGCGACGATGATATCAGGATTCGACATCATCATTGAAAATTGATCTTCTAAAGAATCACCACCAATCAGTAGGATGCTTCTCAAATCTGAACCTCTGGAGAAGTCTTTGATGACTTTATATGTCTGGATAGCCAATTCTCTTGAAGGAGATAGAACAATAGCTCTAGCACCGACTTTAGCTGAATGAATTTTCAATTTTTCGACTAATGGTAGACAAAAAGCAGCAGTTTTACCAGAACCGGTTCTAGCCATACCAACGATATCTCTATTCTGTAAGATCAGAGGTATAGTTTTTCTTTGAATTGGAGTAGGTTGTTTAAAACCTTTCTTTTGGATGTTGTTCAAGATGAACTTTGATAACCCAAAACTAGCGAATGTACCAGCTTTGGCCTTGTTTGTTTGAGGTGTAAGATTGAAATAGTTTGAAAACTCAACGTCTTCCTTAGCTTTGGCTTTGGAATCTTCGTCATCTGAAAGTTCTAAGCTTGGAAATGCTTGTTTCTTCTCTTCGGTTTTTCTCTTCTTCAAAGGAGCAGTCTCTCTTTTCTCTTCTTCATCATCAGAGGAGATGATCTCATCTTGATAATCACCTTGTTCAACGTCACTGCCCGAGGAGTAGTCGTCAGAGTCTGACTCATTCAAGGCAATGTTTCCAGCAATATCGTAATCTTCCTCGTCACTGCTCATTATTCTATGCGTATCGTGGATAATGCGAGTAATTCACAGAGCTCATCTCTATATTTTTATTTAGCAGTAAGCCAAACAAAAAAAATTTTAAGAGGAGCACGGGGCTCCAAACGGCCCATATGGTTTCGCGATTTTTGATAATTCGCGAATTTTTATTATTTCCGCGAACTCGTAGTGTAGAAAGCTGTGCAAACTGTAAATCTCGTTTTTGCGGTTTGATTTTTTTGTTAGTACCGTGATATGCGTCCAATATGCATGAAATCGCTATTTAGTTCCACGAAAAAAGAAAAGATACGTTGCTATCGCTCGTAATTTACCATTTGAAAGCGAAAGTCATTTTTAGTGAGGGAAAATCGCATTTGTGCGATGTTGATGACAACTTGGAAAGGCTATATTTAGCAGATAGAAGCATATACAAAGCAAATAATAGTTGGAGAGATCTGGTAACTAAGACGCACAGCTCCTATCTGGGGTCTGTGGGCAGTGGGCAGTGGGGAATGTAGTGTCTACGCAAGGCAGAGAACATGTTAAATGTGGTATATTGTTTATTATTGGTGGGCTGAAGCAGCTGAAGCAGTTGCTAAATTGAGTCTATGCATATGGGGCGGTCACTTTTCCTGAGCCTAGAGCTAGGGTCACTTAGCAGTTCTAGCGGCGTACCCGCCTGGAGGACTGCCCAGACGAAGATATTTTTTAGCGCACCTTCCTCGCGAGAGCCAGAAATGGGAGCTGCACCTCAGTCTAAAAAAGATCATCCCGAACACCGAGTCGCATCAGATCACAAATCCTGGATCTACATATAAAACAAACAAAGACGACGTGAGAAATTTAGGAAAATCGTATTCCCCCCAAACATAAAACCACACCGTGAATCAGTACCAAACTACTCAGAGGACCATGCCAATAAGCCTACAACAATGACACATAACATGCCCAAGCTTGCCCGGTCCATCTCCCAGAGATCCATAACAAAGCTCAAGTCCTTCAGGTCAAAATACATACCCAAGAACATGCTCAATAAAAAATCCCTGTTTTCCGTGCTCACAGTGCTCCTGATATACGCTCTCATATTCAGTCTCAACCAGGACATATACGCTGAAACATCCTCTGGTGGCCTGGTTGGATACATATCAACTGCCACCAGCTCATTCACCAAAGAAAACCTTCATTCTGTGTTGTCGTCGGATGCTTTAAGTGAGGCTACCGATAAACTGTCCAATTTACTGCCCTCTTCAGATTTTGATACTGAGAATGAGAATCAAGAACCTGAGGCTGAACCCCCTGTACAATTTAACGATTACGTTGATACATATGATGCTAACGATCTGAGAACAAGACTTGCTAAAAAGTTCACATACGATAGAAACTCTGCCATACCCAACTATATATGGCAAACATGGTCCACTCGTCAAGACGGTGTTGATGATGATAAGTTGAAGAAATGCATCTCCACATGGGCACATCAAGATGGCTTTAAACACTTGTTAATAACGGATGACGAGCTAGAGGATATTATCACAGATTTCTACGGAATTGACTTCCCAGAAGTCGTGGAAGCCTTCAAAAGCTTGCCATTGGAAATTTTGAAATACGATTTTTTCAGATACTTGGTATTATATGCAAAAGGTGGTATTTACACCGACATTGATACTATGAACATTGTTGAAACTTCTAAATGGTTGGACTCTCCAGAACTTGTTTCTCAATACTTTGGAACAAATGTTACAAAGAACGACATTGGATTCATCGCTGGTATTGAAGGTGATAATGACAGATTAGATTGGAAGTACAAGCTTTCCAGAAGACTTCAATACTCTCAATGGACTTTGAAAGCTAAAAAAGGACATCCAATATTGAGAGAACTAATCAACTCCATTGTCCAAATAACACTAAAGAATTACAATCCTAGACTGAACCATGTCAAAATCCATGACGAATACTTCACTTTGTTGTCAGTTTTCACCATTCTTGAATGGACTGGTCCTGCTATTTTCACAGACTCAATCTTCAACCATATGAATCAAATATATGATCAAGTGAAACCAACAGATGAAGCTACTAGTCTCAATTATGTCAACAATAACCCAGTGCCAACTATAAAGCATACAGAATTCGGTGAGAATGAAGCCACCAGATACAAAGATATCAACCAATTTGAACCAGAAAAGGGCAAATTGATCGGTTGGAATAATTTCACTAGAATCAACCAACCTGTGTTATTCGATGACGTTGTGATATTACCCATCAACAGCTTCAATGGGTTTGCTGATGATATTGAATATCCAATCGATAACAAACTGACCTATATCAAACACGAATTTCATGGAACTTGGAAAGATCTATCCAACTAATTTATACCCCCATGATGTCTACCTCCAACACACAACGAACCCTTCTAGAGACAAGCACATACCGCTAGCTTGCTCTCTTAACGTGAACATGTCCCAAATACACGACTAATGTAATATTTATAGCCAATTGCTTGTAGATTGAAGTTCATCCGGAAGCGGAATAAATCGCTGATATCACGTGACAAATCCAATTTTTTTGTACTTTTTTCGCTGGCTGAAAACGGAAAGCTCCTTTTTATAAAGTTTCACTGTATTCAATTCTTGAAACTTGACAGCTTGAACTCGTCAAGATTGAAGATTGGCATTTCTTGTCTCAATTCGTCGTCTCAGCGTTCAGCAATTGGTTCCAGACCATTCAAGCTCTTTCAAAGCACTGAAATTCTATCGGTTTTTGCAACACTAGATCTGGATTTGTACTTGTCAGGGGTCAGCTGCTCTATATTTCAATCTATAGGATAAAAAGTGAACGAAAGACCATTGATAAATGCTCAATTGATTTGGAGAGAATACTTAATAGAAAGAAAAGACTGACACTCATCTGAATTCGGGCTCGATTGCATGCATACCAATATCTTGAAGAAACTCCATATCACTGGGAACCATCACAACAGCAATCAATCATCTGCTAACAACTCTTTAAATCCAAGCACTACCACTAGCTCATCCAGTTATAACATCCAGGAACAGAAAACAGACGCCAATATGGACTTCCAACAACAGCAACAACAACAGCAACATCAGCTGCAGTTCCCACCACAGCAGCAACAACAACAACCAGTGACACAATTATCACAACATCAAATTGCACAGAACAATGCTATCCAACAATCGCTCCTTCCTCAAAGATCCACAGTATCCAAAGGCAAATACAGTCTTACCGATTTCCAAATTATGAGAACTCTGGGAACTGGGTCCTTTGGTAGGGTTCATTTGGTTCGTTCGGTACACAATGGTAGATACTATGCTATCAAAGTATTGAAGAAAGCACAAGTTATCAGAATGAAACAAATTGAGCACACCAACGATGAAAGAAGAATGTTGAAACTTGTCGAACATCCATTTTTGATCAGAATGTGGGGAACTTTCCAAGATGCAAAGAATTTATTTATGGTTATGGATTATATTGAGGGTGGTGAACTATTCTCTCTATTGAGAAAGTCTCAGAGATTCCCAAATCCTGTTGCAAAATTTTATGCTGCTGAAGTTACTTTAGCTATTGAATATCTGCACAGTCATAATATCATCTATAGAGATTTAAAGCCTGAAAATATTCTATTGGACAGAAATGGTCATATCAAGATAACCGATTTCGGGTTTGCCAAAGAAGTCACAACAGTCACATGGACACTGTGTGGTACTCCAGATTACATTGCTCCTGAAGTGATCACTACTAAACCATACAACAAGTCTGTTGATTGGTGGTCTTTGGGTATCCTAATCTTTGAAATGTTGGCAGGTTACACCCCATTCTATGATTCCACTCCTATGAAGACTTATCAGAAAATTCTAGCGGGAAAAGTGAACTACCCATCTTTCTTACATACAGATGCCATTGACTTATTATCAAGACTGATCACTTCAGATCTGACCAGAAGACTAGGAAATCTGCACAACGGTCCAGCCGATATCAGAAACCATCCATGGTTCGCTGAAGTTATCTGGGAGAAACTGCTAGCTAAGGATATCGAAACTCCATACGAACCTCCAATCACCGGTGGTATTGGTGACACTTCCCTGTTTGATCATTATCCTGAAGAACAACTGGATTACGGTGCCAATGGCGATGATCAATATGTCCAATACTTCCTTGACTTCTGAACCATCACCCTTGCCGGCGATTTCTTTGACGTTTCAATTCTTTTACTTGTTTAATGTTATATAAATACAGCCTCACACGACTTGAGCTTGTTTGTAACTTACCGCGGTCATATTATCAAATTCAATTAGCCGAGATGAGCATGATCAGAAATGTAAACACGAAAAAATCTGAAACAATAACAAACAACGAAGGTTCTGGGAATGTTCACCACAACCAACTCGCTCACTTCTTCTTATCATCACATCGTCCATTTAGATTACTCAGCTGGTGCCTGCGCTCACGATACACTCCCTTCTTTTGCCGCACCTGAATATCCAATATAATGAAGAATCTTCATTCCCCTTCAGGCTCAGCACCATACAGAAGTCGCTCCAACAACAGTAATAGAGCTCCATCCTCTTTGAAACGTTCATCTGATCTACTCGCGATGGAACAGGAATTGCGTGAACTATTGAAGAACTCTAACCTCAATTACAAACAGAAACGGGCTTTTGATGAAATGCTTGAGTCAATATTCGATCTGTTCCAAACTCCATTATCAACGACTCATGGTGATCCAAACGTCAGACCAGAATCATTGATTGATGCTTCATCTGTTGCCCTCTACGGAAAGATGCAACTTTTAGTGTCTGCGTTGACTTCTCTGATAATGAATGAAGAAGAAGCATCAAGAGTAGAGGAGTTTAATGAAACAACAAGAGATAAAAGACTTCATAACGATTATGATAATACTTCTTTTGGGAATAATTCATCAACTGAGTTTTCTGAGGATGAGCATCACAGTGGTCACTATGATAATGGTATCAATATATTGCAACAACAGCACCAACAGCACCAACCCAATAACTCTATATACGGCAGCATATTAAATAGTCCTGTCTCGACCCATTCACGTCCATATAGTCCTATTACCAGACAAGACTTCCACACAAACTCACCAAGTTACCTGAGTCGATCCACAATGGATCACACATCTAATCTACGACCAATTAACAACTATGAAAACGAGCAACAACATAGACCACAATTTCAAGCCATGACTACTTCAGTTCCAAGATCCTTCTCACATCAAACATCCACTACATCGATGTCATCATCATCAAGACAACGTCCTTCATCGATGTATATCAGCTCAAACTTGAATGATGCATACAATCAAAGACCGATGCATTCTTCACCACAACAGTTTTCTAGAAGATCATCCATGATCTATGAACAACCAGCTGAATATCGTCAAGATTATCAAATTGATAGTCCTGCACGGTATAGAAACCAGTATATGGAACTGAGCAATTCAGTCTCAAGTTCAGCAAAGAAGCGGTACTCTATGAGATTTTGAAGTCAGTTGCATAAAAAAAGTGGTATCAATGATTACGTATAACATCATAGATTCTACACATGATCAATGACGAAATTAAAATAAATGGACTTTTTAAACTAATATACCTGTATTTTGAGAGTTTTTTTTTGGAGAATATATGTACATGCAATGGGTTTTGTTAATCTTTCGTATGTATGTAATGCTTTTACTCCAAAGAGACTTTAGCACCTAGTGCTTCCAAAGTAGATTTTATCTTTTCAGCATCTTCTTTTGTGACATTATCTTTCAAGATTTTTGGAGCAGCTTCGACGAATTTTTTAGATTCAACAAGTGATAGACCTAATAAACCTTTGACTTCCTTAATGATCTTTGGTTTAGATTTTGGATCGAATGACTCAAGTTTTATAGAGAAGATGGTTTGTTCTTCTTGGACTTCTTTAGCTGGAGCATCTTCTTCAGCAGCTGGGGCAGCAGCTGGAGCGGCACCGGCAGCAGGGAATGAGATGTCTGGGATGTTCAATTGGGTTTTCAATTCACCAATTAAACTGGAGGTTTCTAAAAGGGTCAATTTAGAGATTTGTTCAACAATAGCTGATATTTTTGGGTCAACTGGAGTGGCAGGTTGGGCCTCTGAGGAGTTGAATCTTGCGAGCACTGGGGCTCTTCTTGGTGTGAAACGTGCAGCAGCACGGAATGCAGATTTTCTGGCGATGGAATACATATTTTTCTTCAACAGTTGAAACAATCTGTGCCAAATTTGAATTGATTGATTTAACGATTTTTCATGTTGTTGAACGGAAAATTTGAAAAAAAAAACAAAACTGTGCACAAACCGTCACAACGGTGTATTTGTGTCGCGAAGTTGGTTTATTCGCGAATTTGTGGATGTTGATTTTCAATTTATTGGACCAGTTGAAAGGTCAAAACAGAGTGAGAAATCGTACTTTCTCACCACTTTCAACCGTCTCTGTGCTGCTCTTTCTCATCATGACTTCATTCAGATTCTGCCGTGACTGGTAAGTGATGGTTATATGTCATTTTGCCGCTGAAGTAATACGATTACTAACAGTGAAATTATAGTAACAATATGTTATATCCAAAAGAAGATAGAATGAATAACGAGCTTCTGTTTGAATGCAGAATCTGTCAATATATCGAGAAGGCAGCTACACCTTTGGTATACCGTCATGAACTGGTCTCCAATATAGGGTGAGTTCAACCCAGATGATTTTAATGTGACATTACTAACAAGTTCAATAGTGAAACTGCTGGTAGTATCAGTGACTTGGGGTCAGATCCAACGCTACCGAGATCAGACAAAGAGTGTCCCAAGTGTCATGCACATGATGCTGTCTTCTTCCAGTCTCAACAGAGAAGAGCTGATACTTCGATGATTTTGTTCTATGTCTGTGTGGTATGTTCTCATGTTTATAGAAGTGTGTGATCTAAAGGGGAGGTTTCTGCAGCTTATCAAAAGCAAAACAAAAAAAAAGTTGAGGCGTTTCAATTCTTTCCAGTGTCTGGATCAGCTGTACTATTACATATACATCTTCATTACTACTTTAGAATATAGTGTAAGTTATTCAATAGGCATTGCACCGTTTTCGCGAACTGAGACTTATTCATGATGATAATTCTTTAGTGCTTACCTTGAACATACATCACCATCAGGTAGAGCCATATCAGCGAATAAGATGGCCATTCCAAAAGAGATCGAGTCTCTAGATCCACGCACACTGTCCGATGGTGATCTCAAAAAACAGCAGATCAAGTATGATGAGCTTGAAGATAAGTGGACTTTCAATGACGACCAGTCCATATATGAGTTCAGTCAGGTTTTGGAAAGATGGATACCATCAGAATCTAGCAATGATGACATAACTGAAGCACAAAAAGAACTTCTTGAGAAGAAGAGACTGAAGCTGATGGAGATGAAGGAAGCTAAGCTAAAGCAACAACTGATACAGAAAAAAGAACAGAAGCAGAATTCTTCAGTATATGTGTCTAATCTTCCATTAGATATCGATCTAGCTGAATTGAAACAAATATTCACCAAGTTTGGTGTTCTAGCTGAAGATCTTCTCACAAACAAACCAAAAATAAAGCTGTATCAGGATGGTAATGGCAAATTCAAGGGTGATGCTCTCATAACTTATCTGAAGCCTGAAAGTGTCAATCTATCAATACAGATGCTGGATGAAACATCATTGAGACCAAATGGGCCACCGATCAAGGTTGAGAAGGCTGCATTCAATGATAGATCACAGAAAGACGATACAGAAACCTCAGAAACGAGCAACAAGAGACAATTGACAGAAGAAGACAAGAAAGTTATTAAGAAGAAGTTCAAATCATTAAAGGACAAAACTGAAGACTGGAATGGTGATGATGACACTGTGAATCCAAGATGGCTACGAACGGTGATCTTGAAGAGAGTGTTTACTTTACAAGAACTGAAGGAAGATCCATATGCGAAGAAAGACATTGAGGACGATATCAGAGAAGGTTGTGAGGAGATAGGCCCAGTTGATAAAATCATTCTATTCGATCAGGAAGAAGAAGGGGTGGTCCTAGTTCGTTTCGTGAACGGTGACATGGCTGTGAAATGTATTGATAGAATGGATGGTAGATTTTTCGGAGGTCAGAAGCTTATAGCGATGAGATACAACGGTGAACAATTTAACAAGACAGAACCAGTCGTGAAAATGCTTGACAATGACAATAGTGATGAAGCAGATAGATTGGCTTCTTTCATCAACCAAAATACATGAAATGGTATCGATATATCGTTCAACGTAGTTCATCAATATACAAGAAATATTATATAATTCACACAAGATAATTACCCAATCAGGAAGTCAACACTCCTGATGTTTTTTCAGATTTTTTTCTTCAAATCAACGAAAAACTTGCCAAAAAACAGCTGAACAAGCTCAACAGATCTTCGCATTAACAAAGCAATTTCCACAAAAATGCCTCCAAAGAAACAAGTCGCTGAAAAGAAACTCCTTCTAGGTCGTCCAGGTAACAACTTGAAATCCGGTATTGTCGGTTTAGCCAACGTTGGTAAATCTACCTTCTTCCAGGCCATCACTAGATGTCCTCTTGGTAACCCAGCCAATTACCCATTCGCTACCATTGATCCAGAAGAAGCCAGAATCACCGTTCCATCCTCTCGTCTAGACACTTTGGTTGAGAAATATAAACCAAAATCTATCGTTCCAGCTCACATCACCGTTTATGATATCGCTGGTCTAACTAAAGGTGCTTCTGCTGGTGAAGGTTTAGGTAATGCCTTTTTATCACACATTAGAGCCGTCGATGCCATCTTCCAAGTCGTCCGTTGTTTCGATGATGCTGAAATCATCCACATTGAAGGTGATGTTGATCCAATTCGTGATTTGGAAATCATTTCAACTGAATTAAGATTGAAAGATATCGAATTTGCTGAAAAACATTTGGAAAATGTCTTGAAATCCACCAAGAAAGGTGGTCAATCTCTAGAAGTCAAGAAAGCTAAAGAAGAAGCTGCTCTTGTTGAGAGAATCATCCAATTGTTGAAAGACGGTCAAAGAGTTGCCAACCAAACATGGACTCCAAAAGAAATCGAAGTCATTAACACCATGTTATTATTGACTGCCAAATCATCCATCTACTTAATCAACTTGTCAGAAAGAGATTATGTTAGAAAGAAGAACAAACATTTGCTAGGAATTAAAGAATGGGTTGACAAAAACTCTCCAGGTGATATCATTATCCCATTCTCCGTTTCTCTAGAAGAAAGATTATCTCATCTGGAAACCGACGAAGAAAGAGAAGCTGAAGAGGAAAAAGTTGGTGCCAAATCACAACTACCAAAGATCATCTTAACAATGAGAGAGAAATTAGACTTAATCTCTTTCTTCACTGCCGGTGAAGATGAATGTCGTGAATGGACCATCAGAAAAGGTACCAAAGCTCCACAAGCTGCCGGTGTTATCCATAACGATTTGGAAAAATCATTCATCCAAGCTTTAGTTACCAAGTATGATGATCTAATTGAATACGGTGACGAAAAATCCGTTCAAGCTGCTGGTAAACTATTGGTCAAAGGTAAAGATTACGTTGTTGATCCTTATGACATCTGTTTCTTCAAATCTGGTCTAGGTAAGAATAACTAGAATCTGATCGTATAGAAACTCACTGCGGTGTTCAATACCATTAGCTTTTGCATCCAATTATGACTACAAATTGTAATGTTAGTAGTAGTATCAAACATGAATGATTTAGGTATCTATATACAGTATGTCTTTATGGATCACATTGGACGCTTAAAACAACGACCATCCTTTTTCCTTCTTCTTTTCACGTTGATCCTTTGGAACGAAAGCGTCGATTTGATCTTTGATTCTCACAGGACCTGTTTCATTATCATAGTTTCTACCTAGTGCATCGACAAACTCACCATCAGAGTCCATGAGGTAGAAGAAAATAGAATGATCCACCAAGTAATCTTGTCCAGCTTTGACGTTCTCTGGTGTTGAAAAGTAAACTCTGTATTGCTTACATGCGTTTTTGACGTTTTCATAAGTTCCAGTTAAGCCGATGATGGAAGGATGGAAATCGGTCAGGTACTCTTTCACAACAGCTGGGGTATCTCTAGCAGGGTCACAGGTGATGAATATTGGTTGAAGTTCATAACCTTCCTTCTTTAGTTGATCCAACCAAACACCAAGCTTATCTAGTTCATCAGGACAGATATCTGGACAGTGAGTGAATCCGAAATAAACGACAGAGAACTTTCCCTTTAGGTTAGCTTCTGTGAAACGTTCACCATTATGATCTATTAGGTCGAATGGGCCACCGACTAGTGGTTTACCGTACCCTCTATTGGCTTCGGCATCTTGTTGGACTTGCAGTCTCTTCTTTTCACTTGTGAAGAAAGCATAGAACCCACCACCGACTAGGATTAATAAAACAGCGGCTTTCCATGAGGCAAACTCGATGTTTGATGCCTTCATACTTTGTGATTGTGTGACTGAAGCACCGATAGGTATTCTACTTAGGGGTTTTCTCTTTGGAGTTGCTTCTGATGATGATGGTGGTGGTGGTGGTGGTGGTGTAGTTTTTTGCTCATTTAGATGTCTAAATGACTGTGACAAAAGACGGGTTTGGGACCGCACTGAACTCTTTGCAACTGGTGACAGATAAGCACATCTTCTTGTTACGTTTCTCAACATTTTGTGTTAATACTCTTCGCTGTGATGAGCTTTAAACAACATCAAATTGAAAGCCCGATTTGAAGAACATTTGATATTGTTGGTAAGCGCACTAAATTTTGTTTTTTTATAATTAATATTCTACTTTGGGCAATTACTGTTTTTAGACACAATTAGATGCTATATCCGCATTAGGTAAAAGGTAAACAAAAATATACAGATGCGCCCTGGAACGAAAATGAAAACAAATAAAGAAATGGCTTCCTGTTCTTTGACACTTCTCCTTCTTTTCAGCAGAAACAGTCCGCCGAACAACATCAACCACAATTAACACAACACCAATGGCTGACCCGTTCAACGACGACTTCAGGATCGACAGACCTTTATCGGCCGTCACTCACACATCTCCAAGAAGATTCCAGTCCAGCGTTGCCAGTCCTCCACCTCACCAACCAGCTCTACACGGGTTTCAACAGCAGCAACAGACCGCCGCCAGTAACAGATACTCTCCTAGTGTTGCATTCGGTAGAAGAGCCCATCAACAGGAAGATGCATTCCAATCTCCATACTCATCTCCAACCAAGATCACAAGTAATCCATACCAAAGTGGTGCCGGTGAATTGACTCCAAGAGCACAATGGGCCGAGCTTGAATCTCCAAAGAGAAAGAAGCAAAGCACAGTTATAGTGATTGATGATGAAGAAGAAGAGGAAGACGATGTCTATGGCAGAAACTCCACTTATAACGAGATCCATCGCTCTGGCACAAGAAGCTCTAACTCAACCACTGCAAGCTCTGCAAGAATCCTACCCCCACCAAGACCTATCTTCTCAGCTAGTACTTTTGCTGCCGCTAATGTGAACTCCAGCTCTCGTGGTAGCTCTGGTCCTTTTGAAGCTTTCCCAAATGAACGTGATGGTAGTAGAGTCTCTAGTGGTAGCACAATTGATTACGAAGCCGAAGATGCCTTTAACGAAAAATTGGAAGCTCAACACACAGCATATAGTGGTTCCACCGTTGATGATTATGATCATGATAGTCATTATGTGACTCGCAAACATGTCGCTTTCACCGCAAATGATGCTAGTGACGAGCCAAGTCATGAATTTGATGATGCTATAATGTATGAGGTTCCATCTGATGCTCAACCTCGTCGTCATAGATCAATGGTCAGAAAACAAGTCCAGCCTGTCAACGGTAACTTGATCCTTGAAAATCCTGTTCCAAGTAAACTAGCTTCATTCCTACCAAGAAGAGATGAAGATGAATTCCTTTTCATGAGATATTCAGCTTGTACTGCTGAACCGGATCAATTCAAAGAAGCTGGTTTCACCTTGAGAGCTGCTAAGTATAACAGAGAGATTGAACTTTGTGTCTGTATCACCATGTACAATGAGACTGAAGTGGATTTCACCAGAACTATGCACGCTGTTATGAAGAATGTTGCTCATCTATGTTCAAGAAACAGAAGTAGAATCTGGGGCCCAGAAGGATGGAAAAAGGTTCAAGTGGTCATAGTCAGTGATGGTAGAGCCAAGATCAATGAGAACGTCCTTGATGTTTTGGGTGCTATGGGTGTTTACCAAGAAGGTATCGCCAAATCATACGTTAATAACAAGGAAGTCAAAGCACATCTGTTTGAATACACCACTCAAGTTTCATTGGATCCAAACTTAGAGTTCAAAAGTGCAGAAATTGGTATTGTTCCAGTTCAAATCTTGTTCTGCTTGAAAGAAAAGAATCAAAAGAAAATCAACTCACATCGTTGGTTATTGAACGGCTTCTGTGAAGTGTTGAAACCTAAAGTCGTTGTTCTATTAGATGTCGGTACCAAACCAAATTTGACTGCATTATATCACTTATGGAAAGCATTCGACAAGGATTCAAACATTGCAGGTGCTGCTGGTGAAATCAAAGCTCTGAAAGGTAAAGGGTGGAGCAAGTTACTAAACCCGTTAGTCGCATCCCAAGATTTCGAGTATAAAATGTCCAACATTCTGGATAAACCATTAGAATCATCATTCGGTTATATCTCGGTCTTGCCTGGTGCTTTGTCAGCTTATCGTTACAAAGCTCTGAAGAATCACGAAGATGGTACTGGTCCATTATTCTCTTACTTCAAAGGTGAATCATTACATGAAGGACCAAACAGAGATGTCTTCTCCGCAAATATGTACCTTGCTGAAGATAGAATCCTATGTTGGGAATTAGTGGCCAAGAAAGGCGAGCAATGGTTATTGAAGTACGTCAAAGAAGCTAAAGGTGAAACCGATTTACCAGAAACTGTTCCAGAGTTCATCTCTCAAAGAAGAAGATGGTTGAATGGTGCTTTGTTTGCTGCTCTATACTCCCAAACTCATTTCAGACAGATTTGGCAAACCAATCACTCTTTTGGTAGAAAGGCGTTCCTACATATCGAGTTTTTCTACCAATTTATCCAGTTGTTATTCTCATGGTTCTCCATTGGTAACTTCTACCTTACTTTCTACTTCCTTGTTGGTTCATTGAGTGGTAGTGACATCATTCCAAATAATGGTGGATTCTGGTTATCTACTATCTTCAACTACATCTGTATCTGTGTTTTATGTGCTCTGTTCATCGTTTCTATGGGTAACAGACCTCAAGGTGCCGAACATCTGTTCATCACATGCATGGTTCTACTATCGCTTTGTTCAGCATTTGCATTGGTTTGTGGTTTGGTCTTCGTCTTTAAGACTCTGAAAGAACCAAGCGGAGCTACTTCATTCATCAACATTGTCGTTTCATTGCTATCAACTTACGGTTTGTATGTCATCATGTCAATTCTATACATGGATCCATGGCACATCATCACCTCGTCGGTTCAATACTTTCTTCTGTTACCATCATACACTTGTACACTACAGATCTTTGCCTTCTGTAACACGCATGATGTTTCATGGGGTACAAAAGGTGACAACAATCCAACAAAGAGTTTGGGTAAGGCTGTCATCAAAAGAGATAGTGATGGTCATGAGATTGTTGAAGTTGATATGCCAGCTGATCAATTGGATATTGACAGTGCATACAAGGGATTATTGAATAACATCTCGATCCAAAGAGTCAAGAACAAGACACCAACAAAGGCTGAAAGACAAGCAGTCCCTGATGATGATTACTACAGAGATGTTAGAAGTAGAGTTGTGCTGATCTGGTTGATGAGTAACTTGATTCTAATCATGAGTATGACTCAAGTGTTTGATGTTGAGAAAACCGCAAGTAACAAATATTTGGCATTCATCTTATGGTCGGTTGCTGCTTTAAGTTTGTTCAGAGCTGTTGGATCTCTCTACTTCTTGGTCAACAAATACACTCGTGCCATCATTGAAGCCAAACATAGATGGGAAGATCGTTCAGGTAATGCAAGTGAAAACTCTGTTACAAAGAACTTCTCACTCAAAAAACTGTTCAAGTCCGAATCATCTTGAACAATTGATTATTATACCCCCTTTTTACAATAGAGACTTGACGTTATTACATTGTATGTAGAGACTCTTTACGATAATGAAACTCAAAACTCGAGAACTTGAACATTGACGTACTAATCTCTTTTCAACTTGATAGGAACCGCATAATAGCCCAAAGCTCTTGAGTTATCAGTAGCCTTGGAATGTGCCTTTGATCTATGACTCTTAATGAAGCGCTCCGTCTCAATTGTGGTGATGAAGGGAGACGAGCCAACAAAAGAAGATATACCAGTTGAAGATGGAGTAACTGGACTAGGATGCTCGACATGATTCTCATCCTTAACTGGACTTAGTGAGACTTCATTGACACTGTTGTGAGAAGGTACAGGGCCAGGGAATTGAAGATCTGGCATCTCATCGTCTCTAGAGTTGACACAGGTTGCAGAATCATCAACGGCAGTCTCGCCTGATAGTTCACATCTGAGAGGAGAAGAGGAGATGGTCAATACTGAAGACGTCTCTTGACTTTTTACACCTGTAGTACAGGCCCAAGAAGTAGATGGATCGTTTTCTGGCTCGTATGAGAAGAAAGGACTCATGTCCCTTCCGATCTTTCTAGATTTGAAATGGTCAGGGATCTCTTCAGTGACATCATCATGGACAACAACATCATCCAGTCCTCGTTTGGTTGGTTTCTTGACAGAAAGGTACTCAGCAGTATCAGTCCCTTGGGTAGTCTCCCATAACCAGTCAGTACTTGTTAATGTACCGTGACGTTTCTTCTCAATAGTGTCATTAGTTGAAGATGAGGAAGAAGATGGAGCCCTTTTCAGTGCATACAGCAACTCACCAGCTTTCTTTGAGCGTAACAAACGTAAAGCAGAGACAGTGGACTTGTAGATAGGGAACTGTTTGAGTGAGCGATGAGAATGGAAGTTGTTCAGCGGTGATATATCAAAGAACGTTTGGCCAGTTTCCAAGTCAAATATACCGTCTTCGTCTGATGGTTGGTACCCTTCGTCAGCGTCTTCGAAGTCCATTATAAGCAGGGGGTTTTGAAAGTGCAGCAAATAGGTGAAGCGAGGTTGAAGTGGAGGTGTATCTGTGCATGTAGATCATGTAGTATCTTGTTTTATTGTGCAGTATTTGGGTCAATGACACAAAACCAGTTTGTTAGTAGAACTCATGTCCACAAAAAAGAAAGATACCTACCGAACAATCTGCAACCTGCAAAAGGGAATTCCAACATGCAGCAGCAGAAGGAGATAGGAAACAAGAATACAGCTAGTAGGATCAACAATGATTCATAAATTTCATGATTTTATTTTTCAAGTGTTTAAATATATAAAGTTAGGGTCTAGATTAGAAGTTGATTGGTTTATCAAAAGTGGCTAGAGCAGCTTCTTTGAAAGCTTCAGATAGAGTTGGATGAGCATGACAAGTTCTGGCAATGTCTTCGGTGGAAGCACCGTATTCTAGAGCCAAACCAGCTTCAGCAATCATTTCACCGGCATTTGGACCAATGATGTGAACACCTAAAACTCTTTGAGTTTCAGCATCAGCTAAGAATTTAACGAAACCTTCAGTGTCCAAATTGGTTTTAGCTCTTGAGTTAGCAATGAATGGGAATTTACCAACTTTGTATTTGATACCAGCTTCTTTCAATTGTTGTTCGGTTTGACCAACCCAAGCGACTTCTGGGTGAGAGTACATAACTGATGGGATGTTACCGTAGTTGACATGACCGTGACCATGTTTCAAGTATTCAACAGCAGCGATACCTTCTTCTTCAGCTTTGTGTGCTAACATTGGACCAAAAGTGACATCACCAATGACTCTAATGTGTGGGTGTTTTGATCTGAATTCAGAATCAATGACTAGACGACCTCTCTTGTCAACTTCAAGATCCAGAACTTCAGCGTTCAATCCTTCAATGTATGGTCTTCTACCAATGGCAACTAGTAGCACATCGGATTCAAGTTCTTCTTTCTTACCGGATTTGACGTTTTCAACTTCGATTTTGACGATTTCACCTTCTCTGGTACCAGATAGAACTTTAGTTCCAAGTTTGAATTTCATACCTTGTTTTTGTAGGAATTTTTGGGTAGTTTTGGCAACTTCATCATCCATGGAAGCACCGATGGCACTTTGGAATTCAACAATGGTGACTTCAGAACCTAATCTAGCGTAAACAGAACCCATTTCTAGACCAATAATACCACCACCAATGATGGTTAGTTTCTTTGGGACTTCTTTCAAAGCTAGAGCACCAGTAGAGGAGACGATTCTTTCTTCATCGATAGTGATACCTGGGAATGGAGTAACTTCAGAACCAGTGGCAATGATGATGTTTTCAGCTTCCAAAAGAGCATTTTCACCACCTTCAATGGCTTCAACTTGGACTTTGTGTTCATCAACAAAAGAACCGGTACCCTTGTAGTAAGTGACACCGTTCTTCTTGAACAAAGACTCAATACCACCGGTCAATTGATCAACAACGGTATCTTTGGCCTTTTGGAATTGAGCAATGTTTAAGCTAACATCACCAACGTCAATACCTCTTTTCTTAGTATCGGTTTTGATTTGATGGTATAGCTGAGAGTTATTTAGCAAAGCCTTGGATGGAATACAACCGACGTTTAGACAAGTACCACCTAGTCTTCCTCTTTTCTCGATACAGGCAGTATCGAAACCTAGTTGGGCAGCCTTGATAGCAGCGACGTAACCACCTGGACCGGCTCCGATGATGACAAGGTCGTGCTTCTTGGTGGCACCAGTGGCCAAAGTACGGATCTGTGAGCTGAGACGCGCAACAGGACGGATTTTGTTGAATCTGAGCATTGTTTTGCAGTGATTTGTTAGTTGTTCTGTTTGCCTCTGTTGTTAGTTTCTGATTTTTAGCGGGTTTTTTGGTTTGGTGATGTTTTTATTGGTCTTTTTACCCGGATCCAACGCGGAAACAGCCTTTGGTGACTGTACTTTTCGGGTCAATTGATCTTCTATTTACATATAAACTACACCATTCTATTCCTGAGATCGACAGCTCTCTCATGGTACTAGCTAATTTAGAGCTACTCTCAAATTAAGCATTTCAATACTACTTATATCAATCTCATCACTTTCCCCAAAGAAAACTTTCCGTGGGTGCCCTAAAATTTTACTCGTGGAGTACATGTCCCGTTTTCACAGGGATTCGCGGTAATTTATTTATACAAAATTCTAGAAAATAGCCTACTGATGTGCCCTGTTTTTACATTTCTCGTGCATCATATGATTTGTATCTATATTGACACAAATTTGAACTAGTCTATTCACTCTTCAAGAAAGCATCAACGATATCACAAGTCGAGTCAACACCCCATTCGACACGTCTGGTTTGTTTTCTACCACTGACCAAGTCACTAGTTCTTATTTTCTTCTGTAAAAAGTACTGTAATCCTCGTAAGAACGATCTCTGCTCTTGACACTTTCCTAGTCTTTCGATCAGCAGTGTGTCTTGGAACTTCAAATCACTGGCCTTGGACTTCTTCGATCCACTTCCGAACGCAGCGACTTCTGATTTCTTACCGATGGTATCAAAGAATGAGATCAATAGCACTTCTAGTAGTAAAGTAGTATCTGAGTTCAGTGACACAAAGTTGATGTTCTTCAACGAGTGTAGAGGTAATGTACCTTCAGCAATCAGCACACCAAAGAACTTTCCAAGATTCACTGATCTTTGTAAAAGAAAGTCTTCATCTTGTTGAATCATGTTACGACTCAAGTTCTTGAAATATTGATCACCTTGGTTCTCATCTTCACTATCACTGTTGTCATCTTGTTCACCTTCAACTTCTTTCAACAAATCCCAGAAAGTAAACTGTAACGTCTTTCTTAAAGTATGAGATGAGGACAACTTATTAGCTAGCAGACCATAGTATGGGTTATAGACTTTCTCGATAGACACACAGTGTAGTAAGATCTTCGGAATTTCACGTTCCTGAGACTTCTTCAATCTCAGTTTGTCTAGCTTGGTGAAGGCCTCGATATAATCATTCGAGGACATGATACTGATGAAGATTGCCCTTCTGATATCAGTGTTCATTCTCTGTGATCTTGCTAACTCCATCCAATTTGGTTCAGCGGTATCCAAGATATCGTTCAGTTGTTCTTCATCAACAGTAGCTTCAACTTTTGTAGCTTCACTGTTTCCTTTCCATGCAGCACCAACTAACCACCATTTACCTTTGGTTTCAACGCTATGGATGTCATCTAAGGTGACTTGTAAAGCTTCATGGAACTTGTTGTTGTTGATCGAACCAAGAACCTTTCTCATTCTTGTGATCAGATTGTGTGCTAGTTCATTGTTCAATTTCGATTTGTTGTTCTTCAAGTTTGTGATAGTTTCGATCAAGAATCTAGTTCTTGGATTTATCTCTTTGGAGTTGTAGTTCTTTTGTAGTGTGATGATGATCTCCTTTAACGAGTTTGGATCATCGACTCTCATTTGTTGACCGGCGTTCTTCACTATTCTCAATAACAGTTCAGAGTTCAGTTCAGATATATCTTCAATCAGTGCTCCAATCAAGTTGTATAGCAGTTTGCATGAAACTATCTGGAAAGAATAGCATGAGGTCAATAAAGAGATCAAATTTCCACTAGCTTTCGAGTCATGTTTCTTGTAATAATCCTCATACTTCTCAACTAATGTTTGAATGAAGTAAGCACCAACCTCAACACCTTGCAGTCTATAAACTGCCCCAAGTAAAGCAGCATGTAGAATGACAAATGTGTCCAATAATGTACCTTGCATGACGATACTCTCCAAAACAATAGAAGTCAAACACTCAGTGACGACTTGACGGGGATTGTCCATATATACGGCATTGATATCATTCACAATAGTCATCAAGTTGGCTTCGGAAAGTTTATTCAATGGACCTTTGATTGATCTCTTGATTCTGATGGTTTGTTCAGAATCCCCAGAACTTTGAAGCTTTTGTCGAAGTGCAGGTGGGATATATTTCCCTGTTGCTGACGCTGGTGCAACGTAAGGGTTTTCTTTAGGTTCAGGTCTTAACACATCACCTGTTTCTTCCTCATCGTCATCTTCAAGTTCACCGTCAAGATCACTGTCAAAATCTGAGGAATTAATTTCATCATCTGAAGAGAACGGATTCTCGACTGTTTCTCCATCTTCTCCGTCCCCTTCTTCTTCTTCGTCTTCATCATTGTCGTCTAGATCTTCTTCCTCATCTTCGTCTTCTTCAGGAACATCAGAGAGAGACTCAGTTTCGGAATCTTGTTCATAATTACCGTATTTGGCACCATCATCTTCGCCATAGTTGTCAAGAAAGTCCAATCCATCAAGTAGACCACCTAATCCATCATCGTCATCGTCCTTCAGATCGCTTAGCTTGGTAGACTTTAATCCTAGTTTCTTAGCGTAATATTTGATGTCATCTTCATCTCTTTGTAACAACATTGAATCTTGAGGAGTGACATATCTTTCCTTAGCCTTCTTTTCTTTTTTATCTTTCTTTTCCTTCTTCTCCTTTTTCTCTATCTCCTCCTTCTTGACTTTCTTCTCTTCCTTCTGCTTTCTCAACAGCTCCATTGTTTCTTCTGCACTTGGTTCAGCGGATTTCTTCTTAGCTTCTTTCTTCGCTTTCAAGAGAGCCATCGTCTCTTCGGCAGTGGTTGGTTCTTTCGATGTTTGCTGTTTCTTCTTGGCTTTCAATGCCATCAGAGCTGCCATTGTATCTTCAGCGGTCTGGGGTTGATTCTCGTCGTCATCTTCGTCTTCTTCATCGAGATCATCTTCGTCAAAACTGCCTTGGTCAGAATCTCCTTCATCAAAGTCACCTTCCAAGGCATCATCGAAGTCTTCGTAATCGTCGGAGTCACCAAGACTTCCAACATCGTCTTCGTCATCATTGAAACCGGTGAACTCTTCTTCGCTTTCATCTTCATCTTCGTTAGATTCAGCCTTCTCCACCTTCTTCTGTTGTTTAGGTTTCTTACTACTTGAAGACTTTGATTTCTTACTTGAATCGTTCTTCTGCGGTAGTTTCCGTTGCTTTTTAGCATCTCTTTCCTGCTTACGTTTGTCCTTTCTCGACACTTTCAGCTTTCTCTTCTTCGAGTCGAAGTTCTCACCAAGTGCAAATCTTGAGTTATCATCTTCTTCTTTTGTATCTATGTAAATAGTTAGTATGAGATTCTTCATCGTGATCCGAAAGCTTGATACCTACCGTTTTTCTTCAGTTCTTCAAGAAGACTTCCGGGTAGTCTTATCCCGTGTGGCTCTTCGTCATTATGGTGCTTCTTCGACATTTCCACAAGCTTGTTCTAGTGATTTTGGAGTGTTTTGTAAGAGATGAGATGCTTATAAAAACTTTTTTGTATAAAATTCGCGAGACACTATAAAGTGGCATTAAAATTTGTAGAAACGCTATTCATTCATATTTTCATCAATTTTAAGTAATTGAGAAGCTAATAAATGATGAGTAGTTACGAAATGGTCATCAAAAAACGTATTCTTATGTATTAATTAATCAATAATTTAAAGTTTTTGGCGGATTTATTGTTTAGAAGCAACGTATTGCAACAAATCAACAACTCTGGTGGAGTAACCGTATTCGTTATCGTACCATGAGATCAATTTGACGAATTTTGGAGATAACCAGATACCAGCAGAAGCGTCGAAGATGGAAGATCTTGAATCGGTTAAGAAATCAGTGGAGACAACAGCGTCTTCAGTGTAACCTAACACACCTTTCAATGGACCATCAGCAGCTTTCTTAACGGCAGCTTTGATTTCATCGTAAGTGGCTTCTTTGACCAATTTGACGGTCAAATCAACAACAGAGACATCGGTGGTTGGAACTCTCAAGGATAAACCGGTCAATTTACCGTTTAATTCTGGGATAACTTTACCGACAGCTTTGGCAGCACCAGTGGAAGATGGGATGATGTTACCGGAAGCGGTTCTACCACCTCTCCAGTCTTTGTGGGATGGACCATCAACGGTCTTTTGGGTAGCAGTGATGGAGTGGACAGTGGTCATCAAACCTTCTTCAATTCCGAAAGTGTCGTTGATGACTTTAGCTAATGGAGCCAAACAGTTAGTGGTACAAGAAGCATTGGAGACAATGTTCAAGTCACTGGTGTATTTGTCTTCATTGACACCCATGACGAACATTGGGGCATCAGCGGATGGAGCAGTGATGATGACTTTTTTGGCACCAGCGTCCAAATGTTTTTGAGCACCTTCTTTGGTGGTGAAGACACCAGTGGAGTCAATAACGTAATCGACAGAGTCTTTACCCCATGGGATGTTGACTGGGTCTCTTTCTTGGTAGACTCTGATTTTCTTACCGTCAATGACTAAGAAGTCACCTTCGGAAGAGACTTCACCTGGGTATCTACCGTGGGTGGAATCATATTTGAACATGTAGGAAGCATATTCTGGAGCAATGAAAGGATCGTTGATAGCAACAACGTTGATTTCTGGTCTTGAAGCAGCAATTCTTAGGACTAGACGACCAATACGACCGAAACCGTTAATACCGATGTTAATTGACATTGTGATTTAATTAATTGTGTTAATTAGAAAGTTAATTCTTCTTGAAGGAGATTTTCTTAATTAAGTGAAATTGTCGAATGGCGGTGGCAGCGCTGTTTTTATATCAAAATCTCAATTTTTGAGGAGCCATGAGGTGGTACTTTTGCTGATGATCACAAAAAAAAAATTGAACATCCGACGCACCGGGCACGACCAAAGTATTAACGCTAAATATGAGACACTACAAAATTAAGCAGCAAATTGGTAAATGGCCAGCAGTCTTGCCCAGATGGCCCACTTACCAATTGTCGGGTGTCGCGCAATTGTCAGGTGGCCCACCAATAATAAATAACCAACTGCCTGTTAACGCGCCATTTTTGTTCTGTTGTCTTCTTGTTGTTCCATTTCCTTCCAGCACTTTCTTTTGCATCGGCTGATGACCGATCAGTGACACATCGCTAATTGAGGGCAGGTGCCAACTGCCAGGTCGTCATTAATTAAAAAAACACGAGCATGATTGAGTATCAACATTCAACACTCAATCTCCAAGATCACGGATCGGCTTGCAACTGGCGTTAACTCTAGACATGCACTAAATAAGCTTCTATTGTAGTGCCCGGCCAGCAAGCAACTTTTCATTAGCGACAAAGTAAGGGTAATTGGTGCTACCATTTCCGTCCCATCGCTGGGCCGGAAAAACCTCTACATCTGTGATCTGTCACACCTATTTGATGAAGATCAATCGATGTAACTGCAGCTCTGCTTGTCTCTAGTTCCTAATCTTCGCAAGTTGTAGTACACTATCGCCTGTCATCATCAAGCGTAACACCTTGTGATTGGTGGCTGCTTCTTCCAGGTCAATTGGTACCTGGAAGCCCCTGATTCCACGCTCGTCAGCAGTAACATTGTCCACTACTCAGCAAGATCACCTGATTACTATGTAATAACCACTCTCAACTCTGGGCTTGGGGAAACACAGGGTTCTAGTACCATACGATCAAGAAGCATTACCTCGTAGTTTACAGCAACCTGATTCCACCAAGTGTCCAGCCTCCTTTTACATCTTGTCCGTGTTGCTAACGCCTTACGTGGTAGTCTGCACCGAATAGCGAGCTGTAAGGTACATAATTGATCGATATTCGATACACATACATGTGGGACAGCTTCTGTATTTTGAATTTTGACACATTTTTTCAATTAGAAACTATACAGGAATTTTAATGAGCTGTCTTTTCAACGGTTGGTAATTGTTTCAATGACAATCTGATGGAGTCGACACCCTTCAATAGATCATCCTTGCTTATAACTAAAGGTGGAGCCAATCTGATGATGTGGTCATGAGTAGGTTTAGCCAAGACACCGTGTTCTTTCATTAATAGACACAAATCCCAGGCACTTCTACCATTGGCTTTACTTGAATCAATGACAATAGCACTTAGTAAACCAACACCACGAACCTCCTTGATGATTCCGTTAGATTCTTTTTGTAATTTAAGCAATTCTTCTTTCAAGAAGTCACCTAATTCGGCAGATCTAGCAACTAGACCTTCTTCTTCAACGACTTGTAGAGCAGCAACGGCAACTCTTGAAGACAATGGGTTACCACCGTAAGTGGAACCATGAGAACCTGGCTCTAAGGTCAACATGATTTCTTTTGATGATAAAACAGCAGAGACTGGTAGAACACCACCAGAGATGGCTTTACCTAGAAGGACAATGTCTGGTTTGACGTTTTCAGAGTGTTCGTAACATAGAAGTTTACCAGTTCTAGCAATACCAGTTTGAATTTCATCACAGATGAACAAAACGTTGTACTCTTTACATAGTTGTTGGACTCTGGTTAGGTAGTCTTTTGGTGGGACAACAATACCGGCTTCACCTTGGATTGGTTCCAATAAGATAGCAGCGACTTTATCACCAGCGTTTTTCAAAGCTAATTCGATATCTTCAATGACACCGTATCTGATGACTTGGTCAGTAGTGCCTGGAATTTGTGGACCAACGTTTTTCAAAAATGGTCCAAATTTGGCAGTAGCTTCTGGATCAGTAGACATGGAGATCACACCAAGAGTTCTACCGTGGAAGTTGTTCTCAGCAGCCAAGATGATAGCTTCATCAGCTGGAATTCCTTTTTTGGCATAACCCCATCTTCTGGCAAGTTTCAAACCAGTTTCAACGGCTTCAGCACCAGTGTTCATTGGTAAAACCATTTCGTAGTCGAAAAGCTCGGTGATATATTTGGCAAAGACACCAAAGACATCAGATGAAAAAGCTCTTGAAGACAAAGTCAAAGTTTGAGCTTGTTCAATCAAAGCACCAATAATTTTTGGATGACAGTGACCTTGATTGACAGCAGAGTAAGCACTCAAGAAATCCAAGTATTCTTTTCCCTCTGGGTCCCAAACGTGGGCACCTAGAGCTTTGTGAAACACCACTGGTAATGGATGGTAGTTATGGGCAGAATATTGTTCTTCCAGAGATTTAGCCTCAGCAGATGAGATGTTGTAGGATAACGATGACATGTTGATCAAATTTGTGGAGTAATCAAATTTACAAAGACTTTTAATTTGTGTTTTGTCGATGAAGAGAGAGTGGTGAAACAGCAGATTTCAAAAGTGAAGAAAAATGGCTTTTTATAATAATTTTTCACATCGAATGGACAACAAATTGTTCAATTTCGCTGTTATTAGTGCATAGAGGAAATTATGTCTATTGTTTGTTGATCTTTAAGTGATAAAAAAAGCGAATTAGAAAAAGAATCGCGAACATTGGAGGGTTACCCGGTACTATTGATTAAAGGTCATAATTTGTATATTTCTGGCTTTGAAAAAGCTGTTATGGTCCTTGAAAGATGTATTAGCGCTCTTTAGACTACAAGCTATCCATCCAGTAGCTCAATATACCATATTTCCTGCAAAAAAAATGGAAAACAAAAAATTGTCAAAATTTGAGGATCTCATATTCTTTCTTCATCGTACTCATCTCTATAAAAACGTGCCTTCAATTTTTTTTTTTTTACTCTCTAGAGCTCTGAAATCAAGCCTATTAACCTCTCGGAGAACTGCTATTGTGACGAGCTAATATAATCTTATCATTACCTTTATACATACCTTGTTTGCCATGAATATATGTCCTTTCACGTGACAGGAGGTAGGGGACACAGACAGATTTCCCCTTTCGGCACAATAAAAATACAATCCAAAAACACAGCACAAAATACTTTCTATCAAATTCTGATAAATTTGAATCAGACTTAACAGCTCACAACTTCATCAAATTGAATCTGCGATACTACGATGTCCACTTTCAAAAGACAACAGAATCACAACCTCTCACAAAACACTGGTGAAGCTTACCCACATCAATATGATCTACAATCCATCGGTATGAGAATAAGAAAAGCTGTCAGTGACGGTTATCAGACATCAGACAACTTCCTTGCCACTGTTCACAAGCAACAAGGGCAACAACAATCATATCAACAGCAACCACAACAACCACATTCCAGCGCATTCCAAAGAGTCCCACTACCATCAAGCGTCGTTGTGCCTCCCCTACTATCGAACAGCTCCTCCACCATGTCAACTTATGGATCCAACTTGGAAGAATGGGAGGCTAACCTAGACAATAGATTGAACACCATTGACAGCAGCTTGATCCATCAGAAAGACTCTCTTAGTAAGAGAAGATTCGACTCCATCGATAACGATTGGTGATTTCTTCCATCAAAGGTGAGATTTATGACTTTTTACGTGTGTTCTGGTGTCCAACTGTATTTCAATTCTGATAGGCATAGTCCCTTACTGTTTCTATTCATAGTGACACATACTATATATGATCTACTGTGGGTTAAATTTATTTATCATTGTGTTTTTTGGACTACAAATTGTAGTATAATTTTGAGATCTAGTAATTTATGAAATATGAGGAGGAAAAAGCACAGTGGGTCATTTCGGTACATTCTGACCAGTCTAACGAGTCCAAATACACGTATATCACTCTGAATAATCAATCCTATCGGTGCTGATCTGGCGAAGAACATGCACAAATTTTCTTATTTTGGGCTGCCATTAAAAAAAATCGACTAATTAGTCTAGAAAGTGAGAAAAATTTATAACAAAGCGCCTAATTGAACGGACTTGAAAACGCTTCAAAGACCTTCCGCCGTGCCAGATTTGCCCATTTCTGCTAAACAACACTTCAGAGACACATCCACACTCACTTCGTTTGCCGTATTTGCCGTATTTGCTTTGATTGGTTGTTAACAGATTGCCATGGCGTCTCCCGAATCGAAATTGGCCTTCAAGAACAGAGTGTTCAGACTGGCAGGACTCAGAGATAACTTGGATGCTGAGAGTGAAGATCTGGTCTCGTCAATCGAACCAGAGACAGGATACATCAAGACACAGGACGCTTTCTGGAACATTTTCTGGGACGAGCCCGAGTCCGCTGAGGATGTCTTCAATTTGTTAAGCACCAACGATATCAAGTTCATCAGAAGCTCCAACAAGGTCAACTTCTTGAACTGGATCAGAATACTGACCATCAAACTGGTGAACATTGCCTCATCTAAAAGATTTCCAGACGAATCCACATATACCATCAAGAGACTGCTAAACTGCGTAAGATTTTTGAACATGACTATCCCTTTCCTATTAGAACAGAATGACTTAGATAACGATACAAATAACATATTCTGGAACTTGAACTACAACAACATCGGTCTCAGTCATCACCAACTATCAGCAGGCTCGGATGGTGCCACTGTCGGAAGTTATCCATCATCAGTCGATCCTGACTCCTCCTTATCGTCATCAAGTTTGAAAGTGAACGTGCCCCAGAACAATGGAAGACCAAAAGGTTCTGCACATGTCGCTATAGCAGAAGAAGAGGGTATTCAGCCTTTAGGTCAGCAATTGTTGTCAGTCCTGGTAAGCTTACTGTTTACAAGAGGCTTCACATTGGATACAGATTCCGTCAAAGGTGCGGATTATAAGATATGGGAAGTTGGTATTGGATTGAATGGGAAATATCAGGTTCCTAATCCAGCTTTGGACTCGAACAGACTAGAAATTTTGAGATTGCTGATAACCCTGTCATCTAATGGGTTATACTCCACTCCAAATCAAGTGGTGCAGAAGGGTTCAAGATTCTTATCAGTTCTTGTGGCAGCAGAACCAAGAATGAAACTCCTCACATTATTGTGCTCTCTACTCAACACAGTATGCAGATCCTGCAGTGCAGACCCTGAAAAGAATGGACTGAGTTATAACAGTCTGGAAAACAATAATCAATACTCGAACCAGAAATACTTTGCATTGAGAAAAACTACCGTTACATATTCTCTACAGCTTTTGACCATAATGCTAGTATATCCAATACCGACGAGTGACGTTGCCTTCTTACATTCTTTCAACATGATTCCCTTGAACGAGAAACCTCACAACTTGGCAAGATCGTACTTGGGAAGACTTCACAAAGAAACAGAACTTAACTTCATATATCAAGCAATAATATCACTGATAACCAGACCTATCAACCACTCCATCGAAAATGAAGGTAGTGCCTTCAGTCTAATAAAAAGCAACTTTGCAAATTCACCTACTTCGCCATCATCTGCCGGTTCAAATAATGGAAGCTTCGGTGGTTCATTTCCTGGATTATCTTCGTGGTCAATAGAGATATTCATCTTGCTTTGGGAATTGATACAATGCAATAAGAGTTTCAAGGCTTTTGTCTTCACCAAGAAGTCGCCAGAACTGCTGGTTGTCTTGCTGTACTACATAAGGTTCTATAAGAACGATGAGCTTTGGAAATCAAATCTGATCAGAATTATCTGTTACTTCATGCTATACATGACGTCTGACGAAACCGTTTTGAAACAACTAGTGTTACCATTTGATCCGGCATATTATGAGAAAAAGATCCCAAATTTCTACAGATTGACCATAGATGCTCCAAGCAACTTCACATACAGAGACTTTATTATTTCACAAATTTCGAGCATGTTGACCAATGATGAGTTTGATGACATGGTCTCACCTAACTTATTTGAATACCTATACAACCTGATACCCATAAAGACTCCCGAACAGAAAAACAAGACTATATTATCCTACTTCTCATGTTTATCAGTGTTGAAAGTGATAACAAAATACAGCACAGAAGACGTTCTACAAGATCAATTGAAGATGGATTTATTGGCCTTGGTTATAAGATCCATAGCTAATGCTATATGTCGCTACCACATCGAATCAAGAACATTGCTTTTCGTGCTGGCTAAATACGATAAGCATTTCATCTCATTACAATCATTAGTGGAGACTTCAACTTTTGAGTTTGAGCTTGATGATATCAAAGAAGTTGATGAAAATGAAGAAGATGAAGGCCCACTATCAAAATACAGTACCAACAACAATAGTGCCACCAATCTATCCATTGCAGAAACCGTCAATGACAAAACTGAGACTGAGAATGAGCAGAAACAGAAGGAAGAGTTTGAAAAAAGTTTGAGATCCAGATTACCTGCTGGGATGTCACTAAAGGCTAAATCGAAGCTACCAATAGATGCACCATTAGTAAAAGTGTGGGCAGGTTATAAAGGGTTATCAGTGATACTTGAAGCTATCAAATTAGTGAAACTTGAAGTAGCGGATCTTGAAAACTTGAAAAGATCAGAAACTATTGAAGCCCTTCTGAAGATTGAAAACATGAAAGACTTCTCAAGAAAGTTATCAAAACATGCACCAAGTGAATTTTCACCAAAGCAGAAATTTGAACGTTTAAGATTCATATGGTCCAATGTTTCACTTGGATGGTACGAAAGTATTTTATGGGGTTCAATATTCTACGAGAACTCCAATTCATTCAAGAATGCTTCATCTTCCACATGGTTCAACAAGAGAAACTCCACTATCTCATTGAAGGAAGTCGCTTCAAGTTGGGGATTCAACTGGAAAACTGGTGGTCCTAAAGACAAACCTGTTGTGCTATTCCAATTCGATGGTGGTCTACTAAAACTCAACATATGGAACGGTACACAGATCAAGCTCTTCAAGATCAAGAAAGCACTCGTTGAGAAGCCATTGGTTGATGTATCAACTCTGATGAAAAGATTCAGACTGAACAGTACAACAAGTTTGAATACCATTGATTCGAGAACAAGTTCAGTGAACAGTCCAATTAGACATAATTCACAATCAGGATTCAACTCACCTAATCAACTAACACCGATCAACTCAAGACAGTCTTTTGGAACACCAAGAAATTCTGTACAGCTGGGTATTAGTCGTCAGAACTCATATCAATGAAGAGACTACAAGTTTCGTTGATGCGTTCAAGAATTACCAATATGCGGTGTTATCTATTGAACTGTAATGTTGATGATTGTCCTTGTTGCTTGTTCAGTATCTAATTTTTTCAAAGCTGAATACCAACTGTCTACCACGAATCGTAGGATGTGCGATCTGTATCTTTGTGCTGTTTTCATCAATGAGCTTGATATCTCTACCAGTGATTATCTGGACTGGATCAAACTTCTGGAATCCCAAAGAGTCATCGTAACTCAAATCGAAAATTTCAATAATGTCATCACCGATACAGATCAGGTAGTTCTCCTCTAGTGAGACATTAGAACACTTAAACTTGAATGGAAAGATGAAACGATCACTGATTAGTTGACCGATGGTATCAATGACGATCACAAATGTGTCATAGATCAAATAGAACTGTGGTTTATTCAGCACTTTTGTCATTTTCAGAGGTTTGCAACTCGATGATTTCAATTTCTTCTTGATCAGATCTAGTTCAGTCTTTGGTTTCTTCAAACTTTCCAAGAACTTCGGAATTGGTTGAGATTCAAACAACATCTGGAATGATAATATCTCAAAACCCTTAGAAGTATGTAGCACAAACATACTACTAAAGATCGAAATACCATGAACTTCTGTACCGAATTGGAACCTTTTGTATAATTGGAAGTACTGGAACTCTCCAAAACTGTCAAATATAGGAGTGAAGACCTTGAATCTCGGTGATCCGATAGTTGGAAGTGGGGTCTTCATCATGAACAATAATTTCGTATTATAATACGACCCTATTCTGAAAAATGAGACGTCTCTCTTGGATAACCGTTCACCAACAATACAGCCATCATGGTTCAAATCATAATAGTTCAGCATCAAGGAAACAAGACTGAAATAGTACAGAGCCTTATCAGACACCATGACCAACAAAGCATCCAGTTGTTCCAGTTGAGTTATCTTATTCAAATCAAGAACTCTTTTCCAACCTCTAGGATTTTCAGCCTCAGTCATAAACAGACCGAATCCTAACCCCACGAAATGGAACTCCTTTGATTCAAAGCGAACAGTCGTAGCACTTAGTACTTCACTATGCATGACAGGTCTATCCGACAACGTGATATTTTGAAACTTCTCTTCCAATGAGCCTTCAAAATTCTTGAGCATAACATCGATGTTTGAACCAGGGATGCATACAGGTAATTTAGCAGGCTCATGCCCTTCTTCATATGCAAATTGGTCTGATAGGACTGTCAACTTGAAAGGCTCCGAGCTTGAAACTTTACCCTTAGTCTGTTTAACTTCACTGTATGACTTGAACCAAGCATCTCTATCACTGAGAGATTCAGTAAAGAAGGTATGTGCGATATTTTGACCTGTGTATCTGATTTTGAATGGATAACTTTCTCCCTCACTGTTCACGTCTTGCTTCAAGTTTGAAAAGTCTTTTGTTTCTAGCTGTAGGAACTCAACAGGGATCGGTTTCTCGACTATCTTGAGCATGTTTTCTCTCTGTTCTGTGATCAATAGGTAGTTATCAAGCAGAATCAATTGGTTAGTTGAGCTTGTCCACTTGTCCTTCTTAGTAACAGGCCCTCTCTTGATGATTCTTCTGTTAGGTTCTTGTAGTTTAAGATCAGTTTCTAGAACTGTACTTCTCCAGAGGAGTTGATTCTTTAAGATTTTCAAAAGTCGACTTTGTAATGCAGATTCTTGGGTTTCATTGATCTTCCTGTTCAGTTTGTTGATAGCCTCAACAGCCTCATTGAGTAATTTGTGATCCTCATCTGACTCCTTCGTCTTCTTTTGAACACTTTTCAAGGCAAGCGATAACAATTGTGTGTGTCCAATGAACCCACTGAAAAACATTCTGTTATGATCCAATGAGGCTTCCATGATCACTTGTTCTTGATCTGTTTTCGCTAACCATTCAGCAAATCTAGATTGGATTGACTTTTCATGCTTGATCAATTCTCTGACAGATGCTAGCTTCTCTGTATATCTCAAATAAGGAACGGTCGCCAACGATGCCCAGTTTAAGAATATCTCACCAATACCATTAATGAACTTACCTTGAGTGTTAAGCTTGTGAATCAAGGGCTCCAGCAGATGTTTCTTATGTAACTCTATCAAAGGTTTCACTGAGTTGAATGCATCATTGTAGAACTTTTTGATATCTGGCAATAGCTGAGGACTTGTGTTTTGGAATGATTTACCATAAACATTGACTTGTAGTAGACCCAATTTGATGATATTCTGTTGCTGTCTCAACAACTCAAAGATATGACTTTGCTTCTTCACCTCGTTTTGGTCCAGCTCCTTCAGGTCCTGCGATGTGATATTCCAGTGTGTGATCCATTCGCCCAGTATTAAAGAAGGAGTTTCTTTTTGGGGAACGTTTGGTATAGGAGGCTGATATATAGTCAAAGAGCAACGTGAAGAGTAACACTGATACAAATTAGATGAGTTTTGATGAGTTTTTGAGTAGCAGCCAGTCATTTGAGTCAAGACACCATTGACTTTCACATTGTCCAAAAAGTGAATGTAGTCGTTTTCATCAATGTAGATAGCGTTTTGTTTTTCTAGTGAGCTGAGGATTTGTGTGATGTTCTTCTCAACCTGGAACCTCTTCAATTTTGGACTCTTGTTTTGAAACAAAAGCTTCAATGATCTAACGTATTCTTCCTTAGAGACAAGCAAACCATCGGACCATTCTGTCTCCAATTTGATAGACCAACTAAAGATATTTGATAGAAAAGAAATGTTTTCGCAAAGATCGTACCGTTCTGGTGTCAGAGAATGTGCACTGAACGGAAGGGTTGGTAGCTCAATAGAGCCATTCGGAACAGGCGGTAGTCCCTTATCCAGAACAGAGGTGGACTTGGTAAGCATTGAAGCACCGAGGATGTTTGACTCTGGAAGGTCTATGGATGAAGGATCGAATGGCGATCTGTGCGATGCTGTATCTATATTATGATCCGCTGAGTTAAAGATGGAGTCATTGTTGTAGATCGATTCTTCATGAATGTTGGAGAGTATGTCATCACTATCGTACTCTTCAGCATCTAAAATGTTCAGCGAGTAGTCAGATCTCCAACTTGTTCTATGGTCATAATAGTTCTTGACAGGTGACGATGATGGAGAGGGAGATTTCTGTCTTATTTGTGATGACGCATCCGGAGCTAATCTTGGACCGTGCAGAGGTGTTCTAGTAGGGGAATACGAATCTCTTCTGTTTGCAGGGCGAACCTCGAAGTAGTTTGTCGAAGCAGTAGATGTGGCTGGGGTCAACACGGGTATGTCTGGTAGCGTGGATATCGTTGGTGAGTCTATCAAGTTTGATTGTGATCCAGGATATGGAGATGTGGTACTGGTACTGATGTGCGGCAATGTTCCCGTGGATGGATAATGATGGAGAGGGGGACTGTTGTATGTCTTATATGCTGATGGTGATGATTGGGGGAATGGGCGCGGCCCAGCTAAACCAGGTGTACTTTTGGAAGAAGAATTTCTGTGAACGCGCTGTTCCTCATAAGCTGGAGATGACTGGGAAGTCTGACCATAGCCTGCAAGTCTAGCGTTCATGGAAGAGGGGGTATTCGTCCATTGATCGTGAAATCTGGTGGAAGTGGGTGTCTTTGGTAAATCGTCATATTGAGGTGATGTCAAAGCAGAGTTTGAAAAACGGTGAGGCAGTTCTCTAGGCCCAGCCAACCTCACAGGAGTCACAGAAGAGCGTTCTGGCGTGGAGTATGAGTCGTTGGTAGTAGAAGGAGCACGACTGAAATGTTGATCCATTATATGCTGCGGAGGTCGTGACGGGATGGGAGGAGGATTTGCCCTTTGGTTGTTCAGCAACTGTTGTGATCTATTCAACTCCGCCAGTGAGTCCACTGGGTCCCATGCCAGTCCATTGGAAGGATATGGAGGGTTCCTGCTGGGCGAAGTCTCATTGTAATACTGTCTTTGACTCATGATGTTTTAAGTCCTATTGTCTTTTAAGCGAAGGCTCAGATGACCAGCTAGATTAATGATAGTTAGCAGTAAAAGACCACAAAAATTGAGATTTTCGAATGAAAGTAGCGACTTATCAGTAGGAGAAACTTATTACAGTTAAACCAACCACCAAAAGTCAGGAATTGTGTGGATTGATAGCTAATTTCGTCGTTTGTTTACACTTTTGAAGCCTAAGTATAGAAAACCAAAACACCAAACGAATTCGCGAAACATTATTCTGCTGAGTAAGCCAATTGACTTTGTGACACAGAGAGATATTCCAGGTTATCCCGGTACATCAGCGCGGTAATTCGTGCCTTTGGCAACACAATTGTGTATAGAGATAACCATTGTGTTGATTTCCTAAGCGACAGCGACCATTGTTCCTAATCAACCTATGAAGATTAGAACTGTCCACCGGAATCTGCCACTAGCTGCTGACATAAGCAAATTTGCGTGTGAATTTCTTTTTGCCGGCGGTAATACGGTAGAGCCACGCCTCATCGAAAATTTTTTCCCGACTTATAAATACCGAGCAGATTCTTTGAGTTGAAGGGCTTAAGGCAATTTTTATTTGGTTGGTTTTTCTGGCAATCTGGCGAAGACTGCCCTAGAACACAACCCTTTCACGTGTATTCTCTATATCCCATTCCACGATGTCATACAAAGATCCTGCTACCGCTTTGGAATTCCTTAAAACCATTGAAAACAAAGATGGTTTGAGTGTCCACGAGTTGATGGACTCCAACCTAAGAGGTGGTTTGACCTACAACGATTTCCTAGTTCTTCCAGGTAAAATCGACTTCCCATCCTCTGCTGTCTCTTTAGAGTCTAGATTGACCAAGAACATCACCTTGAAGACCCCATTCGTCTCATCTCCTATGGATACCGTCACTGAAGCTGACATGGCTATCCATATGGCTTTGTTAGGTGGTATTGGTATCATTCACCACAACAATAGTGCTGAGGATCAAGCTGAATTGGTTAGAAAAGTCAAGAAGTACGAGAACGGTTTCATCACCTCTCCTATCGTCTTGTCCCCAACAACCACTGTTGGTGAAGCTAAGGCTTTGAAAGAACAATTTGGTTTTGCTGGTTTCCCAGTTACTGGTATGTCTCATTATTACTAATCGTGTGTCTGTCATGTTTCCACAATCTTGAAGGCCGTTGTGCTTTTTATGATGATCAAACTTTTCAATTATAACTTTCGTTCTACCGACTATGATCAAACGATCTTGGGGAGAAACTTTACTCTGATTCCAACTCTTATATGGCCCTTTTGACGTGGGAACAATGACAGCAATACCGATTTGACAATTGATCACTTCGACAATCATACTAACAAACTAATTACAGATAGCGGTAAAGTCCCAGGTAAACTACAAGGTATCATCACTTCCCGTGATATCCAATTCCAAGAAGACTTGAGCTTGCCAGTTTCTCAGATCATGACCACCGATCTGGTCACTGCTCAAAAAGGTATCACTTTATCTGATGCTAACGATGTCTTGAGAACTTCCAAAAAGGGTAAACTACCAATTGTTGATGCCGACGGTAACTTGGTCTCTCTAGTTTCCAGAACCGATTTGCAAAAGAACATGAGCTATCCAAACGCTTCCAAATCTGTCGAAACCAAACAATTGCTATGTGGTGCTGCCATTGGTACTTTAGACGCTGACAGAGAACGTTTGACCAAACTAGTCGAGGCTGGTTTAGATGTTGTTGTTTTGGATTCTTCCCAAGGTAACTCTGTTTTCCAAATCAACATGTTGCAATGGATCAAGAAGACCTTCCCTAAACTACAAGTAATTGGTGGTAACGTTGTCACTAGAGAACAAGCCGCTCAACTTATTGCTGCTGGTGCCGATGGTCTAAGAATCGGTATGGGTTCCGGTTCCATCTGTATCACTCAAGAAGTCATGGCCTGTGGTAGACCACAAGGTACCGCTGTTTTCAACGTTACCCAATTTGCCAACCAATTTGGTGTTCCATGTATCGCTGATGGTGGTGTCCAAAACATTGGTCACATCACCAAGGCCATTGCTTTAGGTGCTTCCTGTGTTATGATGGGTTCCATGTTGGCCGGTACCACCGAGTCTCCAGGTGACTACTTTTACAGAGATGGTAAGCGTTTAAAGACTTACAGAGGTATGGGTTCCATTGATGCTATGCAAAAAACTGATGTCAAAGGTAATGCTTCAACTTCCAGATACTTCTCTGAATCCGACTCTGTTTTCGTCGCTCAAGGTGTTTCTGGTTCTGTCGTCGACAAAGGTTCCGTCAAGAAGTACATTCCATACTTGTACAACGGTCTACAACATTCTTGTCAAGATATTGGTGTCAAATCTGTCAATGACTTGACCAAACTATCAAACTCTGGTGAAGTCAGATTTGAATACAGAACTCCATCTGCTCAATTGGAAGGTGGTGTTCACAACATGCACTCATACGAGAAACGTCTATTCAACTAATTTGCTTTTGTTGGATATACGGGGTTTCTGGCTCTATGGAATGATTTATGAGAAACACTTATTATCATTATTTATTGATGAGGTTTCTTTGGGTTATTTAACGGATATGTATTAATGGGTCTAATTAGCTTTAGACCTGTACAATAAAATGTTTTGATTTGTTATGATATGTTCGTCGTATTTGACCAGTAGTTCGTGTTCAAGACTTACAGGTACTACTCAGACCGTGATGTTAAACTTCAACGATGTCCTCTAAAGCACCAATGACATTTTATAGAGACTGAAGAGTCCTAGACGTGACAGATTCTATACTTTGGAGCATTTGAATATTTAGGGATATTTGACGAAAACTCAATCATAAGTCTACACTATTTCTAATTAAACAGAGTTTTCAATGATTCTTTTATACAAAATGTTTTTGATATGAAGAGGTCATTTAAACAGTTTCTAAAACTTCATCTTTGAAACCGGTAGCAACTTTCTTACCTTTTTCTTCTGGGGCAGCTTCACCGTGTAGGGATAATAGAGCACCTAGATCGAATTTTGGTTGTTTCATTAATTTGACTTTTCTGATGTGAACGTTTTGCAATGGGAAGATGTGTTTGGTGGCTTTTTCAATTTCACGTCCGATAACTTCTGGGATCAATTTAGAGGTTAGTTGAGCTAAAGTGGAGTTTTGAACTTCTCTGGTGATGATTTCAGTGATAACTTTTCTGACGGCTCTGATGTGAGATGATTGAGCGTAAGTGGTTTTTTTGATTTGGTTAGCTTGACGTTTGGTGAAAGCAATACCGAAAACTCTGACAATGTAGTCATCAGAGGTTTTAGCAGTAACGTTAGCTTCAATCAAAGTTTGCCATTTTCTGACTAATGATCTTAGTTTATCTGAAGTGAAGTCCATACCGTGGAAGTTGGTCAACAAATTTTTACCTTGAACTTCATCAACTCTTAGTTTGACGTTTCTGAAGGAGTAATCTTCGGAACCTTGTAGATCGGCTAAGGAGACAGTGACAACACGACCTTTCAAAGCGTCAGCAGCGTTTTTCAAACCGGTAGATTTGTTAACTAGGGTTTTACCAACGTTTCTGTTTTCGAAGGTGGATGGAGCTTTGATATCAAACCATTCTTTTCTGGTGAATGGATCGACAACTCTCTTCTTCAAACCTTTTTTACCTTTGGACAATCTCTTGTTTTTACCAACAGCCATCTTTGTCTAGTATTTGTTGTGATATTACAAGCTCTTCTGTTGTTGTTTAACGTATAGTTAATTTTTTGATTTGATTGAACAGAATTGTTACACTCGAAAACATCCGGACACCACAATCACATAATTTGTGTTGGTGAAAAAAAATCTATAATGTGCATGCGGTGCCAACCGGTATTCGCGAAAGATCCTTTCTAGAAAAAGACAGTCACAGAAAACATCTGTACACCTTGGAAAAGGGCCAATATTCAACCAAATCAGGAAATTACCGAATGTGTTTATCTCTGTCACATGACACTATTTCTTACGTACGAAAAGTAAACAAAGACACACGATTCACATATTCGAAGCCTCCAATTCGCAGCCCTGTTTGATCCCTCTCTTCTCAGTGCCTTTAAATGACACAAGCTCCGCCAGTTCCTATCCATCAGCAGAATGTGCGAAATTCGTAAGCTTCATACCCGATGTTCCCCCAGATTGAGAAAGATCCATTAACACAGCATAATAGAGTAACCATAAAAGTGGCCCTTATAGGCGATGAAGGTGTTGGTAAGACCTCATTGATGATCAAATATGTCAATAATGAGTACAATCCAAGTTACAAAAAGACGCTAGGCGTGAACTTCATGGAGAGAAATATTGAATCTGGTACAACAGACATAAAGTTTTCGATATATGACCTCGGTGGTGCCAAAGAGTTTGAGAACATGTTATCATTAGTAACGGCTGATGCCGTCTCTATCATACTGGTATTCGATCTGACACACTCAAAGAGCCTGAGCAGTTTGAAAGAATGGTACAGAAGAGCTTCATCGGCGAATAGAACAGCCATTCCTCTGATAGTTGGTACCAAATATGATGCATTTATTGAACAACCATCATCATATCAGTCTGAGGTACATGAAGAGTGCATAAAGCTCGCTAAAGAAATCAACGCATCTCTAATATTCACTTCTACTAGTGATTCTATCAACATACAGAAAGTTTTCAAGATTTTGATTTCCAAGGCATTTGACTTACAGCTGACTATCCCAGAGATAAGAAATGTCGGTGAACCATTACTGATGTACAACTTACAATGAGCTGTTTAACCTATATAATACACGGTTATAATTGAACAATCATTAAAATCGTACTGAGAGACCCAATTGAATGCACATAAAGGAGTGACGGGAATCTGAGGTGATCTATCAGGTCACAAGGTTAGCAAAAAAGTGTAACGATGTGTCTCTCTTGAAAATAGAGGCTATCTCTTCATCGGCGATGTTCAGCTTAACCAATGAACTTCTTTCAGACTTCATGTTATTCAACATGATGATTCCAGCCTCAGTCAACTCATTCAAAACGTAACGGAATCCATCTGGCCTTATTATGAAGTCATGATAAAGGATTTCCAAAAACGTCTCACCATTGGAAACAACACTAGAGTGTTTTGCGGCTGAATTGACCGCGACAATCTGTCTGATTTCATCAATGACATCACCCAAACTGTTCTCCGCTACACCAGATTTTGATTTTCTCGAGTATATAGCGACAAGGATCAATTTTCCAACAAATGATAGACTGGTAATGTATGAAGCCACTGGTGAGTTCGTAGACTCGTTGATCGCCCTGTTGATATGAATGGGTTGGACCTGAGTATTACTGGCACGATCAGATCCCTGCTTGGCTAATTGGACTGCTCTTTTCACTATTTTCAGTGCTCGTCTGGCATCACCACTGACACTTGCGACTTTTCTAGCAGCAAATGCAATCGAATCGTCTTTAATCGTCACTCCTTCTTGGTCTAGAAGTTCTAGTTTAGAGTTGATGATTTTGATCAGATCTTCGTGCGTGTAACCTGGGAATTGGATTCTGGTATTACCAACTCTTGAGGAGGTTTTGTTACTCAATATTCTTTCTGGTAGGTCCATAGTGTTTGCAACAGCAATGACTATAAGTTTTGATTTTTCGTACGTTGGCCAATTAAAGAAATTGTATAGGATGGACTGATTTCTTGAGGCAATGGTATCCAGTTCATCCAATAGAACAACGGTTGGGACTGATGATTTACCATTCTTGAAGTGGTCCTCGAGAGCAGAGCTCAAGTTGGTGGCAGGGACGTTTTGACCACCAGATATCTTTTTCCATAGTATTTCATAAGCAGCCTTTGCATTAAGCAGCTTCATACCGTTGATCTCAACATACTCAAATTTGTTCAAGTTACTTTCAGTGACCGATCTAAATAGTTGCCTCACAGCTTGACGAATAGTGACGGTCTTTCCTGTACCTGGAGGGCCACTGATATAGTAACTGGCACCTTGTTCAAGCTCAATGTTACTTTCCAAACTTGAAAAGAGTTCACTGAATTGCTCTTCACGACATGGTAGAGTCATTAAGGTCTCTTGGGCAGTTTCACTAAGCTCTCCTATAGCGTCCAGCAGTCGTTTTGGTAAAACCTTCGAAGCGGCGAGTGATCTAGGTCCTTTCAGCTTCTGTTTCTTGTAGCTGTTGTACTTCTTCCTCTTCGATACCTTCACACCGAACTCATCATCATCAGGCACCTCGTCTACGTCATCATCATCATCATCATCATCACTATCATCTGAAATGAACAGGGATGGATTTGGCTCACCAGAGGAATCATCAGAGCCCGAGTTGAGATCTGGAATGTCTTCATCGTCGTCATCTTCATCATCGGAAATAACATGTTCATCGAGTCCCCTTTTCTTAGCAGGTTTGACTGCACGTTCTGGCGAGCGCTTGAGTGGTTTTGATTTTCTGGGTTGTGTTGGTTTCTTCTTCTCTTTCTTCACAGTAGGAGCTGGCGTTTTGGTATGATATACCGGCTTCACTGCAATATGTCTCAGGTGTTCGGACGCATTGATTGGATCATTTATAAATTTATCACGAATGTCGTCGAAGTCAACAGATTTGGAGAATGAACCATAATAAGTATCGTAACCCTTGCGACATAAGAACATTGAGTCTTCATTGGATGTATCGATTTTGATTTTGGCAAAATTCTTTTCATTAAGAACCTGAACTTCTTGAATGATGTCTTTAACAAAGATCTTATCTTCAACACTGGTGATGAATAGTTCATTGGGGTCAGCATCATCCGGTTTGTTCTTCACCTCGCTAAGTCGTAGGAAATTCACCGCTATAAGATCGATGAATCCTGCAGTACCAAGCACAGCTTCTTTCACCATAACAACAATTGGTAAACTTTCATCATCATCATCATCATTATTACAAAGCAGCAGAGTACCAGCCTTCACCACTAAACCATCTTCCTTTCTGGTCAAGATCAAGCTGTCGGCGCCTCTCCGAGAACGACTTCCACTTGAGTTGAGCTCCTCGAATGCGAAAGTCCATCCAGCGAACTTTGCTTGGGTAGTAGCCATCTGAGTCCTGCGGAAATTGACAAGAGAGTTGAATTTTTGAGCGTAGAGGACAGCAGCAAATTGTTTCTCGTTCAGGAATCAATGTATTCGTTACCAGATGGCTCGGCTCAGAGATCGCTTCCGTTGACGCTTTTCTTGTGGAGATTGTTGGTGTTTGTTTTTGTTTTGATTTTGTTCTCTATACAAATTCTGGCAACGCGTCCCCAGAAAGTGGATTAGGAAATATTCGCGGCATCACCGCGCAGTAGCTTAATTTATAAGTGAAGCACTAAATCTCACTACTACTTAGTGCACTAACTGGTGAGTGTAATACATGATCCATCAAGTCACGAGACGCTGGTTCCAGGCCAAACAGTACCTAGTGAACTGGAAGGAGGGTGGAGATCCACTGGACCAGGTCCTTCTGTTGCTGAGAATCTTTAGCTGCTGTTTCATAGCCATCTTGGTAGCTGTTCTATTGGGAGCACAGGCCAATATCCACTCAGACAGGGTTCACGTTGTCCGTCTAGACACTTCCACCATCGACGTGTTCTCCGGGCTATATGCTTCACTGGGCAGCTCCATCTCTGACGATGACAGAACTCAGCACTTCGGCGAAGGGCTTACCACATCTCAGATCATTGCACTGACAAACTACACCAGTACATTGCTTGCCGGTACACCGGATTATATTTCCTCGTCTCTTTATGGTACATGCTCCCATTACTCTCACCACTGGTCGTACAGGGAACGAAAATCACAAGACAGAGATTCAGCCATCAGTGTTACGCCTTTCGATCCCGATGGTTATGATTTTGTCAATGTTACTGTTAATTGTTATCATACAAAACTGTTCGATTATCAGGATCTACTGACCTACAACAACTTGAATATCCTACTGAAGATGTCTGACATGGACACCGTCAACTCTGATATGTATGAGCGTCAAACAGAGAGAAACATGAAGAGGTTTGGCCACATCCCTAGACTTCTGACACTGGCAGCCGCTATACAATTACCACTATTGATAACTACCATTGTCTTTTTCAACATCAAAAGATACCATTCCCACTCAACTACTGTCAAAGTTATTGCCAACTTTAACTCAATCCTGACACTGATTATTGTTGGTCTCGCTGCCTATATCGTGATCTCAATGACAGTTACTTTCCAAGCAATCCAAAGAATGATAAGTCTTCAACTCTCAGCTTTCAACATATCGTTGAAACTCGGTACAGCATGGTTTGCTCTTCTTTGGTTACTCTTTGCCTCTACTGTTGTGAACATGTCATGCTGGGTTGGTCCTACGTGGTGCTCTACACCAGATCCTGTTTCGCTTGAGGATGAAGATCGTGTGGGTAATGATAATGTATCATTAGTATCTATGAGAAGTCCCTTTCTTGATGATAATGATAGTGTGAACATTCCTTCCATGACGAACCAATACATCGTCGACTCAAGATACCCTGATAATTTGAAAAGTGGGGTTGTGAGACACCAAGTGATGAGATCTGTGTGAAGTAGATTTCTCCGCTAGTTTGAACTTTGTTTTTTCAACTTTGTGAACCGTTTCCGTTGTCTTTGTGTCATAAACTCAAAACTGATGCATTTTCATTATTTGGTGTTTTTGTGGCTTGGTACCTGTGACGAGCAGGGTACTCCTCTCCGACTTGTCAGTCAGTTTTCACAAAGGTTCATGAAACCCTAAAGTCCTTTTGTCACAGATATACCAACTTGTTGTCGAAAATCTCACAGGCTGCTTTGAAATGACCGCTACTTCCTCCATATATGAGCTATACTCAGACAGAGATCGCTCGTTTGGTCAACACTCAACTCGGAACCATCTGGCCTCATCTAGCCAGGAAGACTTGGTAGAACCCCCAAAGACAGCTGGTAGCAACAAGAGATCCAACACAAGCAATTCAAGTCGTCGAGGAGACAATCATCTCAACAGTGACTCTGATAGAAGTCCACAACTGACTACTGTTCGCGCCTCTAAACGGGTTTTCAGATCCGAGCCTGATGGTGACCATAGATCTCATGCATCAAAGGAATTCTCCATGAGAGTCAAATGTGGTAAACAACCAGCAAGCTCGACAAGTGATTTCGGTTCATTGAGATTCACTCCCTTCTCTCCACTAAAGAAAGGAGAGGATGCTGCTTTCAAATCTGCTCTTGACGTGATACCTGCATCTCAAGATGGCTTCCTTTTCGAAGAAAAGATGACTATATTGACAAATGATCAAATCCCAAGAAACAGCAAAGAGTGGGTGCTCCAAGACTCTGTGGGAAGTTCGGACATGGTGAAGAATAGGGCCAATAGTATGGATGAGGTACTGTCATACATATTTGAGGAGAATGACGTCGAAGCCGGCAATGATGAGAAAGACTCGGTTACGAATTTCAAGCTGGCAAATGGCACGACGAAAGGTGACAAGAAAAAGAAACAGATCATAATACTGGCCATTGTTGGTTTGATATTGTTCACGTTGGGATCTGCAATCTTGGTCAGTTTTCCAGTGTTCACTTGCAATGATTCAAGAGGCGTCTGTGTTCCACAGTTGAAGGTTCAGCTAACCGACAAATCTCAAGCTGCAAAGACCGCTTTACTTACAGTGAAGGAAGCTTTGAAAGTTGTTTCATATTTGGCTTTAGACTTTGGTGATACCAATTCAGATTTGGACTTAATAAACAGCAGTCTCGACTCTTATTATCAGGAAAAGGTCATTGACACTTTCAACGTTGACACCATCTATAAGATCAATGTGTTTGGTTACTGTCGTCAGTCCACAAAGGATAAAGGTAGCTTTTGCATGAGAAGCTATGGTTTTGATCTTCTCTCTGTTTTTGTCAGAGATGCTGGTGTACAATTGGGTGAACTTACCAAGACCAATATCAATTTGATGGGTGATAGTTTTGTGATAGCTTATGAGTTAGCAATTGGAGCTTTCGATAAGTTGAATGGAGCGGAAGGGAGCTCTCAAGAATATATAAACTGGGCCATACTCTTACAGAAGTTCAGTAAAGGATTGGGGTTCCTAACGATCTCACAATTTTATATCAATTGCGTCTTGATGATTCAATCGTTTGTTTTGCTAGGGTTGATCACTATGAAATTGGCGAAACTAGATACGAATAACACCAAACATGCTTTGAAGAGAGCACTGATGATCAGTATGACTACTTTGTCCTTCTTAGGGTTGCTCTCTGGGTTCTTGATCTGTTCATTGACATTGGAATACTATTTGAAGTTGACAGAATTGGCACAGAGCATAGGCATAGCCAACGTCGAGATGGGTGATGGGTTCATCTTGGTCTGGGTCTCATTCATTACACATACAGCGAGTGTGTGTATCGTTCTATTTTTGGCGAACAGCTTCAGAAGAGGTGTGTTCTGAGCTTGATACATACTGGAGGCTATACACATTGAACATGGCTCATGTTTCTAAATATGGTCAGGCACACTTTTGCTCAAATATGCATGCACTTAGCCAACATCTAACCAAGCCAATGAAACCACCCAACCAATATCTGTACGTACTGGTCATTCCTAGAATCAACAGCCAATTTCAGCTAAGCCATCATTCATCAAAATGTAGTGTAATGTAAAATATTAACTACCGTAAGGATTCGCGAAAACTGTTTATTAGGCGCAGCATAAATTGAAAAAAAAAATTCTTTAGATATATAATGAGTGCCCCTACCGCTAGTGATTGATGGCTGGCTTCTATTAATAACTCGTTATTGTTTGGCAGATCTATATAACTGACACAATCTGCTCAGGATTTCGAAACAATGATCTGTGTTAATCACATCAAACAACTCACGCCAAGATGGTTTCTGTGTTCCGTATATGTTATGTCTTCATCCCCTTGATTTTATCCATCGCTGCTGCTGTGCTCGGTGCTCTGGCAATCGCCGGTTCAACTACTTCCAAAGCTCCAGTTGATCAAATATATCTGATCCGTCTAAATATGACAGAGATCAACCTTTCGACTGTGCTGGGGTCCGCTAGTGTCACTGCCTCGTCTTTGGGATTAAGTGATATTTACTCTTTTGGATTATGGGGTTATTGTAAAGGGTCCAATGACAATGGTGCTTATTCTGTGGAATGGTGTTCTTCTCCTAAACCAATGTATGCTTTTGATCCAGTTAACTCATTAACTCAGGATTTGACCAGTTCAAACTTGGATATTTCATTACCTGAAGACGTGGAGAAGTATATCAAGACTGCTAAGATTATCTCAAAGGTTATCTTCATCACTGCTATTGTTGGTGTTGCTTTAAGTTTAATCACTGCTATTTTCACATTGATTTCATTCTGCTCTAAGGGTCTATCATGTTGCAGTTTCCTAGTCGGTATCATCTCCTTTATCAGTCTGGTCATCGCCGCTGCTGCTTCAACTGGTGCTTTCTTGATTGTGAGAAAGAACTTCAACGACGCCGTTGATGATTATGGGATCTCTGCCACATTGGAAGGATACCTCTTCTATGCCCTGATCTGGGCTTGTGCTGGTGCAACATTGCTAGCCTCGATCTTCAACATGTTTGCTATCTGTTGTGGTAGTACACGTTCAAAGAGCACTCATGAAGAAGCTCAACCAGTGATGGTTTACAATGAAAAAAGAGATGATCTTTAAGAATCTAGACCATCAACATTATCATGACAGGTGATCGCTATGATCTGATTGCCATTATTTCATTCGTTCTCATTTTTTTTCATCTACTTAAAAGGGACACTTCATTCGCTATAGTGTATTAGTATTTACAAATTAGGTTAGTTATTGCATATGTGCTGGGCTTTTATTTAAATTAATGTAGACTTTGTCATTATATCGTTATCAGAGAATCAGCCGGCTTGTACACAATCTTCCAATTCAAAGAATTTATGACTTCAGAATTCACATTGTTGAAGACTTGTTCATCAAGAATCAAATTGGCATTGAACCCTAACCATGAGCCCCAAATGTTTCTGTTGGCTAGTGCCGAAGGGGTTGTTGGAATCGCTTGTTGTAACTGTTGAACATCGGCATTCTCACCAAGTCTGGTCTTTCCACCTTCGTCGAATCTAACTTTACCCGAGATATTCACGATTAATGTGCCAGTACCTGGAATAGGATGAAAATCTAATGATGTGATATTGTGTTGTGTAAGTGGGAACCGCATCCAATAGTCCTGGAATGCCTGTTTTCCTCCTATTGGATTGCCGTTTATTATCACAGGTGATGTGGCTTTCAGTTGTTGAAGAAAGAGTAGTTTGTATGATTCTGGTGCATATTGTGTTGAGTTGAATTGGGTATCCAACGTCTGGAACATGTCCTTGATGATCTTTTCGAGCTGAGTGCCTTTCAAAGTGTTAGTATTTTGTCCATTGTAATAACTGAAACATCAAAGCATACCATGATCAACCATTTTGAGAGCTTGTTGTACTATTTGTTTGTTTGATGTCTTGTACTGTTGACAATATTACTCAAATTTTCTATATAGAGAAATAGCGCGAAAATTTCCTTTTTTAGAATCACTTATAACTATGCAATACGATTGACGAGTTCAAGATATGTAGTCATGTTACTTACCGTGTTGATCTTAATTACACAGTTATGAATATCCGAATTCAATACATATGCGGATTGTTATATATTCAGTTCTGTATCAATCTATTTCTTGGACTTTCTCTTCAGTTTTTGCACCAGTGAGTTAACATCACTATCTTTTGTGTCCAATTTTCTCTTCTTTTGTTTCTTTTGAGATTTGTCTGCTTCATCATCGGCATCATCACGACGTTTGTTACGCTCTTCCAGGATCTTGTTCATGGTTGAGGTCTTCTTGAACTGAGGTTGAGTTGGATCAATGGCGAAATCGTGATTTGTGAAGATTTCGTTGAATCTTGGATCGTTCAAATCAGCTTTGAAATCATCTTCGATGATCTTGTCTTTGTTTCTGTGTTTAGATTTCTTTCCTTTCTCTTTCTCTGATCTAACTAGCTCTTTCAAGTTGAAGTGTTGGGCCTTGTCCTTTTCATTGTCCTCGTCCAACATCAATAGCTCAAGCTCAGCCTTCGATTTGGCATTGTCTTTCTCTTCTGATTTCTTGAAGATCTGTGATCTGGCCTCAGCTTTAGCGGCCTTCTTTTCTTCTTTTTCTTTTTGTTTCATCTCTTTCATCTTGTCCTTTCTTGCTTTACGACGTTCTTTGGCTTTACGTTTCAGCTTGTCTATGGTGCTTTCATCTTCCTTATCATCAGCTTCGACTTCAGCAGCTTTCTTAGCATCAGCGTCATCCAGACCTGGAGTGAATGTAATCTCCATGTCAATATCTTCCTTGTCGTCATCTTTGTTGAAGATGTCTCTGTTTCCAATTTTCGTGCTTGCACTAACCAGATTCTTGTATTTATCCTTCAAGCTCTCATTTGCATCTTCATCATCACTGTTATCAGAAGCTAAGTAAGCTTTGAAATCCATATCATCCAATTCTCTCTGACTGAAAGCCTTTGAGCTCATTTGAGCTCTTTCGGCTGGGGTTTCATCCCATGTTAGTTTGACATTAGAGCTTTGTAGTGCGTCTGTGACAAAAGCTTGTGGTTTATAATTTGATGGGATTTTGGTACATGTGTCTCTTGCCTCATCATCGAACTCCATCTCATCTGGAACGAATCTCAAATCGAATAAGTTAGCAGTGGACTCATATTCAGTACCATCACAGTTATCATAGATGTTCTTGGCAGTCTTGATTGAATCACAAGTAACAACAGCGTAGTAGTATCTTAGTCTTTGTAATTGGTAGCTTCTCAAACTTTTTGCATCGTAATCTTTCGAACCATCAGCTTCTTCATATAGATCCTTGGCTTCTAATTCCGAGTCCGAGTCTGAGTCGGATTCATCATCAGATTCATGAGACTTCTTCTTCTTTTTCTTCTGGAACAATTCTCTTGGTGGACCTTCGATGTCTTCTCTTTGCATTCTTTCTTTACCAAATTCAGAAGGATATATCGAGATGGATTCAATCAAACCGTCACTTGGAACGAAACTCTGGAAGGTGGCCATCAAATCAATAGATTTAACATGATCCCAATCCAAGTTCACAACGGCAAATCTGCAGGTAGGATCGGTCTCTTCTGGTTTCTCCTCGAGTTCCTCTTCTGATTCAGACTCCACATCAGACTCTTCATCAGAACTAGATTCGTCACTGGATGATTCATCGCTCGAGGAACCATCATCGTCTAGACCTTTACCACGGGCACGATCCAGTTTTGAGACAGCGGTGTCTTCTTCTTCGTCTTCACTTCCGGATTCTTCCTCGTCTTCCTCTTCATCTTCATCGTCATCTTCTTTCTGTTCTTCATTTTCACTCCCACTTTCACTCCCAGACTCTTCGTCTTCCTCAGACTCAACTTTCTTCTTCTTGTACTGGTCCTTGGACTTGAAATACTTATCGAATGTATCAGATTTCTGGTCAACTTTTCTACCATATTTATCAATTTTGGACTTCTTTTTGATCGAGGTCAAATCTGAGTTCTTGAATCTATCATCAATCTCGACTTTGAAGTCGTTTCTTTTTGGCAGGTGGAAACGTGGATCATTATGAACGTCCTTGAAACGCTCATCGGAGGTAACGGCTTGTTTTTTGGCCATATTCAACGCTTGAGATGTGTCTTTAATAGTGCCATTGAATCCAAGAGATGAGCTTCAAATTTTTTTTTATGTGTAAAAATGCCGGGCTCGAAACCATAATGGCAATGAAACACTTACAAATTCTGTCTGTGTAAATAACAGTTGTTTCTTCCAGTATTTGTTTGTTAACAGTTGTAGAAATGGGACAATCTTCTAGTTCTGACTCGGTGCAAGGGCACTCGAAGACAGTGAGCAACGAACAGCTCATAAAGCTTTTCAATAGAGATTGCTTGAGACAATTCCAACCGATAGAGCTAGTCTCGATACAGTCCAACTTGGATTTGAGTGACAGGGATAGAAACGAGGTAATAAACGAGCTGGAGTTCCAGAGCATGATCGGATTCCCTGACGATGCTACACATCTCTTGAAGCTACTTTACAACTTTGCTAGAACGCTGGCTCAATTCCCGTTGCTAAACAACTCTGTGTCTAGTGAGATCACTTATAATGGGCTCCTACGTGTTATCACCCTTTTAAACCACGATCGATGTTCCAGAGTCTTGTCCAAAGAGTTTGACTATGTCAGGCTGATCTTTGTGTGTCTTGCTATCGAATCATCGAATATTTCCAAAGAAACTGTGCACGTTCAACACGATACTCAACTGCTAAGCTTTAAGAACGAAACCACCGTGCAATGGCCAGAATGCGAGATTGTGAAAGACTGTGATGGTGTGAAATTGGAAGATCTATACATTCCTGCTTCTGACGTGCTTGAGGTGGTGACTTTTCTGCTGATCATTGCCAGAATGGAACCACCAGAACCATTGACGAACTATCTCCAAGGTTTTGCGAACTTTGCGAACTATAAAGAACACGCTTTCTCCTTACTAAAAGCCATGAATAACGAAATCACTCCAAAGACAATCGACTCCCAAAACATCACATTCTCTCAATTCTCAAACAGAATATCAACTGTTGCGCCAAACTTACTACGCCCATTCTCATCATTACTCGAATCTCTACTCTTCCATGTTCCAGCTGCGCAGAATGAGAAAGAAGATCAGATAATCAAGCCAACAGGCACGACGTCACAATTAATTAATGAATATTCTTTAGCGCAGTTATCCACATTCTTCCCAAAACAGCTCATATACTCGAACATAAGGAAACTTTACGTGGGATCAGAATCTGGTTTCTCAATGAGATCCTTCGAATCGAAAGCCTTTAAATGGAACGCTCCTACGATACTTCTTCTCAAGGGTAAAAGACTATCAAAAGACAGTACAAATATGAGATTTAAAAGTTTCAAAGAAGATTTCCCCACGTTCAAAGGATCAACGTCAGAACATGATCAAGGCGATACTTTGATATATGGTGTTTACATTGATGAACCATGGAGAATCACTAACAAAGAGTTCTTCGGTGGTAGTCAAACCACGATATTTCAACTAAGCCCAGTTCAAAAGATCTTCAAGACTGGTCTCACTGGCAAGAACATAGCTTATTTCAATACTCTAGGTGGTGGAATTGGTATTGGATCCCAGCAACCTATCATTAAGAGCAATTTCAAGAGATATCAACCAGGTAACGTTTCATTGACGATAGATTCAACGTTGGAGTTTGGTGTGTTCAGACACTTGGGAATCGGTGGTGAATTCAAGTCTGTTAGTTCGAACGATTATGCTGTGGAGTATGAGGATATCTTCTTGATCAAGAACGTTGAGGTTTGGGGATGCGGTGGAGAGAAGGAATTAGCCGAACAGAATAAACAATGGGAATGGGAACAAAGAGAGGCAAAGAGAAGACAACATATCAACTTGAAGAGTATCGGCGAAGATCGTGCGATTTTGGAAATGGCAGGTCTTGTTGGTCAAAACCAAAGCGGTGGGTCTATATAAAACTCTACAAAATGGAGTGATAAATGTTTGATGTATGCATTATTTCTTACCTTTACCAACCAACTTCTTCTTGACGTACTTTTTCATCTTGGTCTTTCTCTTTTCTCTGGCTTCTTCTTTAGCCTTCTCTTTTCTAAGCTTTTTTTCGTCTTTATCTTCGTACTTCTTCCCTTTCAACTCTACTACTTTCTCCTTCCATACTTTAGTGGATCCCTCTTCTTCTTCATCGCCTGATTCATCCTCATCATCGCTATCACCCTCACTTTCGTCGTCTGTTTCATCATCGTCTGATTCTTCTGATTCTTCTTCTGGAATAGCACCGGTCAAATCCTTCAATGTGTCAATCTTACCATCAGTGAACTTATCAAAATCACGCTCTTCTAGATGATTCAAAGATCTCACAAGATGAATAGATCTGAAGACTTCGTCATTTGCGATCTCCTCCTCATCTCCAGACTTCAAAGGCATGTTACTGATGAACTCTAATAGGGATGGTTTATCATCCACTGTTATTCCAAGAGTCTTCAGTTCTTCAATAACAAATCTGAAGATCAATCTTTCCGGAATGACATCAATACCTTTCTTCATGAAGAAATCATTGACGTTTTTGATATCCATTCTCAAGAAATCCAAACTCATTGGATGTTCAGGCTCAACCGATTGAGACACATCAAAGATATATAGCTCGCCATTATGCACGATGGAATTATATTCAGACAAATCAGCATGCACAAGTCGACATGTTTGATACATGTATCTCATACACCAAAGCATTTCATGATAAAATTTGACAATCTCATCATACCCTTCGAAAGGATAATCTCTTAATTTAGGTGATGGGAATCCATCACCATTAGATAGAAACTCCATGATAAGTACATGTGATTTCAAATCGATAGGTTCGGGACTATGCATTCCATTCACATGCAGTCTCTTCAAGTTTCTGAACTCCTTCTCAGCCCAGATTTTGATCATCTTTCTAGGATTATGTTGTGATCTTGCGTTTCTGAATCTGAACTCACCATCAACGTATCTTTCACGATCTTTGAACACCAAGATCGAGGTCTTGTAAACTTTGATTGCAAACTCTTTCCCTGTGATTTCATTCTCTGCGTGGTAGACATTGGCTTCTTTACCTGTACTCAGACAACCATTGATCTTAGTGATAGTACCTTTTTTGATTAGTTTGATCATGAAGTTGACAGTTCTTGGATCCAGCACATTCTCCACTGTTGCTCTATCGGATTTATCCCTAGATAATTGTTTTCTCTTGAACACGAACTCGTCAGTCTTAATCTTGTCTGAATATTTGTTCAAGATTTGAGCCTTATCCAAATGTTTATTGATTGGTTGGTTTGGATCGTTATTATTGGTATTACTCTGCGTATTGCTCTCCAAATCGGAGTCTGAAAAGTCTGAATCACTCGAGCTATCGCTCAGATCAACACTTTGTAGTCTTTCTTCGATCTCTGACATCTTTAAACCTTCAAAACAACTGATTTATGCCAACAAAACTACAGAGAACAAGCTCATCTCATCGCTTAAATTTTTGTCTTTCCAGTAAAAAAATTCTATTCGGTAAATTTCGCGAATAAAACGCATTCGCGGTCGATTTTGATAGTAAACAAAATTTTATAGGAGAAACTCATCAAAACACGTAAAGATTGTGTGAAATCTGTGTGAAATGTCGTTGATCCCACAATCGTTGCTACCTGATGTGAGTTTGACTGTGCTTCTACTGTCTTTTTGATATACTGACCGTGTTTTTTTTTGAAGAAATTCTTTGGTGTTCTGCCTTTGTACATTGGTGTTGAGGGTATATTAGGAATAGCCATCTTGAATAAGTTATCAGGGTTGTATGGTATTCTTTCGATCTTCACTGGCCATCCTTTGGAGTTCTTACAATGGATCTTCTACATCAGTTCCATCTTGATGGTGCCGTTTTATGCTCTGGGGCTCACGAATATACTGAAGCCGAAAGTGCTGGAATTCGCTCCTATTGTCATTCTCTACAGCATTGACACCGTGACGAGTCTCTTCTTCATTGTGTTCTTTGGTGTTCAATGGATGTTCTTTGAGGATGTGACGATTGAAAAGACTCCTGGTCAAGATTACTCTAAAAGTGCTACCCAGCTATATGAGTATGGCTGGATCATATTTTTGAGTGTTACAATCAATGTGTTGAGAGTATACTTCACTTTGATCATAATAAGCTTTTACAAGAAATTGATAAGGTTCAATAAGGCACAGGGTGTTTCGAGTATCAATGACGATGAGACTTTGGACTTGAAGAATCAACCACAATGGAAACAATGGCTGTTCAAGCTACAATATCAATGCTATGAATTCCTGAAAGGGACATTATAATCATATGTCAAGTTATTATGAATTAGAGCTTATACATTATCTGTGATTGTAGCCAGCTTAACCCCATCTCATTGTTGGTCTAGTCATTTTATGAATCAATAGCTTGAAGTTTGCCAAAATGTCATTCGTCACTGATGAATTTTGAGAAAGCTAGGCCCTTAGGTTGCGACGATAACAATGCGTTGAATCATGACCATTCTTCATTGAGAGGTCTTGGCTGGCTGAAGACCGTGATAATTTGCAGACAATGTAAACGTCGTCATCATTTCATTTTTCAAGATGAGACGAGACAGATATAAGTCTACATATCTGATGGGATCAAGGGCTATTAAAGGTAGATTATATTATTAAAAGGGTTAAACGTAGGAGAGAAAAAATCAGTAAAGACATCAAGTAGAAAATGCAATGTTTATCATCAAAAAGGAGCAGAACTTATCACTTATAATTCAGTAATGAAAGTAGTCTCAACATAACCAATGGAGGTTTCTTTCGTACCATTGTATTCAATGGTCAAATTATCCCAATATTGATAAATGTATGGCTTGGTTCCTGCTGCTGCACTAACAATGTTTTTAACAAAGTTTGGAACCTCACTCATGACATCAACTCTCTCCACTAGTGTTAAATCACCATAGATCTTGACCTCAGCCTTACCTTCACCTTTGACAACGTCCTCATCACTAGCCGTTGGTTCAACACCATGTATGTTAAACTCAATGGCGTTAGGTTTAGGCCAGCCAACTTCATCAGTTTCTGTCTTTTGATGAACGATATCGTTGTTTATGGAAGTAGCGACAATACCTTCATCGTTGGTGACAAAAGCCAATGACACTTTTGTGGAAGCATATGATTTAGGAGTGGTGAATTCCATAACAACGGCACTGAGTTTTTCAGAGTGGAAGTTTAAGAAATTCCAAGTAGCTGCAGCATGATGAGGTTTCATTCCTTGTAGAGCCATAACAAACATAGATAGACCGTCAATCTTGAAAGTAGTTTCTTCTTCTTCACCTTCTTTTTTGGAATAAATTGTACCTTCGACTTTGTTTCTTGGCCAGAAGAGATGTCTCATGGTACCCCATGGTTCTTCAAGGTTATCACCATATATGGTGGTACCGTCTTTTCCAATCTTAGCGGCTGGGGCAATTTTGGTGAATTTAAGATCAACTCTTGATTCAGGGTTGACATTGGAGACCATATGATAAACTTTGTTGTCTTCATCTAATTCAATTTGTAGATCTTTAGCGTAAAAGTTGTTTCCTTTAATGATGAAATCCTCAAGTTTGGTAGAAGTCCAGATTTGTTCGCTAGTTTTGGTGTTGTAGACTTTGAAAGTGAACTGAGCAGTTGTGTGAATACCCACAACATTAGAGTGGATGACTTGAGCGAACCCGATCAAACCAGAAGACAAATCAGTAAAGTAAAAAGTTTGGGTTTCAACATTAGTGAAGGATGGAGCCAACCATTTAAAGTCATCTCTAGTAGCTTCTGTGAAAGGTTGTTTATCCTTGACAGTGTCAGTAACAGGATGGATGTATTCAGGACCGTATTCCGGTTCGGCAATACCAGTGACAGCGGAAAGACCACCTTGAACCCACTTTAGCATTATTGAAATTGAGAATCGATTTGATAAGATGAGCTGATGATTTGAATATGAGCGTAAAAGTTCCGTGTTTTTGACGATTGAACTCGGAAATTTGTACAGTGAAGAATCAGCAGAGTTCTAAAACAAGATAGTGATGAAAATTAGCAGTTGAATAACAAAAAGTAATTCGCCACTTGAATTCTGGTTGCTGCTCACGGCTTTGTTTTGTTTTGTTGGTGGTTTTATTTTTTTTTTTGCCCAATTTGCAACTTTCGCAAATCGCTGCTTAAAGGTTGGGCTTTTCGCCTTTCGCGAAAATGACGTAGTTCAGAGTCACGTGATTGCGCATTTTTTTGGCGAAAGTTTCAAAATTGACACAAAAATTTTAGGCGGCAGATTCTAGGAATTTTTGTTGATTTATGAGATTTCCGAAAACGGATAATTCCACCAACTAAAACATAAATATTTACCCCCAAGAATTTAGGGAAATGAGACAAAGAGGCTGTTCTGGACGTAGAGACTAGTAAACTTCGAGCTTGTTTCATTTCAGGTGAATGGAGTAAGTGTGTGAGAATGTAATAGACGCTTCACATCGCTTTCATGTCCATTTACAAGGATCACAATCCCGTGAGTACTCTTTTTACCTTCATGTTTTTCGTCTAAAATTCGTCCCTCGCACTGACCATTTCTGAGTCCCGTAAATAGTAGTGAACCCAGTTCTAGGCAGCAAAGTGCAACATTTGGCGGGATCTCGCTGTCGCTAAATTTCACTGTAATCAGCGTAGTCGGACCACGGGCTGCCCACTTTAGGCTCGCGCTAGGCCCGTGGCCATAAAATTCTAGGCAGAAGTCCAGGCAGACCCCCGGCGCCAGTGAAACGCAGTGACCGCTGACCAGGCCCAGAAATTTAATTTCTATTTCTGATTTGGATAAATTGTCTCAGAAGATCACCACTCCATTCACTGCACCAATTATAATATCTATCCACCTCCACCACCCACAATTATATTCAGCTATAGACCATACAATCACCAGCTGTCAGCACCATGAGCACCAAGTACAACCTGCTCCCGGTCACACAGGCCCATGCCGCGAAGACTAAGATCTTCAACATCAAGTTTAACCACGATTTCCAGCAGAACCTGATCAAATCATCTCCAGCCCCAAGACTGAAGCTCATAGTGCGAGACGGTGAGCTCTCCATCCAGATCAATGGTCAGCATACATACAGGCTTCAGAACCTTTCGGAGTCGGCGAGAATCAGCATCTACAAGAAGTTCTCCAGCTCCACTTACAAGAACATCGGCTCTGTTCGCTCCAAGTTGATTGCGACTTCTCCGGCTTCCTCGCCAAACCCCCAACAGGCTTCAATATCTAGTGATACGAAAGCTTCCACTGATGCCCCTGTCCACAAGAAACAAGCATCCTCATCCCCTAACCTACCATCTGCTAGACCGAAGCAGAAGGCCTCTCTGGCCCAGCGAATCATCAACCTCCTGGCATATGGTCCAATCAGCACAAGTGAATTGACTTCCAGGTTCAAAATATCCGAAGATGAAGCGAACACTATGCTATCTAAAGTCGGTATGCCTTATGATCCAGACCATCAGAAAGTAAAGAGATATCCAAGAACACGGAAGATTGATCTTTCTGAACACACAAAGTATTTTGTGCTGAACTATGCCTCATATAAAGACCTAAACCTGTTTGAGAAAAATCTACATGAAGAAGAGCTCAGCCTCTTGAAGAAGAACTGTATCATTGCCTTTAACCATCTGGAATACCCTGCAAACCATCCTGCCAGAGAAGCCCTCAACTCCCGCTCCCCACGATCTCCTACAGCAACTCCAGAGTCTAACTCAGCCACAGGCACATCGTCTTCCGATAAACCAAGACCGAAATCGAACAACTCTATAAATAGCTTGAATGGTCTCAAATTACCAACGGGTCCAAAGGCCTCAATCACTACTAATGGCTCTGCATCAAAAGCTGAAATCAAAACGTCATCATATAATGTCAAGGCGCAAACAATCGATGTGAAGCCAAAAGTTGCGAAGACCACAGACGGCTCGATCAACAGTGAACGAAACAGACAAAGCACTCCATGCGCGCCTGTCATTTCTTCTTCCAAGCTCGACAAACCACCAACACTACCAAATAACAAGCCCAAACTAGTCACGAACACCACCACCACCACCACCACGAACAACAACAACAACAACAACAACCATAATAATAATAACAACAACGAAAGAAAGAGGAAAGTCGCACCGGATGAAGACTATTACATCGACTTAGCACAACGCTTCAAGTCAAAGTACAAAGAATATGAAACCCTGTACAAATCACTACTCATTGCTAAGCAGAAAGATGCTGAGGAGGTGAAGAAACTATACCAACTTCATAAAAGTCTTGAATCATGGAAGAAACAACTATGGAATAGTGTTGCTACCGAACAGACTTAAGCATACCCTCTTTACCAGCTTCCTTGCACAATTCACAAGGCTAGATGCCTATCATTGCTATACTTAATTATCTAATACATATTTGCATTCATACATCGTTTTAGAGTAAAATCGTCGATATTTATAGTTATACTATCACTTTTCCTCTCAGATTCTATGACCCGGAACCAGTCCAAAGATGACACATAACGCAGCAGTCAATAACAGCACTAGAAATAACACCCATAATGCTCTTCTTCTTAATAAATCTTTAACGAATGGTTCTTTCAAATTTTTCAACCATAATCTATTTTTTTGTCCTTTATATGGTGAAGACAACTCTTGATTCTCGACATATCCCAAAAACACCATTATTGGATCCAACTTGAAGAGGAAACTCAATAAGAAATAACATCCTATGAAAAAAGGAACGATAATCACAGCTCTTATAGCCTTAGGTTTCACATCCACAAAGATCAAAGTATAACTCACCCATAACCCTGCAAACAATCCCAATAGACCAAAGACCAATCTATAAATGGCAGATTTGTTCCCGATGTTATGCAATGCGTTTTGTTGAAGGAAGAATGGTAGGGATTCTCTTTCCATTGCAGAGTATACGTAATTCTTCGCATCTTCAAACATTTCAGGATCATCACGACCTTGGATCTCAACATCATGGCGTAATTTGCGAATGATCCGATCAGGTATCACAAGTTTTTTGGAAGAGTTGTCTTGAAAGTATGTGTTGAGTATGTTCTTTGAAGATGATTTTAAAGTGGAACGAGTGATGTTGCCGTTTTTAACATTAGCGATGTATTTCTCGAGTTGTTCGGGTAGAATCCGCGTGGAGTTTCTTGGAGAGTGGTTGAATCTGTTGAGGTTAATGTTGGAGTTGGAATTAGAGTGGATTTGGGGATCTAGTGGACTCATCGAGGATGAACGACGCTGTATATCAGCAGCGAAAACTTTTTGTGGGGAACTTAGTGGTTCGTATGGGTCTTGGGATGGATATTGTCTATCAGCGTAATGTTGGCGCTGCTGCTGTTGTGGTGGTTGTGCTTGTTCTTCGTAGGTGTATGGTCGTTCTTCTTCTTCTTCTCCGTCTTGATTAGCATTCAGGAACGTACTTAGTCTAGATTCCGGAATGTTTAGGTATTCATTTCCTTGTAAGAAGGATGAAACTCTCTTGTTGTCTTTATCATCAAGGAAGCCTTCGTTTAGTAAGGCCTCTAGTAACAGTGAAGAGCTCACAGATTCTCTGGCAGGATGTGTCTCATCGTATAGTTTCTCATTCCCGCTTGAACTGGTATTCTTCTGTTCACTGGCCGAGCTCAATCTATATTTCTCATCCGAAGTAGACTTATGTTTCTCACTAAGAAGTAGACTCTCTCTTAGCCCCTTAACATAATCCTTACACAGTCTCAAATGTGTCACCACGTCAATCCAAAAGTCCAGATAATCAACAGCATTCTGATAGTCCCTGATGTATATATAAAAACTCCACAGATCCACTGGAGATTGGGTCCTTCTGTTCAATATCTCATAAAGAGTCGGAAGTCTGTTGAGTGGCTGATAAAGGTGTTCATTGGACGAGCTGTAGTCATTCTGTTGTTGTATGAGGTTATCATAAGAGCGCTGGTATGCAGATTCTCGAAGGATTAAATTATTGATGTCGGAATTTGGCAGGAGTGTCTGTTTGGTCGACGGCTTCGAGGGGGAAGTCATGTCTTCTCTCTGTGTGTACACCAACTAAACCACCTTCCAATAGTAACGAGGAGATGCTTCCTGTGGTCTCTTGTCTATTGAGTGTTTGATTTTCATGAATTGAGAATTTTAATTTATCTGCACAATTTAATTTTGTTTACATTTTGTCCGAAAAGGGAATGTCTCATGATTACCAAGAAACACCCGTTCGAGCCTCAAGTGTGGTAAACTATTTGAAGTAGAAATTTCGCATTTATGCACGTGATAAGTGTTAAGCAATTACTTGCATATTTGGTGGTTGTTGACTGCGATACCGTATATGTTTGTGGAGTCTCGGCTCGTTCCATCAACGACACTTGTATCCTGGAAGCAGTGAAAAGAGGACGATGCTGCACCGTATGTACAGGTCGGTGGCTTACTAACGAAGTCCGCCTCCCCAGCGGTCCCTGGCTGTAGCTTATTAGTCAGGGTTTAGTGTGATTATTGATTAGTTATACGCGAAACGTGCGATCTATCCGCTATTTCCAGGATAGAACGGGTATTGAACTTTACAGGGCGAGGCAGTAGTACCCTTAGCGCGGTATAAAGCGATATAAAGTAGAGGCTGCCGGGCACCACGATCTGTTGAAACACCCAACTCTGGGGCCCATCACACACTTCCAATCTTGTCAGTTCTACGTTGTTGCAGTTGTCGTTTAAGAACGAGTGTCTGCCCGGTGCCCAATTTTAGAACAATATAGCATGTGCATGAACTGAGCTGAACGTGTATGCTCAGTGTGTCTATTTCAAATCCCCAAGAAATCTGCCACCACCCACCATGACTATGACTGATATAAAAACACGAGGGTTCCCTTCCGCTTCTTCACAACAATCCACTGCTTGCAAGGTCTACCATACGCTCATGTCGAAGTTAGGAAACTACTCCCAGATCCACGACCAGGACGCGGGTTCTGTCAGATCCTCTTCCACTCTCTTTGGGAACGATGAGCTACTTGATGACAAGTTGTACGCCAAAGTTCCGTTCCAAGTCAACAAGCGATACAACCTGTTCAAGAAGTGCACCATTGCCTTCGTAATCACAGCCTTTCTGCTGTTTCTGGCGCTCATATATATCGCCTGCTCGCTGGTCAACCCCTTCTTCGTACAGGACTTCTTGATAAGGACGCTTCATTCAAACAAAGTCGGAATGCATAGTCCTAGACATGGTCCTTTCAAAAAATTCATGTCCAACGTTCAGCTTTTGAATAAAGATCGTGATGTGCTACCGATCCATTCTCATAATGACTACCTAAGAAAGCATCCGCTTTTCGAAGCTTTGAGATTTGGTGTTAACTCTGTGGAAGCCGATGTATGGAATATCGAAACTATGAGTTATCCATCCACCATCCCTGGTTCTTTGCTGTCTTCACAGGAAAGTGACGATGACGGAAACGATATGGATGATAACACTCTGTACGTTGGCCATCACAAAGTGTTTCTATCGTCCTATAAGACTTTGGAGAGCATGTATCTTACAGCAATAGAGGATCTGTTGGATAACATCAACTCCAAGAACATCATCAAAGGTCCAGCAACACAAGAGTTTGGTGTTTTCTACAACGATCCATTTCAAACATTATATCTGATCATAGATATCAAGAATGATCCAGAGATTGTCTTCAGAAAAGTTCAAGAGTCCTTGAAGTCCTTACAGCTAAAGCGCTATCTAACAGTATACGATACCAATACCGGAGAGTGGTCTTATGGTCCATTAACCATCATCATCAGTGGTCTCATACCTTACGAACAGATCAAATCACAAACCTTGAGAAACTGTTTCATAGATGCCCCACTTACTCACTTTCAAGAGACATACAATGATACGTTACTTGAAGACAAATACACAGCGGAACTCAGTATTTTTGGTTCTGCATCACTAGAAGCTATCACGGGATCCAAACGTGCACTGGCTCACGGGGATGGCTTAAGTGATGATCAGGTTCAAGCTTTGAAACAGGTTATAGATAGAGCACATGATAGAGGAATCAAAGCTAGAATATGGGAAACTCCAAATTGGCCAGTCAACCAAAGAAACGCCGTATGGAATCAACTTCTCAAGTTAGGAGTGGACTCCTTGAATGTGGACGACTTGAAAGGGGCAGTTGAGAAATTCTAATGGATGGTAGAGAATTATTTTTGTTGTTTTATTTCATGGTTGTAAACATCTTCTCATCTGTATAGATGTCCTATAGAGGGAGCTTTATTGAGCCTCTTCAGTTGAAATCACGTCTCTCTGAAAGATTCCCTTGCTCTTCTTACTCCCACCGGTATCAGCACGGTATCACCAATACCGTTTGAATTCTTCGACCACCTCTCTCTATCTCAGATTGAACCAATTCTTGTTTCTCGGCTTCGTAAGAGATACGAGTTGCCTTCTTGAAACTGAATACCATTATGCTTTCACTCTCATCAGGATATACCGCATACAGTATGTTCTCCAAGTTCACAGTTCACATTGTTATGAGCTATGCCTTTTGAATGAATGGCGTTATATGCTGGTATAGCCTTGTCGTAGAGACACTTTTTGGCTTCACTTCATCTGAAACTGTACCCACTTCTAGTAACGATGGTTCTCACCAGGATAAATTGACCACGCAGAAGCGGTCTCCTATATGCACCGATTATTGATACCGTATCATGGATCAACCAACACCTCATAAGCTTTGGAACATATGGTTGAGTACTTGGGTTCATGATCAAAAGAAAAAGAATCTTCGCAGAATTGATAATAGTTTCGAAAGCTACCTTTTGAAGCCAAAAAAAATCTCCGCTAATTAGATAGCCTTTGTCATAATCATGAAGCTCACTATGCACTGGATCACACACAGGCTTTCAACATAAAGACGCAGTATGATCCATATCCTTTATAGTTATCTTAGTGACCTCCCCTTCAATCATCACTCGTAGGATATCTTTCATATCGAACCCTTTTTGAGCGAGCATTGTAGAAAGTTAAAGGGATGCTCTTCTTCTGACCTGGATTCTTTCTTTGGAAGCCATTATAAACAATAACAACTCATTTATCTGATGTACATATTCGCGATGTGAATCTGTTTAAGTGAATAACCATAGTAACAGGAATTGTTACGGAGCCACACTTTTCGTGCGAATTTTCTAAAAATTAAAAAAAAAAAGAAATTCTGAAAGAATAAGGAAAATGAAATGCTTGAACTTCACAACTAAAAAAACTAAATACACTCAAAAGTTGTACTAAAAGTCTGGTCATTGCTCAAATTAGTGTCATAAATCGTCGAAATATGCAAAGCTTACTAGAGGATCCGGTTTTTTACAACCTTCTTGTTAATAACAACGAGTCTTTAAGAAGTAATTCAGGCTCCTCGTCAGATTTGGCACCTCCAATGCTTAAAAAGAGTGAGCCTGTGAAGCAGGAAACTTATGACTTCAGTTTCCTCAAGAAGTTATCCTTCCCTGAATTACCAACCTCCATACAACAGCACTGTGATTCTAAGCCTGAAGATAGATCGGATACTGCTACCTCATACCAAAGTTCAATTTTCTCCTCGAATGACCACCACAACAGAGACAGTGCAATCATGGATGAAGCTTACGTCGAATCAATCGATGACTTCTTCAATAAGGAAATGTCCTTCCAGATCAACTCTGAGATCCAAAACGCCGCTCAAGTTCAACCATTAGACCCAGAGCACGTCATCAATACCACCTCACAGAAACAGTTTCATAAATTCTACTCTAACTCGAAAGTCCCATCACAGCTATTATCAGTCTCCAAAATCACCAAACCATCCCAATCACCACTACCACAAAGTCAACTATGTACCCCGTCATACCACAAATGTCCATTTTGTCTACGCCAATTCAAGAACAAATCGTACTTGGCACGTCATCTGAAGAAACATGACACAGTTAAAGACTTCAAATGCCCATTCTTCAGTGAAGAACACATGAAATGTCACCATTTGAGTGGTGAATTTTCAAGAAAAGATACATACAAAGCACACTTGAAAAGCATTCATTTCATATACCCTGTTGGAGTTTTCAAGAGTGATAGAGGTCTAAGTAGCGGAAGATGTGCGGGTTGTTTCAAAGAGTTCAAGAGCAATAATGACTGGATGAACAATCACATTGATACTGAAGAATGCACAGGACTAGCAAAGAAGAAACACGAGGAATAAAATTCTTTCCAGGTTTTTGCATAGATTTTGCTTCTTGTCTGTTTTTATTGTTTGTCATGTTTTATTCTTGATTCTTTTGGGTCCACTGTTATATATTTCATATGCATCGCAAGTTTTGGTTTCATTTTTGTTGTTCTCTTTGGTGTTTAACGTTAGACGTTTTGTTTTGTTTGTTTCGATATACTTTTTGACACAAAAAAAAAGTATATTGATGAAAACTTGGGAAAAGATATAAGCATGTCCCTATATATTTATTTGAGGTGGTGAACTCCTCGAAGACGAAAATTCTTCATGATGATACACACAAACACCTCGTAATTCTACGAAATAATTTCCTAATATATCTTTAATGTAGTAACAAAATCTCTAACAGATCCATTATGAATTAACTTTCTCAAGAACTAAAACAAAACCACAACTATAACAATAGCTAAACCGCTCTAATGTACACTTATCTTCAAACCTCCATGCTATGATGTAATACCAAATTATGACTTAAACTTATACGTTGAAACGACTTGATAAGTCTATTTCTTTTTACCGAAACGAACAGTTGGGTTCTTCTTCTTCTTGTTCATTTTGTAGGCGTGATGTCTGGCATTTCTAGTACCAGAGGTGGAGACTTTCTTCTCCTCACCAGTGTGATCCCCATCGATCTCTATCTGTTCATCTTGTTCGACAACTTCTTCACCAGTAGCTTTCTTCTTCTCTAATGCTTCTTTCTTCTGTTTGATGAGATTCTCTTTCATTCTAGCATCAATTCTAAGAGTTCTCTCATCGACAGCTTTTTTGAATTCTTTGCCTCTTTTGACAGACTTGGCTTTAAGCTTTGATTTGGAACGTAAGGAGTGAGCCATTGTAGTGATTTATATGTAGATCAGGGTGACAGACCTATAAATCTGTGTTCTACAATTTTTATTATGGCTTAAGAAAATTTTAATTGTCACGGCGATGAATGGCAGATCATCAGATGTCAGCCCTAACGTTTTGCGATTTTAGCACGTGATGTGGTGTTCAAAAAAATCCATGAATTCCTGACAGTCACCACATCCACACACCACTTATTTCCCTGAGAAACAAAATTTAATGCGAATCTACACATTTCGCGAATTTCGCGCTAAACACAAACAAACACACAGGCAGAAAGCCGGGTAAACCAGGCATTTTTGTTAGGCGGTAGATAATTGGGAGGAGCAACATATTTTTTTTCACACAGCGGTTTGCTGAGGAAATTCACCAAACAAAAAAATTTAAACACACAACACTTCACAAGATACAGAAACAAGTTAATCACGAAATCAAAAATGTAAGTCACCATATCAAGCGGTGATGGTGGACAGAGGAACAGTGTGATGTTGTGAATGTCCTGGAAGAATTGTTCTTGTTGTTTCCAGTGTTTCAACAGAGGAATTTGCATCCATATTGAAGAAATTAGTCAAGGGATGAAATCCATGGATTTATCATCAACTAGTCACAACTATAGATTAAACAAGAGATCCAATGGGACGTTACGATGCAGTCCATTCAACATGAATCTCCATACCGTTGATTGTCTATATTATTGAAATGAAAAACTCATAAACATGAAAGTTATCAAATCCATCCAAACATTCCAATCAAATTATTTATCACATATCCTATCCCCATCACCATCTCAACTTATCACTCATAGAATTATTACTAACTTTTAAACAGGGCTAACCTTCGTACTCAAAAAAGACTTGCCGCTTCTGTTGTTGGTGTCGGTAAAAGAAAAATTTGGTTAGATCCAAATGAGACTTCCGAATTAGCTCAAGCTAACACCCGTCAAGCCATCAGAAGATTATACAAGAACGGTACCATCGTCAAGAAACCAGTCCGTGTCCACTCCAGATCAAGAGCTAGAGCCTTAGCTGAATCCAAGAGAAACGGTCGTCACACTGGTTACGGTAAAAGAAAAGGTACCAGAGAAGCTCGTTTCCCATCCCAAGTTATCTGGATCAGAAGATTAAGAGTCTTAAGAAGATTATTGGCCAAATACAGAGATGCTGGTAAAATTGACAAGCACTTATACCACAACTTGTACAAAGCTGCTAAAGGTAATGCTTTCAAACACAAACGTGCTTTAATCGAACACATCATTGCTAGAAAAGCTGAAGATGCTCGTGAAAAAGCCTTGGCTGCTGAAGCTGAAGCCAGAAGATCTAAGAACAGATCTGCCAGAGAAAGAAGAGCTCAAAGAGTCGCTGAAAAGAGAGATGCTTTGTTCAAAGAAGATGCTTAATTTGGTAAATGTTAAGAATGTATATCTATATAATCTTTTGAAACTTGATCAAGTGTAGTTAAAGAGCTGTGAGTAACCTTCACAGTTAACACAGCTTCACATCCCTTTTTGTGTGTGTGTGTGTGTGTGCTTTCTGGCCTATAAGTTTCTTAATATTCTCTCGAGACAAGTACTCTTGGCTGGATACTTTACGATGTGATTCTAGACTTTCTCTCTCTCTCTACACAATATATTTATAAACAAATTAAAAAGTTTTGGAATTGAAGTTTAAACGTATGTAGGCACAAGCAACACCACCTGTAGTTCACCAAAATACTTCATTTTGGAACTCATGAGCTGCTTTCCATGGATTTTGCTCAAATTGGATGAATCCAGGATTTAAATCGTTATTCCCATTATTGGTATTGGAATACGTAGTTGGATGAAACCCTTGAAAGTCATCAGTGTTGAACCCATCGCTACTGACAGTAGATGTGGTGCTTGAAGGAAGACTCAACTGTGGAGAAGTGGATGAATTATGAGTTTGAACGTCCCAAAATGTTGAGGGTTCGCTTTGGAATCGTCTCAATTGTTGTGGGGGGTTATGGATCATTAATGGATGAACTTCTGGTTGGTATTGTATTTGTTGTTGAGGATGATGTGGGTGTTGGTGTGGATGATGTACAGGATGTGATGGCTGCTGCTGAGATGGCTTAGGTTGTGGTTGTTGATGTTGTTGTGATGGCTGTTGTTGTAGAGGAGGTGGTGGTGGTTGATGTTGGAAAATCAGTTGTGGTGATGGTGGTAATGGAGGTGATGGACGATGTTCATGCTGGTGTGGCATGTAGATTGGAAGCGAGTTGGTTCTGAATGATGAAGGTTGCGTAACAGGAACAATCTCAGCTTGTTCAAAGTCATCAAATTGAAGTGTAGTATTTGCAGAAGTTGTACCTTCATCATCTTGATCCATATCATTGGTTGTTGGAGAAATAGGATAGTCCAAAATATGATTATCACTTTCACCTTCTGTCTTGACCACAGTCGATGTAGCAACAGGTTCAGACAATTTCGATAGGAACTTGATTTCTGGTCTTGAAGCATTTGGTAGGTATAGTCTTCTCGATGTGGTTTCATTGGAGTCCTTATCTCTAGTGAACTCCCACAGTAAAATACTTCTAATGTCCTCTTTATCAAAACCTGAAGTTCTCTTCTTGTTAAAAACAACTTGTTTGATGGTGATGGCTTTCACAGCAATGGTCTTTTGGTTCTCACAAGTAACCACATCTTCACTGACATTCTTCTCCAGACTATTATAGAATGCAATCCAGAAATCTTTCGCAAAGTTCAGTTGTAGCGTGTAGTTCTTCAAATCTGATGGATTCTCCAAGCTTTTGGTTTCTTTCAAGTTCACAAGGTCATCGTTCAGTTTGATGATCTCATTTCCAAAAGAGTATATCATAGTAACACAACCATAATCTTCGTCATTTGGTACATTCTTCAGTTCAACTTGTAGTGATGTCTCATGTTGTCCATTGAAGCACTTGGCAGGGTTAGGCAATCTCAAATTCACCAAGTTATGTAGTATTGGTATTTGATCCTCTTGGTTCAATGTATCAAATAAATAGTCATTCAGGTTTGGAAATCTGTTTTGAATAGAGGCGTTCGGTTTCAATCTAAGAGCAGGTTCCAATCTTGTAGAGCTCAACTTTGTATACGTATGAGCTTTACCATCATCGGTGATGTTCTTCATATCAAACTTTTTCATTGAGAAAGAGACGTCCTTGAATGAAGTGAACGAGATCTTCTTTGGTGTTGCTTTTCTAGAAGCTCTTGATCTTTTGGTCGTTGGAGTTGATGGCTTTGAATATGGAAGGTTCAGTGATCTGGAACTCATGTTTGGCGATGGACCAGCATTGCCTAGAGATTTCTTGAATGATATTTCACTGAACACTTGATCAAAGTTTTCAGTAGCTTTTGGATCAGAAGGACCATTGTTGATCAGTTCAATGAGTTCGTCATTCTTTTTAAGATTTTTGATGACTTGAATATGACTCGACACTTGTTTTCTCGTTCTGTTTTTACCCGTCTTTTGAATGATATAATCTGAAATCAACTCATTACGACCACAAGATTTACCACTGATTTTGATCTTTGCAAGACCATTCTTCGGAATCATTCTCAAAGCTTCCTCAAAAGCAATCTCAACGTCTTCACTCCAGATATTAGCTTCTGATGTTTCTGATTTTCTCAAACTTGGAGACCCTTCCAGTTTAGAATTATCGGCACTATTGTTGTTGTTTTCATTTTGATTGAGTGTGCTTGGAGATATGGTTCCCAAAATTGGACGCACCGGTGTTGTTCTCTTACTTCTGGAAAGCTCATCGTCAGTCAGATCATCGAGCGGAATCTTTCTCTTGCGAGTCGATGCCCTGGTGGCTGCGCCTTGAACCTTGTAGACCTGTTCCCCGTTGTCGTCAAGTGTGATGTCCACAATCATAGGCTTGGATTTGGAACGCTTGACGGAGCTTGGAGGGGTAACCATGGCATCAGCTATGGCTGATGTGTGCAGTTTCTTTGGAATGACCGACATTTCAGCCTCTAATCAATTAATGAGCAGAGTGAGGATTTTTTTTGCGTGATAATAGTTGTAGCTGTGGAAGGAGTCGTTGTTGGAGCGAAAGAAGAGAAAGGTTGTTGTAGGCAGCGGCAGAGTGTGAAAAGAGCGTATAGACAGTTAGTGTGATGTCGTGGGAGGAGACAGTGGGCCAGAAGTCGAATATAGCACAGGCCTCGTTTGAAAGGTGGATATGTGTGGTAATTTATATTTCTTAAGCGCAAAACAACAGAGCTATCACAAGTTTTTTGTAATGACGTTTTCGGCCTCGATTCTGGAATTGGAATCTGGAAAAGGTTGATAAAAACAGTAAACAGGTCTGTACAGGTACAGGCGGAGAGCTGCACGCTTCTGCTCTGTTCTGCTGTCTGCAGAAGCCTCAAACTTCCCACCGACAAAGACCCTCCGAGTGGCACCCCGACACCCGAAGTGGGTAACACCCGTAACCAGTGAGCGGGACGCAGCTGTGCTAGCTTATCATCTGGTCGAGCGGCCGCCTTTGCAATGTGGTGTTCATTTTGTGGAGAATGGGAACATTTCGAGCGAACACTGGGTTGGGCCTCTGGCCCGCAGAAACCACTAGCAAAAAGGGGAGCCGGGCGTCGCGAAGTAAACAGAGGACTCGGTACAGGACGCATTGGCTATCTCCGTTTGTTAGTAGGCGATCTGCATTATTGCATAGATTGGTGCCCGCGGTGGTGTCTCTATAGTTTCTGTGTAAGTGCAGGGCTCTTGTCGGCGGTAGCGACTAGCGCCTAGCGGTACCGCTGTCTGTTCCCAAGTTTCCTGACCCAGCCCACGTTACTAGGCCGTAGTCCTAGGCAGAGTTCACAAGGGGGAGCTGATCGAAAGTAGTCAGCATCACAGGCAGTGCTGGTAGCTTGTAGTGCTATCTGCCTGCGAGTGAGCTGTTAGGATTATAGATTACCAGTGATTTACAACTATACCCAGCTGCAATATAGTAAAGTTTAGTGGCTGTACATCTCTAGATCATAGAACACTATTGGGTCAAGTACACAGATGAGGCTCCAATTGATACACCCATATCTTCAAGTTGAGATATACACCCGTACACAGGTCAACCGCCTTTCACTTTCTCCCCAACTATCTCAAGGAAGTCAGCTTTGTACTCGCTTACGGGATCACGCTGTTGATTGTTATTTGTTCAGAGTAGATCCAGGGGGCCGCTTGTCTACATGCGTAACAATGCATACATGTGTTACCCCTGTGTACCTGATATGCAGTGGTCCGCTTTTTTTTAAATTGCGAGTAGACGCATGACCTATCGTTGTTTATGTACCTCACTAGTTTTTACCGAAATTGGATGGAAATATCCATTTTAATCTAACAAACGTCAGTCAAACGCAATGCTTTTAAGAGTCAAGGCAAAGGGCTTTGCTTGACCTTGACCTTAATTGGCTCAATTATTTGGCACTTACCTTTCGTATACCTGCTGATTGACTTCTTTTCCAATCCAAGTAAGCAGCTGCGCCAACAGACTTGCAGATAATATATTGACATCAAGTTATCACTGTCCACTGAGCTGTGAGCTGTGAGCGTAGGATCATAAAGCACTTATCCAGTCAATTGTGATGATATGGTTCATCGTGGGTTACCACCTCTTTCACCAAGTACTAACGAGCACAAATATCTATCCACCCCTGTTATACGATCAGCACATACTTTACAACCTGGAGAGATCAGTGATGTGATCGTGTTGTGCGCAGATCATTCACTGATACACCGTACTTCCGAACCCATATAACGATTTTTTATCATACGCAATTGACTGTCTTTCACCACTCACATCCGCTTTACCATTACGGTGAAGTCTGCCCACTTCTGGTATACACCATTAACTTTTCTGTGGTTTTCTTTTACTCGTTTGAAGTTGGGGCTTGAATAGATGGTTAAGCGGGCATAAAATATGACTGAGAATGAGTTGACCACCAATTACTAGGGGTCATATTGGCAAGCATATGACAGTTACAATATAGCTCTTATGATATAACCCTATTATAGCCGTATAAGCGAGTCAACACTCTTTAGCTGTACTGATATATTCGTCTAGATAAAGAAGCGACCACTTCTGGCAGCTTAGCAGTTGCTTTATGTGGAAGCAATAAACGTCGTTCTAGAACACCCAGTCACTTGAGGTCTTAACTCTGCTCTCTGATACAGATTGGAATTAACCGGACTTGTTCAATTTGTTCCATGAAAAGGTGTAATGATGCAGGTTGTCACTTGTCGCCAAAGTTCATGTTTATCACTTGTCAACGACATAGAACAATAACGATTACTACATCCAGTTGATAGATCAGTTCTAAGGGTCTATTAATGAATCATTCAAAAGTGGTTAAAGAGACTGTACCTGAGAGCCGTTGACTGTATTGAGGCTTCCAATCAAACTTAGTTGAATCACCTGTATTAGAGGTGGTGTGGTATTTAGATACTCCGGAACTTCTGTGTCGTAACTTATTATAACTTTCCGAACTCTACAAATCATCACCCAACTTATCAAGCTTGATGAACACCTTTATCGGGGATAAAAGCACCACTATCATGCCTGCTTAACCGCTGGAGCTTCTCTCCTCTATGCACCATTAACAAAGCCATTGATAGACTACAATCCATGCTCACAGAGTAATTACGTCAGCGTCTATTGTCGCTTATTTGATTATTGTTGTTTCTTCCGCTTGGTACAACTTCCTGCAGAAATAACTATGTGTGGGAGTACATGGTTACGAGCTGAAATCTGTTGTGTCTTCCCCAACTTCTCAATAGGAACTGGATGAGGTCAATGACGGAAGATATGTCACCACCAAGTCAAGCCACTTTGAAGCAGAGATGCATCAAGGGCGGACTTGCTATTATTTCAATCCCTATAAATGGAAGCTTGACAATAACCAGCCAGCGCTGATGCACATTACCATAAAAGGCATGTTGATGAAAGTACTTGTAGTTCCTGTCAAGCACTTCTGAGATCGGAAACTGATACAAGTCGAAGTCACACATCCATCCGAGGAGTTTCTCGTTATCAAGTTTGGGAAAGCCTAATGTGGACAAAAGCCGCCGCCAACTAGCTCATAACTAGGACTGTGAAGGGCTGTCAAGAGCTTTTACTTATCAGCTATCGGGACACTGTACAGAGATGTGATCTCTACTAGGAATGTGAACCAACCATCATGGAGGTAATTTGTTGAGTTGTTACTTGTTGGCAACATTGAATCACAGCTTGATTTTCATGTCGATTGTCACTAGTACTCAGAAAAGTGTAGCTATCGACAAATGTCTCTTTCTGATGTGCATAAGGTGTCTGGATTGGCTTCTACTCACTGCATGAAGCGCTATATAGGCAGCGTTGCCATGCGAGAATCACAGATAATCTGAATCTTGATCAAGGCGTACAATAGAGTCAACATCCGAACAGCAAATCAGCTAATTTGTCGTCGGCCGGCTTGGTTTCATTTGTGTGTGAACTGTGGAGCTGCCTAAGCGTAGAGTAAGAAACCTCTTTTTAGTCACCAAAGACCAATCTTGTTGTAGCTTCGCCTCCCTATTACCAAATTAGCTTTCAAGTTTGACCGTTGAACAACACTTACCAACGCCAAAGTTGGGTGTTCAAATCTGAGTCAAGCATGTACTCTTGTAAATTTGTTATTGTCATGCAGCTTGGGCTTAAAGTTCAGAAGCAGTAGCCCGCCGTTACCAAAATTCTCGCAAATAGATATTAAGATAGTCCAATGCACCGATCTGCTTGACCGTTAAGATTCAACCTTTTATGCAGGAAATTTATGCAGATCTGAAAAGTAACAAATAACAGCTAACGAAAAAAAGATCAGAGTAACAAATAACTAATCGGGATTCGGGGGACTCTTTGAAGTAGACCAAAATAATCAGAATCAACACTCTAGAGGGTGTAACAGCTTCGAAGCAGAAGGGAATTGATAGACCATTGATGAACCGATCAATTGGCAACACTTCATGCATGTCATGGAATGGAGTACCAACATCTAATCGGAGCGAGTAAGAAAGCAAGTTATGCGCAACCCTTATTAGAATTGGGCTATCACAAAGGACTCCTTCAGTCTCCACAACACTCCACTGGAAAACTGTTTGCTTGGGACGCTGGACAATCACGTTAGCGTCAATGATGTGAAGGGCTATTGATGACGACAGAAATACAAATGAAGATAAGGGTGTACATAATTCCAAAATAATGGAGCCGTGGCCAAACACATAAGACTGCCTACAAGATCGTCTGTCAATTACACTTGTATGAAGTCAAGTGTAGAATTGCTGGCTGTAGAGGGCTGTGTACTGCAGTCATCAGATCTTCAGCTGTTGATAAAACGACCATCATCTCTTGAATTGGTTGATACTTCGTGCACTGCATGCTTCATGGTTACCAAACGTCGGACATGATTCCCATCTTTCTCATTAGTGTTGAGCCCTTCTCACTCTCTGTGGTGGATCACCACTGGTCATAAGATACATGAAAGATGAAAGACGTGTATCAGCTTTCGATCCAGGGCAATGTTGAGGTACTAAATTCCCCCAATACTCTGTATTTTGTACACTCAGCGATACCACTTAAATGAGGAAACACTTCGGACGAACAATCGTACTTCCAACTCCACAAATAGCAGTCGTAGTGTCCTCCGCTTAAGCGCATTCCATGCAAAACAACCGCTTAATCTGAGCACCAAACCAGTGCTTTTGTTATATCTTGCAACTTCCCGTTATCTTGGCATGCCATGGCAAACTGCACATCTTGACAAATATAGATCGTGATAACTACTCATAGATTACATATCTAACCTTATTGATATCACGAATTAGTGCCGTATGACTATGAGCGCCCATGGTCACATAGTGCATGGAGCAATTGAACGAATGACTGTTAACGAAGTAAGAAAATCAGACTGCATGTTCACGGTTCGTAGACGAGCTCGTGCAGTCTGGGAAATGTCAGTTCTGAATACTACTTGTGAAGAAGTTACATTTCCACTTGAGCTGTGTTTGAAGTTGGCTGATCGTCGTTATACACCTACAGTGCTACTCGACAGTCATTATTGAGCTAATAAGGGTTTAGACTGCGGATGTGTGTTCGCAGGTGGTTGATCAGTAACAGATGAAGGTCGCTAAGAGAAAGTCCTTAGCTGGCTACTTGATTGATTGATATTGATGGTATCACGAGCTAAAATTGCACTCTAATGCCCCAAACTAAATAACGTAGAAAGATCAGGCTGATGGAGAAGTGAACAGTTCTCTCATCAGTAATCACAACTCTCGAGGAACCAAAAAACAGAGAACAGAACCTCTGGGGAAAGCTTCATCGTCAAACCACCAAAAGATCAGCACCACGGTCTCGATCTGGTGTTGAAACCTGGCAGCTTGCGACAGGTCGTCTTCATTTAGGAAAAGCCGAGTTTCCTAATGTGGACAAAGTACTATACCAAACTCGAATAAAAAATGGCCCAGTATGGATGTCTCTCCTCACGCGAGTACGAGTACCTAGTGACGAGTACCTACGTTTCTCCGACACACCTGACTTTTCTGACAAGGAACCTCTTAGGCAGATCGTAAATCGGGTGAGCTGGTGGTCGATGCTGGTCATAACTAGTATTTTCAGGCGATGATCAATTTGGTAGATCTCTTAATTTGAGATTTTGCTCCTACTGGCTGGAGTTTTGTAGTTTGGTCTTCCTGTGAGAGTGTACCAAATCCAGCTCAATCACTAGAGTAACCTGATCAATCGTATGATCGATTCGACTGCGAATTGGGTGTGTGGGTTATGTACGTTTGAAGGTTGGACCTTTCAAGGCGAGAGCTCGAAAGTGTTGATAGGACATGAGAATTTGGTCCCCTGCTTTAGCGGACCACCAGCTCACGGAGATCAAGGACTTGTCCATTGATCAAGTTAGCTGGAGGAGGTACCATTCGAGCAGGATACCAGTCAGTTATCGCTTATGGACCAAAAGGATCTAGCTTCAGAGCACTCGAATAGCCGTGCGTACTTGATAGTGAATAATACGGTTAGCATATAATACGTCGTAAACTGCTTAACTGCACGTTGGACTGGGTAAGCTTTCAGTGAGCTCTTAAGAGGCTTTCATGACTATATGTGCATGAGTGTTTCATCTTTTAGCCCACTATACAATGAATTACTACTACAGAGTACAGATTCCATCAAGATTTTTCTATAGCATGATCATTTATTTGGAGTGTGAACGTCAATTGGCTCAGTTTTCATCATCCGAGTTCATGTACTGAGCATAATCATCGGCAGAAGCAAAGACAGGTAATTCTTTGAGTTTAGCCTTCTTAGCTTTCTTGCTGGCTTTCTTTTCAGCTTTATCATCGGATTGTAAGGAACGTTTCTTAGGTTCTGGTTTCTTTCCAACTTCTTCGTCACTGGCGAGCTCATCTTCGGAATCGCCTTTAAATAGTTCTGCCTCTTCATCTTCACTTTCTGAGAAGTCATTAAACTTACCATCTTCACCTTCAAAGTCATCCTCTTCGTCTTCGTCTCCATCTTCTTCGTCTTCATCAGACATACCAATGGTTTGCAATTCAATCTCCGAACCTTCGTCGTCATCATCAGAAAGACCTATGGTTTGTAATTCGACTTCTGAACCTTCATCTTCTTCATCGTCTTCAGCTTCAACATCCACTAGGCTGGAAGCATCCACTTCAGCAGCTTCTTCATCGCTGAAGTCTTCTTCATCCAAGTCACTGAAGTCGTCAATATCAGATTCTAAATCACCATCAATCTCAGGTTGTGATTTGACTAGAGCATCCCAAACTTCTTCGTCATCTAGATCACTCTCACCATCGAAATCTTCAGCTTTTGGCTCGTTAGCAGAGGAAGGATCCTTTTCTTTAGAAGTGAAATATTGATGGAAAAATTTCTCATCTGGTCTAATTTCTCCCACTTTCTTCTCTAGCCAGTTCTCGGTGTTTGCTGGTAGTTCCCCGGTGTTGTTCTTGTTTGAAGCCTTGACCAGTAATGAACCAGTATGAGCACCACCAAGAGGTTGCATAATGGATGAACCTTTTGTGACGGCTTTTTGTTTAGCATTACGATAGACGAATCTATCCAAGAAATGACTCAATGTGAATAAAGCAAGTTCAGGTTTCTTCTGTTTCTCTTGGTTCAGGAAGCTTTCAGCATATAGTTGAACTGTTGGGTGGTAATGGTTCAAGAACTCGTTGATCTCCCAGATAGAGGAATGGTTGGCATTGGCGAATCTTGGGTCACGTTTACGACCATCGTAGATCAGTGCTTCCTTCTTGACAAGAGTGTTGTTTGCATCCTCATCATCAGATTTCACATCTTTGAAGTTCTCCTCTTCGTCATCTTCATCAGCCATGTACTTGAAGTCAACTGGTGTATTTATGGCTAAGTTTCTGATTTGTGGAACAGCTTTTTCCAGTTCCATCAATAGATAGAACATACCAGCAACAGGACCAACATTCAGCCAGTTATAACAGATTTGAATGATTCTCTTAACAAAAGCTAAAACTCTTGGAATATTAGCGTCTTCTTTCAAAGCTTTGTAAAGCAAATTCAGGTAGATACCTTGTTTGGAAGAGGTAACTAGTCTAGAGTCAAATAAACTTTCGTATAAGGTTCTGTAAAATCTATCAGTGCTGACTTTTTGAGATTGGATGATCTGGAAGATGAAGACCAGAGCTTGCACAGAGGTATTGAAGTTACTAGAGTGAGTAATTTTGTAAAGAGTCTCAAGATGTTTGGTGAAGACTTCACTTGACAAGTTGGAGAAAGGGAATGAACGATTCAGACCAGTCAATAGAGCAGAGAACAGCTTGGAGTTCTTCTCTTCGACGACTTCTTCTTCAGTTTTATCGTTCTTGACTGATTTACCACCTTTCTTACCCTTTTTGAAGTTCTTCTTTCTGTTCTTGTAATTGTTATTCTTCGAGTCACCATTCTTTGGAGCATCCCCGTTTGAATCATCAGATTCTATCAGGTATTTCTCAAATAGAGCAAAGTATGTCTTCACCAATTCATTGGCGATATCTTCTTCACGTCTGGTCAAAATTGTTTGATTCAAAGTCAAGATAGCATAGTAGTTTGTATGGTAATCAGTGTTTTTCTTGAAGGCAGCATCAATCACAGCATCGATAACAATTTTCTTCATGTTTGGATGGGCTTGTTCCAATTGTAGGATCTGGTATGAGGTTTTGGCACTGACTTTGTTATCAATATCACCAATTTTGTTAACACCCAGTCTCAAGAGGTTGACTTCTTGTTCTGGTTTGGATCTCAGAAGATCAAAGATATGAGAAACGACGTTCATTCTGACGTGAATGATTGGATCATGACATAGTCTTTCCAAGATTTGGATGATCTTGAAGTATAAGGTCTTTAGGAAATCTTCGAAGTATAGTAAAGCCAACTCCTTCTTTGTGAGTTTCATGTTCAGAGGTTGATTCTTGAAGAACCTTAGTTTTCTATCTGGTAGAAGACCATTGATGAACAAATCCTTCAAGGCATTGATGGATTGTAATGAGGAGTTTCTGGATTTCTTACCTGTGAAGTTCAAGATCATCTCCAGTGATTTCACATTATGCACTGGAGCTTCTTGGATCAGCAAAGTCAAAGCAGAGATTTTATCACTCAAAGTACCATCGGATAGAACTTGTGACAAAAACTTTCTCTGAGATGAAGTTTTCGAGAATTCATCGTAATATGTCTTGTTGTCAGCTTCCAATGCTTCTTTACCGGTTTGGTAGAGTTGGTCAATTTGATCTTGGGTTAGAGTTTCAGCCTCGTTAATTGTTATTGGGATGTTGTACCAGTCCAATTGTAGTGGAATAATCAGTTTGGCTGTGTTCACGACAGTTGTTGGATCAACTCTTCTATGTGTGATTTCTGGCTTAGCGATGACCTTTGGTTTTGGCTCTTTTTCCTCTTTTTCCTCTTCCTCATCATCTTGTTCAGCATCTTCTTCCTCAACTTCTCCTTCTTCTTCTTCTTTTTCTTCTTCTTCTTGCTCTTCTTCTTCCTCTTCCTCTTCCTCTTCCTCTTCCTCTTCCTCTTCCTCGTCTTCCTCATCTAGTTGAGCTTCTTCTTCTTCAACTTGAGCATCATCCACAATGATAGGTTGATTGTTCTCTAGTCCGATACTCTTCATGAAACTAGTCAGATCATCACCTAGGTTTTTTTCAGTGCTTCCTTCATCATCGAACTCTTGTTCACTACCCTCGTCATCAACACCTTCCAATAATTTAAGATCTTCTTCAGTAGCACCGAGTTCCAAAGCTTCGCGACGTATAGCTTCTTCTAATTCTGGATCAGCTGCTTTCTTAGCCAGCTGTTTCTTGCTAGAAGAGGTAGAAGCAGTAGTCAATTGTTCAGGCTTGACATCTTTCACTTCATTGTCCTTCTTCTTGTTGTTTCTCTTATTGTTTTTGGGCTTCTTCTTGTTGGAATCCAGTTTACTGGCAACTTTGTCCTTCAGACCAGCAAGATTAAGCTTGAATCCGTCCATCGTAGCCGTAAATTTGTGTCTTGTCTCTTAACTAAGTAAAGCCTATTAACATTTGAAGAAAAAAATTTTAAGCTCATCGGGTCAATTCGCGAATAGAACAAGTTCGCGAAGAAGGAGCGGATTACAAACTACGACTTTGCAGGTTATACGACAATTTATAGTGTGTTGTGGGTATCGTACTGGCCACTCGTAGTCTATGGTGAAGATTGCATCTAGTAGCTTGAGTGTGGGAATGAGTTATTGGCCCATGATGTTTAGCTCAGGTGAAATAATGTTCAATAGGAAAATACATCAACGGAGTAAAAATCCATACATGAGGTAGGTACCTGTACCATCTTTATCTATATTCAGTTTGATATCTACATGGGACCCCTAATGCAAGCCTGTATTGTGAATACTGTAAGAGTTGTACCATCTTGATTTTCTCGATCCTTATCGCGCCATCTTCTTAACATCTATAGTTATTATGAGAATTCTAACAAGACAGCTATTGACAAGAAACAAAAGTATCAATGATCGACATGAAGTTGATCACGCAGTCAGATGGCGTATTTCTTTGTCCATTCTTTAGCATTCTTTTGATAAAGTTCTGGATTGGTCTTGAATATATGGGCAATTTCTGGCACTAGAGGATCATCTGGATTGGCGTCTGTTAATAGAGAGCAAATTGATAACAACACTTTGGAGATGGTTAGAGCCGGGGACCATTGGTCTTTCAAAATGTCTAGACAGATGTTACCATTAGAGTTGATATTTGGGTGATAGATTTTGGTTGTAAATTGGATTTTTGGTGGTTTGAATGGGTAGTCAGTTGGGAAGTGAATGGATAAGAAAAAGACACCACCAGCGTATGGGGAGTCAGATGGACCCATTATAGATGCTTGCCAGTGGTACATATCATCACCAACTGGGCCTGCGGAACAGGAAGATGGGGGATCTCTAGATAAGGGAGTTAGTAATCAGTTCCATCAAGTCGACAAGAAAAAGTCCTGCTTGTTCCTAGCAGGATTTGAAGTGCTGTGTGTGAGTTGTGTGAAGCATGTTTGTTGGATTACTCACAATGATTGGGATCAAATTTAGTTTTGAGATCAATGTATGGAGAATCTCAAAATAACACGTACAAGGATCGAAGACCCACACGACACAAAAAGAATTCGAAAACATGAGGAAGATCCCCCATAAAACAACGAGCTCAATGCTCAAAAGAGATCGACTGTAGCGCTGTGAATGTTTCATCTCAATCATCGAGCAAAATCTCAAAAATGGTAACATAGGGAGATCAATCTCGATAACGGCAAATCGCCTGAGAGTGCGGAAAACAAGCAGGAAAACGGGGGGAATTCAGAATAAACATACCTTCCTAAATCATTTAGTTCTTTGGAGATTCTTTTCTGCGAAGACATGGTTTATTTGGTTCTAAAGTTGGATTTTGATGTGTAATTCCACCTGAATTCGTTTGTTTTGGTTTAGTGATAACATTTTTCTTGTGGCAATTTTTTCACTTATTCGTCGACAAACTTTTCTGGAAAGTCGTAGACGTTTTAGAGCGGCGTCTTAATATGGTAATTAGTGTGCACGTGATTTATGGCTGGATATTCACGTGACTTTGACAGTAGTTTTCGCCATTTTCGCAAAATATCAATCGTTCGTACTCGTCTAGAAGGTACCATACATTCGTGTTTACCCACAAGGATACGACTTACGGACTGGAAGGGAAAGGGTTTTGGCGGTACAAAATCCCCCCAGGTGGCTCCGGGGATACGCTCATTCAGTCCAGACTTGGCCCTGGCTCACCAGCTTGTTCTCGTTTTATCTTTATATGTTGTGGCCCACTTGTTCAAGGCTTTCATATGCATAGTCATGTCTCTAATGATTTGATTCTTGGATACTCATCACAGTAAAGTGTGTCTTTATCAAGCCCACAATCGTGGTAGGTTCAGCACTTGTATGCACTCTTACATACAATTGTTATAACGCCTTGTGTCATCTTCCTTAAAGGGTATTTTCGCAACTTCAACACCGCCATTCACTGCGCCATATGAAACGTTGTTCTGAAAATTGATTTCCCAATACAGTAATTACAAATGGCGAAACTGCACGATCAAAACCCAAAAGCAATGCACAGACCAAAAAGATCGCGAAAGCGTATTAAAGAGAGGTATGGAAAAAAATAACAGATTAAGCCAAAATTGCAAACTTCAAACGGATTTAAACACAGTTCAATCCGACGTTTTCCTTGCTCAACACCAGCCTGCTCATACACAGCGATATCTGGTCTCAACAACACCAAGTTTCTGGACTCTTTTCTCACTTTTGTTGCTGAAGTGCCTGTCTATATAGAAACCTCACCACATAGGTCTTATATTCACACTCAGCTCGCTATATCCAAGCGAAACTTGAGCTTCCAACCTATCAAATAGCCAATTTCAAGAGCTTTCATTCTTGGCCATCAATTGTGGAACTCATATTTGCTATTTATCTCCCATTTTAGCTTTGTGGTGATCATTTCATCTTGTCTACCTGTTATCTACTTGGTCAACCATAGATAACATTATTTTAAACACAAGTCCACTCCAAAAGTATCAACATCAACATGCCTGACTCCGTTTTATATTCATTTGATGACACAGATGCTCTCCTTGCATCCCTTTCCAACCCATCCGTTCAAAACCTGTCACCGTCAGATCTCGGAGGATCATCTTCAGATACCAAAACGGGTTCTTCTTTTGGAGGAATCTCTCCGCAAGACACTTACTTCAATGATGACGAGTGGAACATGTTTGGCGGATCCGAGCGGTTTTCCGGGCTTCCTAGGGACGGCTTCACAGGATTCAATATCGATGATAGTACCTTGCCTGCAACGAACGAAGTGGAAGAGCAGAAGAGATTATATCTATCACCTGGTCTAAATGGAAACGACACTACCGTGAAGAGAGAAAACGACGATATGACCAGTTTTATCAAGAAAGAAGAGACGGGGAGTGATACATACATCAAGGACTCTGATTCCGAAGGAGATGACGAGGACGATTATACCTCCAAGGACTCTTCTGCCAGACATATGACGAAAGAGCCATCTTCGGGGTCTGTTTCGTCTACGGGAAAAATCTCTAAGCCAAAGAAGGATAGGTCGAGTCACAACATCATTGAGAAGAAGTACAGAACCAATATCAGCATGAAGATCAACGCACTGAAGAACTCTGTTCCCTCGTTGAGAGTTGCTGCTGGTGATCCTGGTGTCTCCATCAATGACCTAGAAGGGTTATCTCCTCCATCTAAAGTCAACAAATCGAGTATCCTGACGAAAGCCACCGAGTACATCAAGCATCTGGAAAGAAAGAACGCAACCTTATTATCAGAAAACCAACATCTAAGGCAAATTGTGGGAAATCTAGCACCTCAAACACAACAGCAGTTATACCCACAGTTCTCTATCAACCAGTCGCAGCAGCCGATTCCTGTCAACGCACAGCAACCTGTTCCATCTCAACATGCATTTCCACAATCCTCTGAGTTTCAACCAGCCACAAATCTGAATGGACAGCCTACAAACATGGTATCACAACAATCGCATCAGCAATCTTATCAAATGGGTCTTCCTGGGAAGATACTGATGGGTGGTTTGACCACTGTCGCTGGTGCAAACCTGTTCAATGGAAATGTCAATGATTATGATTATCGTGGACTAACAGCGTTCCCTTTCCTATCAACGCCGCATTTCCAAAGTTTCTTGACTGCTGGTAAATGTCTATTATTTGTTTGTTCCGTGTTATACATCTTTGTTCCAAGCTTATTTCAACCTGGTGAGGTATCAAGCGAAACAGAAGCTCCTGTGAAACAACAGAGCGTGTCTGCATTCCCAGAGCTTTACGATTTGAACGAATGGTACAAACTAGTCAAAGAGCTTATATTTATTCGTGTTGGTGATCAAGAGAGAACAGTTGTCTCGGACAAAGAAGTTGTCAGTCTCATCAATGAGGTTACACTGTTAACACACAATGGGCAATCATTTCTCCGTTTAGTGTTTGTCTTAATGAAGCTGAACATCTACAAACCAACATTTGAAGTATCTTTTGGGAAGGTTCTAGTTTCAAAGCTTTTATTGGCTTATTCAGACCTATCATCAACCTTCAGAACACTGGATAAAGTCATTGAGAAAAGTTTGAATGAGATTGCACATCAGAAAGTATCTGATACAAGCTTGAGATATCTATACAAGGAACTCAAACTCTCTACAAACTCCAACTCTGAGGCTTTCAAGAGACTCCTCAACTTGTCAATGGGTCTACCATTAAGTCAAAATTGTGAAAGAGGTATCAATGACAAAGGTTACGAGCTGGTTCTCCAGGATGAGAGAGTGATTTTCGACTACAAGAAGTTGATCTCCAGTATAAGAGCAAATGAAGTCTTCCGTGAAGTTCTTTTGGAATACACAAATCTCACTTTCAAAGATTCACAACATCTAGATGATGAAGAATTGAAGGAAACTAAAAAGGAATTGTGGAATAAATTGAATTTGGCTGAAAATCTTGCACCAAAAAGATCGATTGTCGACATCAGAATCAAACTCTTCAAGGCTATCTTGAACGAAAAGTATCTTGATTCAACTTTGAATTTGATCAATGAAGAATCAAAAGCTTTGAGGATCAAAGAGAAGCTCAATGACAAAGAACACTTGACGGCCTCTGTTTCAAGTGAGACTAATGCTTCAGCCACACCTTCTGATGATAAGCCAGAGATTAATGTGACCTCGGAAGATGCAACAATCACTGAATCAAACGTGAAGGAACAAGTCGAAGAACAAGTGGAAGTAGATGATGAAGATAAAGAATTTGATGAGGATGATGAGGACGAGGAAGACGATAGTGAGGAAAATAATAGTGAGGACGAATCAGAAGAAGAGATAATTTTATCGACTTACAATGAATCAACTCATCTTGATCCAAGATTCAGAAAGTTACTGTCTCAAGATCTTACTAATGCATTAGTATCATCCACCATTCTCAAATATGCCCGTTCTAAACATAGATTAGAAACTTCCAAGCTCCTGAGATACATCAAACTGAACAGGAATGAAATATCTGTGTTATCATTCATCTCAATGTTTAAACTTGTTCAGAAATTTCCTAAAGATTGGATGGTCTATACTTCTGATGATTCTGAAGGTGAGGTTAAATCAATGAAGAATTCACAATTCGATGGGGATTTCGAAATCATCGAGAACATTGTTGCTAATCTACGTTTATGGATTGGTGATTCGAATAACTTCAACTTCAAGGATTATGAAGATGATGGTCTTCAAATCAAGAGAGAAATTAGTGATAAGTTGGTTGATGTGGGTAAAAGTTTCGGATATTATGATTGAAGTAGATCTGTATTGTTTTGAAGTTATGTTATACTATTGTTATTCTGGTTTCTTTTTTTTTTATATATGGTTTTCTTTATGTTATGCGGGGAGGTTTTAATCAATCATATATAGGTTATCTCGATGGGTCTACAAATAAGACATTCTTTAATTATCATTTCATTAATTGAGGTCTGATCGTATTACATTATGTAGTTCAATATCTCGAGAGCTTCGTCTCATAATTCATCGTGCAGTAACTCAGTTCGCTTCTCTTCATTATTCTCACGTGTTTGCGTGTCGTCGTTCGACGAGTCAGTATCCTCATCTTCGAGTGTCAAATGAAAAACTTGCTGCTCACCCTCCTCGATAATAGAAAAAGAGTCTTTTGCATTTTCTTTATCGAGCTGATCTTGGACTTCTAGAGGAACATCCTTGAGTCTAAAATTTTGTTCAATCAAATCTTTGGACTTGTGTGAACCGACCATTATTGAAAGACCATCGTCCTTGACTTGATTTGCCATAAGGGTGATCTTGTAGTCTCCATTCTTATCAAAAACATGGGCTTTGAAGTCAAACTCTACTTGGTAGAACGGAGTTGGATCAGGTATGAACTTTCCATACTTCATACCTGCATAGAACCCATTTGCAAATCGTTGATTTATGTCATCTGTAGCGGTATCGATCAATACCAAAACTCCATCATTTTTTGTTCTCGGATTTCCAACATACAATCCATGTTCTAGCTTTTCCAATTGGTAGTCAACGATATTTATCTTCTGAGGATAAGCTGGTGCCGTTAAATCGGTGGCTTTATCTCCATCTATAACCTTTTGACATTTGATGTGATCATAGTCTCTTTGCTGTTTGAAGAGGTCGAATTGACATAATTGTGGTACGTGTATCTGAGCAACATAGCCACAAGTCTTGTACTCATGAACCCATTTAAGTAAGAGGTGATCTTCACGGTCAGCTAATTCTGGATTACAAGCGTATTGAAGCTGTGTACTTCTCTTTTCACCGGTCAAATCACACACAGTTCCGTCAGTTAATGTATGATACAGCACATAAATTCCACTATCTTTCGTCAGCTTGAGCTCAACGGGATCCGGCTCGAGATTGTTGTATCTCCCCAAGACGTACTTCATCAGCAAATGGGTCTGTGTCACTTCTTTCTTGTGGCAGTACTTGTAGAGCCAGAACCCCTCACGATACTGGAAGCACTTTCCCTTTAGTTCATTGTTGATGTAAGATGATAGTTGTGCTAAGATATTGGTGCTATTGATCTGATCAACTTTCGATTGTTGTTGCTGTCGTTGTTCATCTGAGTTGCGATTTGTATTGGAAATGGCACAGAGATAGTCAGCATTGGTGGATTTCATTAGTTCATAAGTGGTATTTAGTGTATCTTTGTTTATAAGTTCATCGGCATCCTGTCTGGTGAATACCTGGTCTGTTATGTACTTGATTTCATACTGAAGGTTGACCTGTTAGTATTTGACACATCATCCCAATTCTCATCAAACTCACTTTAGGAAACTCGAAGATGTCCTCGTAAATAGAGAACTGAGCCAGAGTCACTTTTGCGAGTAGTGTCTGTGCTATCAAAAGCCCAAGTTTCATTGCAAAGCCTTGAATTGATTCATGTTGGAGGTTTAATTGAAAAGTGTCATATAAATCATTATGCGCAGTAAACCAGTGGGAGCCGGGTAACTGCTGGTGATATTTGATAATCACTTTTAAGTCGATAAACTTATGTATAATGTAGTAATTCGTGATATTTCATAGTATTATAGATATTGTGAGACCCAAGGAGTCCTCTGAATCACTAATAAGCACATTTTTTCGAACTTTTATTTCTTTGTTCTCAAGCTGAACTAACTCGAAATGAATGATTTATAAAATTAAGTGCTGATAGTGTGTTAAATAAAAAATTTAACCATGTTGTTTTGTAGTTTCAACATACCCACAGTATACATCTCGCTAGTCTGAGTATACATAGCTGTAAATATCCTGTATCAGCAAAATTTCGGTCATGTTATGAGTAGTTTAGTATACTTGAACTTATAGTCACGTGACTTAAATAGAATAACCAGCTAACATTGAAAAATGGCTAGTTATAATGAGTGATGAATTATATATTGAACTAAAGGAGCCAGATAAATAGCCAATTATCACTATGAGATCAGTCCGGGTAATTATATATCTTCTCACGCTGATTACAGCTGTGATATCTACAGCTCCTGTCCAGCTTATCGCACGCTCTTTGGCCACCGATACGTCCTTCAGTCTTGGAGTGCTCGTCCACAATGAAACACTGGGAAGAGCCCAAGTGGTGGATCTGAATGAGAACTTGGAGGGTCTAGAAGCCGACACCGAGTACTGCTTCGGTGCTGAAATCAATGGCGTGTTCCAATGTCACTCGCTACAGACTCTGACTACGCCGTTGAGTTACGATTTGATTTTGAGCACGAAGCCAAACACCGGTGAGCTCATCTCGATGTCTTTCAAGAAAAGCAGAACGCCAGTCAAAGGAATCAACACCATTATCAAGACCGCATCAGCTGGAGCAAAACCATCATTACTCGAAGTAAAACCACCAAAAACCAAAGGAAACACCGATCCTGTTACTGGAGAAGAAGAAGAAGAGGTAAGTTACACACACATTCATTCCAGTGATATCCAGAGCAATTATACTAACAACTATAACAGGTCCCCCAATCGTTTCTACAAAAATATTGGATGTTCATTGTACCCGTCGCCATCCTGATCATGACATCGGGTAGCGGTGGTCAGTAGCATTCCACTCACTCATATCCATTTATATTTATACTTAGTTGTCTCACTCAACTCATTAATTAGCATTGATCAGTAGAACAATCGCGAATTTGCTAATATTGGTATACGTAAACAAAACTTGTACCGCTCGCTCAAAACACTTGTTAACTAACACACTTGTCAACTATCAAACGATAAACTCACAACAAAGATGGACAAGTTCGGATTCGGAAGACCTCGCGACAACTCTGCCACTTCTGCGTCGACTAATTCTGGCTTCGGAGCTGGTCTCGTGAACAAGTTGCCTTTCAACCACAACAAACCTCCAGTACAAAATGGACCGTTAAAACAGATGATTACCGGCAATTGCCCGAACAACTCTTATGCCCTGGCAAACGTTGCTGCTGTCAATCCAGATGACTTCCCTGATAACGTCCCTATCCTCGTGAACGATTTCTTTGTCTTCACTACAAGACATTCTCAGGAAACGCCTCATTCAGAGGTTGGCTTGAACGGATCACAGAGATTATGGGCTGGTCTGTCTCTTGGTGAACCAATCCAGGCTAGGACTTATGATATAATGGCTTCCACGGGCCACCAGGCTTATATTGGTACTTTGAACCTGGAGATTTCATTCAGAAATAGAAATAAGGCTGTTGATACGCCATTCGATCAAGATGATCTAGGAAAGGCCTTTGTTCAACATTTTGAATCACAAATCTTCTCACCAACGCAAAAACTCTTTTTGGACTACAAAGGTCTGGTCTTTGATCTTACTGTTCAAAGTATACAAGCTGTGGATCTAGCTGATTTCGAAGCAAATGGTCAAGCCTCAAGCAATATTCAAACTAAAGGGTTATTGGTTAAACAGACAAATATCAACTTCTTCAAAGGTAAGGATGGCTTAGTCAATATCAAATCAAACTCTATGAGACCAAGAGCTGATGCTGTTATCAGACCGGACTTCAAGTTCGAGGATATGGGTGTTGGTGGTCTAGATAAAGAGTTCACACAAATCTTCAGAAGAGCCTTTGCATCTCGTATCTTCCCACCTGCTTTGATCGATAAATTGGGTATCAACCACGTTAAAGGTTTGTTGCTTTTTGGTCCTCCAGGTACGGGTAAGACCTTGATTGCTAGAAAGATTGGTACGATGTTGAATGCTAAAGAACCTAAGATTGTTAATGGTCCTGAAATCTTGAGTAAATACGTTGGTTCATCTGAAGAGAACATTCGTAACTTGTTCAAAGATGCTGAAGTGGAATACAAAGCTAAAGGTGATGAGTCTTCGTTACATATCATTATTTTCGATGAATTAGATTCCATGTTTAAACAAAGAGGATCAAGAGGTGATGGTACCGGGGTTGGTGATAACGTTGTCAATCAATTGTTGGCAAAGATGGACGGTGTTGATCAATTAAACAATATCTTGGTCATTGGTATGACCAATCGTCGTGATTTGATTGATAGTGCTTTGCTACGTCCTGGTAGATTTGAAGTTCAAGTCGAGATCAACCTACCAGATGAGGCTGGTCGTCTACAAATTCTTGAGATTCAAACAAAAAAGATGAAAGCTAATGGAACTTTGGGTAAAGACGTTGACTTGAAAGAATTGGCCGCTTTATCCAAGAATTTTTCCGGTGCAGAAATTGAAGGTTTAGTGAAGAGTGCTTCCTCATTTGCCTTAAATCAAAAGGTTAATATTGGTAGTGGATCAACTAAATTCAATTCAAAAGACTTGAATAACATCAAAGTCACGAGACAAGACTTCTTGGATGCTTTGAGCGAAGTCACACCTGCTTTTGGGGTAAGTGAAGAAGATTTGAAAGCTTGTATCGATAGAGGAATCATCAAATACTCTCAAAATATTGATAGAATTTTAGAGACCGGAGGTAGTCATGTTAACCAAGTCAAAGAAGACAAAAATTTGAGGTTGCTATCTGTTTTAATCCATGGACCACCTGGATCAGGTAAGACTGCTTTGGCTGCTTCTATTGCATTGGCTTCAAAATTCCCATTCATCAGATTGATCTCAGCGAAAGCCATGATTGGTATGTCTGAATCTGGTAAAATCTCATACATTGACAATATCTTTAGAGATAGTTACAAATCTCCATTGAACATTGTGATTCTTGACTCCATAGAAAGAATCATAGAGTGGGTTCCAATTGGACCAAGATTTTCAAACAATATATTACAAACCGTGATCACAGGACTCACCAGAAAACCACCACAAGATCGTCGTCTTTTGATCATCTCCACTACAAGTCATTACAGTGTTCTCCAATCTATGGACATGTTGGACTGTTTCGATGACGAGGTCTCCGTACCAAACGTCAACACACTGGACGAGTTCAACAACATCATGATCGAGTCAGAGTTTGCTGATGACCAAGCCCGTATCGATATCTTGAATCAACTGGCAACATTGGGTAAGCATAACTTGAATGTCGGTATCAAGAAGGCACTATCCAACATAAACACAGCCAAATACTCAAAAGAGCCTATCGAGAAGATCCTAGAGATGATGGCCTCTTCGTAAATAGCTCCAATATATACGTTTATTTGTTGCGTTGATGCTTAAATTCACACAGTACTTGATGATTTGATTTTTTTTTTTTAGCGTAAAACAAATTGAGTACTGCCTAATTAGAAATAGTTTAGACACTAAACCATCAACTTTCAATAAAGAGCGACAAATCACAAAACAAATCTCGAAGAACCGTTCCAGCTTCCAGCGTTTCTCGGTCCAAGATATTTCCCATCCTCTTCGGTTGACCAATCCTCTTTCATTGATCCAATTTGTGATGCTTGCGATGGCCTTTTGCTGAAGTCAAATAACAATAGATTATTACAACATCATCGCGCGACAGATCATAAACACAGCGACAGATCATAAACACAGCAGGCCTAAAAAGAGCTGGAAATGGCACCATTAACATGGCTGGAACTTGCCGAGTCTGATGACTTCTTGTCGAGGAACTTCTTAGACAACACACACTTCTGGATCAAGACGAGGAAGCTTCAGAAAGGGTACCAAGAACAACTAGATATAAGTCCAGTCGTGATGGTAAGAGTACTGAGAAGATACATCATTGATACAGAGAGACCCAATGTCACCAAATGTATAGATAAACTGATGAGACACGTGAAAACATACCAGTTCCTCGAACGATACGATACCAATCAGAAACACGAGTTCAAGAAACACGCTAGAAAATATGTCAACTTGTTTCTCCCCAATTGTGGGTTCGAATTAGCAGCCACAGATAGATATGAGGTCAGATGTGGTGGCCTTGAAGGTTGTGTCATCTCGAGGAGGGCATATGAGAAAGATGACGAGGTTGTGTATCTTGAAGGTACATTCGCAATATTAGATGCTGAAGCTGAGCTCCATTTGGATAAGAACGATTTCAGTGTCTTCAACACAACCAGTTCCAAAGACTCAAAACTTATGCTTGGTCCTGCTCGGTTTGTTAACCACAACTGCAAACCCAACTCGAGATTCACATCAACAAACAGTGGTGTCAAAATCGTCGCAACCAGGACTATCCTTCCTGGTGAAGAGATTACTGTCATGTATGGTGATAGCTACTTTGGAAAGGGTAATAAAGACTGTCTTTGTGCGTCATGTGAACGGTTAGGTGCTGGGTATTATGATCCTGATAAAGAAAGAATCCCAGATAATGTGTCACTGATTGAAGTGAATTCGTCAGATAGTGAAACCGAAGATGGTCCAGATGTGATCGTCCTTGGTAGTGAAAGTGAACAAGATGAAGAGGAAGACGATATAAATGGCATATCAGTCTCAGACACGGATTCGGAATCATCAGGAACACCAATGCTGATTGATCCTAAAGAGTTTTTCAATGACAGTAACATCAAAGCTAAAAGACGTACGCCATGGACAATCAATTGCAAGACGGATATGCCAATCCATGAACCAGAAGGAGTGCTTCTTGGTGGTAGAAAACTGAGAAAGCGGAAAGCTACGTCTAGAGTGGGAACAAAAGGTATGATTAAAGAGTCGATATTGAACTATTATGACTTGGACAAATCATACGATTCTCTGAGGTACAAAGACAGACTAGCGTTGAAAGAGCGTCAAATCAATAGAACCCTTCATAAGTTGTTCATGACTTTGCCATATACCAAAGAGGATAAAAGTGATGTCTACGATTGTCTTCGCTGTGGCGTCTATTTCATAGTGGATACACTTCACGTTTACAAAGAATATTGTCCACGATGTGTCAGACATGAGCTCTTGTATGGCATTGCATGGCCTGATACGAAAGCTTCTAACGATTCCGAAACAATAGACTTGGATCCTGAAGTCTTGAGGGCTTCGATTGCTGAATTGATAAGGAGACAAAATACCAAACGTCAAAATGGACCATTTAGATATGGAGGCATTGTTCGTCCTGTTTCTAAAAATCCATTGGACCTCAAAGTCAATCATCGGACTATGGACAAGGAAGATGGTAAAGAAGTTGCCAAAGAGATCGCCAAGGAGATCATCCAAGAAGAAGTGGATAATGAGAATGAGAATGACAACGAGAATGAGAGTGACAGTGGCAGTGTGGAACAAGTGGCTGGAGATGAAGCTGAGAATGATGTTGATGAGGAAGAAGGTGGATCAGATCAATATGAAGAAGAAAAGACCTACAAATCAGTACCTAGTCACAAAAGAAAATTAACATCACCGCTTTCATCGGATGACTCTGACTCTGATTCTATTCATCAAGTTGACTCGGATGGTAATAGAGAAGATCTCCCACGCAAAAGAGTTCCGCTTATTCCAATCTCTGAACATGAAAAGCTTAAAAACGATCAGTTGGAAAGAAGAGCCTCTCAAAAAAGCACAGACTCTGCTAACGACAGCCATGGAAATACAAATTTCAAGGTGAAACCTGAACAATTCGAAGCTTTAACGTCAACATATCCAGGTTTGTCCAATCAACCAAGAGTTCGAAAATCAACACATATTGATGACTCAAAATCAACACTCAGACAACTCATGGATACACCGGTGTTTCCATCATGGCGTCTAACTACTGATAATGGATTCCATCCACCACCTAGGGAACACCATCAATATCCGGCTTTCAATCCAAACCATAATCGCCTTGATCCATACCATATTCAACAACAACATTTCTACCCTGATGTGCCAACACCACCTCCACCACCACCTAATGGGTATTATCCACCACCTCCACCTATGGGACATCGTGCTGTTCCAAATGGTTATCCGCTTCATCCCAATGGTTATCCACTACCTGTGGGTTATCCTCCTGCCACTAATAGTTATCATGAGCAGAACCGTAATGATGCATATCACGACAACATTGATCAGAACCAGGCACACAGTCAGCAAGGATATGCTTCATCGGAGAGCCTCAGAAGACCAAACAGTGTTGAGCAAGAAATAGTAAGAAGCCATTCTCATTCAGGAGAAGCCAAATCGGAACATAGTGCATCAGGTACACCAAGCATGAGAGGTTCCAAGTTTGCTTCGATTCATCAACCATATTCCAAACCTAGCAGTGATAGTCTGGATGAAGTGCTCCATAGCAATAGTCTGAAGGAAGACTTGTCCAAGTTTTCAAGAGACTCTAATACACCAAAGCCTGTGAAGAGCAATCTCATCATCCCTGACAATGCTGAAATTATTGATCTGACGTCGGACTGATCAAGTGAGATCTCTGATATTACATAAGGACCAAATGCATCGTCACACTTGTATTAATATAACACTTCTAATGACACAATATGTATATATAAACAGACGATGTGGTGCCTTCAAACGATTTGTTGTCCATCTGTTGGTCTTTGGTTGTATTCTCCAATACCAATACCTTCATCATCTTTGAATGCACCGTTGTTTCTAGCAGGAACTGCTATGGGATTTCGATGTCCTTTGTTCTTCAGGTATTCCTCCAGCAAGATACAATTCCTAGAGTTTGCCTTATATGCGATGTTTATCAGATCACCAACGATCGGTATCAACCCTATACCGAAGTCAAAAGCAACATTGGCCATCATTTGAGTCTGAATGTATGAAGGCAGCCCACCATCGATGGTTTGAGCTTTTCTTACTAACAAATAGGCCATGTAGGCGGCGATAATATCACCAATCCAAGGAATCAAACCAATGATACCTGACCAGCCAAATTGAATTCCACAACAACATGTGAATGCCAAATCAAGATTATATGCTCGACTTCTTATCTTGCGAAGCACTTTTTGATCGTTGTTGGATAGCCCTGGAGGTAAAGCCTTCTTTCTCTTAGCACCTTGTTTTTGGAAACGTCCTAGTTCTTCTGTTGGGATCTGATTGTATTGAGTTAGTATAAGATGAGAAGTAGAATGGAATGACATACATCTTCGAAGAAAGGGTCTTCAGTTGCACCAGCAACTTGAATTTTACCCACTGCCTAAAAGTCATTGATGTTAATACAGATACTGAGAATGGGAAAATACTACAACATACCTTCCCGAGGATAAACTTGTATAATAATCCACTCATTTAAAGTCTTGAATATGGGATACGATAGCAAAGGCGAAGTATCAAATCGAGTTTCATGTCAGACATAAATAAACATACCTCGAGAACATAGAACAAGTTCGCGGATTTTGCTTCTGGTTTGTTAGGACCAAAATTTACGCTGTGATATGATTCGCGGAAGTACTATCTCACGCGTAAATGTCAGTCTGACAATTTTTCACAATTTTTTTATAATTTTGCCCAAATTCGCTATTGAAAAGATCAAGACGTACCATCAAGACTCTTTAAACGACTTATCACGCGGTATTTGACCTTTAATCATGCCTCCAGTTGTTCTCCGTCCTGAGAATATCCTCAGAGTATGTCAAAATCCTCTTTTCGTGGGACTCTCAGCTTTCAGGAATCACTATTTTGGGATCCTGTTGTTTGAGAGTGACCTGTATGATATTCATGATCGTGATTTACTAACAAACTATGTTTTTTAGAGAGCCGAAGAGCTGATTGCTGTCGGAAAGAACGATTCCGCTTTACAAACATTACATGAGTTCTTAACTTACAAAAAGACACGTTCAGTTGCACCAGTTACTTTAGAGCCAATTGCCATTCTATTCGTTCAATTATGTGTTGATTCAAGAAAAGGTTTCACATTGAAAGACGGTTTGCATCAATTCAAAAGAAATGTTCAAGTCACCGATGCTGGTTTACCAGTTTTGGAAGCCGTTACTCGTAAAGTTATTGAGTTGGCTGATAAGAAATTAGAAAGTATTCAAGCCGAAGCAGGTATCACTGAAGATGATGATATAGATACCAGTGAATCCCCAGAAGACGTTTTGTTATCTGCTACTTCTAACGAGCAAAACAAAGACCGTGCTGGTAGAGATCAAGTCATTCCATGGATCCGTTTCTTGTGGGAATCATTCCGTCTTGTTTTAGATTTATTGAGAAATAACTCCCGTTTGGAAATTGCATACACTGACATTGTTCAACTTGCTTATCAGTTTTGTTTCAAATACAACAGAAAGAACGAATTCAAGAAACTTTCCGATTTGTTACGTTCTCATTTGACCAATGCTACCACCCATAAATCTGGTACCAATGCCATTGATTTACAAGATCCAGAAACTTTACAACGTTCTCTAGATTTACGTTTCAACCAATTGAACGTCTCTGTTAAATTAGAATTATGGCAAGAAGCTTTCAGAACTGTTGAAGATATTCATAACTTGATCTCTGCCTCCAAACGTGCACCAAAACCAAACATGATGGTGAGTTATTACGAGAATTTAGCTAAGATCTTCCTAGTTTCTGATAATGCCTTGTTCCATTCTGCTGCTTGGTTCAGATTCTTTAACCTTTACAGTCAATCTCCTAATGCTACTGAAGAACAATTGACTCGTTACTCATCTATCTTTTTATTATCCTCATTATCGATTCCTCAAGAAGCTTTCAACTTGGATTTCAGTGAAGATTACTCCAAAGCTTCTCAACAACGTTTAGCTGCTTTACTAAACTTACCAAGAGCACCAAGCAGAGAGTCTCTTATCCGTTATGCATTAGCTAAGAATGTCTACGATTTCGTTGACCCATCAGTTAAGAAGTTATATGAGTTACTAGAGGCTGACTTCCATCCATTATCAATCCGTGAAGAATTAAACGATGTCATCTCAACTTTACAAAACAATCAACTTTTTGCTCCATATACCAAAGCTTTGGTCAAAGTTGTCTTGACCCGTCTATTTGAACGTGTTTCTCAAGTCTATGAATCTGTTAAATTAGATTTCCTAGTCCAATTAGCCACTTTCCAAGGTGAATTCGAACTAAGTCCATTAGAGATTGAAGGATTTTTATTGAACGCTGGTAGAGATGGTCAACTTTCATTCTACATTGATCATGATGCTGGTGTTGTTTCATTCCACAACGATCCATTTGGAGAATCATCTCCAAATGCTGTTGATCTAATTCAATCATCTCCAGCTGATTTGATCCGTTCTCAATTATCAACTTTGGCAAAGACCTTATACGCTTCTTCCAAATACACTGATCCATCATACGCTCAAAAACAACAAGCATTGCGTCAACGTTTAGTTGCCTCAGCCACTGAAACTTTGGAGAAAGAACGTGAAGAACGTTCAAAAGCTCGTGCCTTATTAGAAGAACGTAAACAACAAGCTGAAGAAGAAAAGAAACAACGTGAATTGGAAGCTGCCAAAGAGAAACAAAAGAAACTAGAAGAGGAGAAAGCTGCTGAAGTTAAACGTGTTGAAGAAGAGACTAAACGTCGTGAAGAAGAAAAACTACAACGTGAAAGAGATGCTTTGAAGAGAAGAGAAAACAAGAAATTAGTTGAAGAGATCAATGCTAAAGGTATTATCAAATTAGACGTTGAAAACATTGATGACCTTGACCGTGATAAGATCTTGGGTATGCAACTTGAACAATTAGAGAAAGAAAAGAACGATGTTGATTCTCGTGTCAAGGCTTTGTTCAAGAGATTAGACCATACAGAAAGAGCTTACAGAAAATACGAATTACCATTACTTGAAAAAGATGCTGGCGTTCAAAAAGAAAAGGATTTGAAGATCTACGAAGAGTTCAAAGCTAAAAAAGTTGAAGCTGCTAAGAAAGAACATCAAGAAGCATTACAATTGAAACAAAGATTAGTTAAATTCATTCCAGAATTTGAAAGTTTCAAAGAAAGAATTGGTTCAGAACAAGCTGCCAAACGTGCTATTTTGATCCAAGAGAATGCTAAGAAATTAGAAGCTGCTAAACAACAACGTCTAGAACAGATCCGTCAAGAAATCTACCAAGAACAACTTGCCGAATATGAAGCCGAAAAGAAGAGAGAAGCTGAAGTTGAAGCACGTAAGAAGGCTGATGAAGCAGCTGCTAAGAGACTCGCTGAACGTGATGCCTTAGACGCACAAGCTGCCAAACAAAGAGAAGCCGAAGCTCTAGCTGAAGCCAAGATCAGAGAGTCCAGAACAAGTAGTGGTGGTGGTTACAAGCCTCCTTCTTTAAGAAACTCATCATCTACATCCTCTCCATCTCCATTCCCTACTCCAAGATCCACTCCAGTTCCAGCTCCAGCTCCAGCTCCAGTGTCCACTCCAAGTGCAGCTCCATCGGGCAAACCATTATCCTTTGCCGAGAAGATGAGACTGAAGAGAGAAGGAAGACTTCCATAGAAAACAGTCGACACTCCACTCCAATTGAATAAAAATTTGTTCTATAAATTTGCTATTTTTGTATCATTCAAATTGTTCCAGATTCGCGAGATTTCAATTTATTTATTTCTGTTTATTCAAACCGACGAAAAACGTAAATAAATAAACAGTCAATATTTACAACGACTTATTTATCTGAAACAGAGTTTGCTAAAGTTCACCATAAAAAATGTCCACTTTCTTCGACGAGCAAAAGAGACTATTCACCGACGTTCCTATCACCGACGGAAAGGTTGCCACCTCCGAGTTCCTCGAGGCCACCGAGGCTTTAATCAAGTTGTTTGGTATGTTTTAAATACGACTTGAGTTCGAAATCTTGATCTAAACTAACTCCTCTCAACAGATTTATTAGGTTCTGCTGCCTTCACCGTTGTCCAAAATGATTTATCCGGTAACGTCTCCAAGATTCGTACACGTCTATTGGCCACTCCAGATAAGTCTGCCACTCTACAAGATCTGGTTTTGAATGAAAAGGCTGAAAAAGCCACCAAGGCCACTCAGGGTCTTCTATGGTTATCTCGTGGTCTACAATTCACTGCTCAAGCACTTAGAGAAACCGTTGACAACCCAGCCAAAGAGTTGAACAAGACTTTCAACGACGCCTACAGTAAGACCTTGTCCAAACACCACAGTTTTGTCGTCAAGCCTGTTTTCAAGTTGGCTATGCAAGCCTGTCCATATAGAAAAGCCTTCTTTGAGAAATTGGGTGCTGATCAAGAGAAAGTCTTGAAACAGTTGACTGAATGGTTAGAAGCTTTAGAAAAGATTGTCAAGATCATTTTCGAGTTCTTTGAAAGTGGTAACTATGGTAAAGGTTTATAGATAACAAACACTTCATTATAATTACACATTTTTCATCTTCATTCTACATAGATATCGATAAGTAAACAAACAAGATAATAATATTAATTAGAGAACCTTGAACATCACACAAGGACAGTGAGAGTCTCGAAGGATCATGAGTAAGACAGTTGATAGAAAAAAAAAAGACTAGTTGATGTATTAAAACAAACTTCAATCTCAACGTGATATAGACAAATAAAGAAAAAGGATAAAGAGAAGAGACTCACCAAACAGGGAAAATGCACTTTTAATTAGATATGTCATGTCATGAGCGACAAGTCATATCAAACCTATAACAAGGCAAAGACAAAGGAACCAACGGCTGCCAAGAAGGTACCAGTTTGGACAGCTGAACCGGCAGCACCACCTTGAGAAGAAGATGAAGCAGAGCTTGAACCAGTAGCAGTAGCAGAACTGGAATCAGTGGCAGAGGAGTCAGAGTCAGCAGAAGTTGAAGAGACAGCAACGGAAGTAGAGGTGGAAGCACCTTTACAGACGTAAGAGTCACCTTGGATGGAACCTTTTCTGTCTAAAGCGTTGAAGGAGTCACAGTCCAATTCACCAGAGGATTCAATGGTAACACCACCGGAAACTCTCTTTAATGATGGTAAAGAAGCATTGCTGAAGTTACCAACAAAGATGATAGCACCACCAACGGTTTCTAGTTCATCGAAACCTTCAATGTCTTCTAATTCAGTGTTGTTGGAGACAACGAAACCACCACCAATGGAGGTCAAGTTGGAGAAATCTAAAGATTCTAGTTCTTCGTTAGAAGTGATGGATAGAGAACCACCAACAGTCTTCAAAGAAGATAAATCAATTTCAGAGATGGAGTTGTTGATGAAACCTAGAGAAGCATTGACTTTTTCCAAAGAAGCTAAAGAGATGGAAGAAACATCACGGAAAGTAATGTTGTTAGCCCATTCTAGTTGATCAAGAACAACTTCGACTTCATCAGAGTTGAAAGAAACTTCAAGAGCTGATTTAACAGATTGCAAGTTGGCAGTGATGGAGTTCAAGTTTTTGTTGTTGTTAACGTTGAAAGTGTCTAATGAAGAGACATCGAAACCTTCCAATGATTCCAAAGCAGTATCAGAAATGTATAAAGAGTTGATTTTGGTGACACCTTGGTTCAAGTTGATTTGAGTCAAAGCTGGTAAGGTGACAAAGTTAATGGAACCAACAGTGGTCAAGACTGGCAAGTCCAAAGTAGATAGAATGGTCAATTCAGTGAATGACAATCTACCAGTGACGGTTTCCAAAGAACCGGCAGAGAATGATGATAGTTCAGTAGCGTTGTTGATCAAGATGTTACCATAGACGGCTTTGACGTTGTTCAAGGCAGCGGTACCTAATTCACCACCAATGACTAGATCACCTTTCAAGGCAACACAGTCAGCGTAATCATCCAAATCGGATTGAGCAGTAGCAGTAGCAGTACTGAAAGAACAACCAGAAGCAATGGAGTAACTGGAAGCAGCAGTCACTGAAGAAGCAGAGGCAGAATCTGAGAAAATTTCTTGTTAGTAACAAATTCAGGCACGAAACAGCCAGGAATTTAATCAATTCGAAGGACTTTTAACTAAAAAAAAAAGTGTGAAAGGTTATATCAGTGTGTCGCGTATCAAAAAGGTTGTTGAAAATCGTTTCACAGAAGGTCAGTTAAAAATAGAAACGCACGGAAAAAAGCAAGAAAATGGTGGGTTTCGATGGATGAGAAGGCACTGGTGTTCATAAGGGTTGGTGTAGTTTATAGAGAAGTATCAGATCAAGTCTTATCAGGTCAGAAATGTCACAAAAGTGCTGAGTCTAGAGAAATTCTCAAGAGAGAAAAAAAATAGTACCAACGTGAAACAACCATGCAGAAAATGATCCAGTCCAAAAACACACCAATTAGAAGGCCAGTGATCTATCAATCTCACCTATCCAACATTGTAGTTGTACCGTACACCAATCCTCGAGCAATCACGGTGCACTTGTGCTGAAACCTTGGAAATAGATTGAATAAGTATATTCGGCATCAAGTTGAAACTGCAGCACACAATTAAACGAGCTTTCACTTATAGTTAATCGAGTCCTTCTATTGAACGTCCTGATGACCATTGGTTAAGTTAGGGAATGTCTGTACTTACTAGATTGGGCCAAAGCTAGAGCAGTGAATGAAGAAGCTAATAAAACGGATTTGAATTGCATTCTGAATGAGTTTTATAGATATCAAACGAAATTTGTATTGTAAAGTTTAAAATTTGATGAAGATTTCAATTGACTAGCGAATGGATAGCAAAAGGAACCTGTTCAAGATTAAATTGATCAAATAACTTAACACAAAAATAAGTTTGGGTATAGAAATCAAGAGAAAGAAAGGAGAAAATGAAGGAAATTTTTGGATTTTTTCAGGAAACGGGAGTTTCTGGTGGTGGAAGATCAAATTTTTCATACGAAAAGCCGAATTTGCCAAATTGGGCCACAATCCAGTGTTGACGATTTGCCGAATTAGGAAATATCTAACAAGAATGGCGAAACTCGAACAATAGTCTAAACCCGGATAAAATAGATGATTTGTTATGCGTATTTGACTCCAGGTGTCTCGGATACACATAGGAAGTAGTGCTTTGTGTACATTCTACTCACAATACTTCATCCGGACTCACAAGAGTTTCTCACCCCTTCGAAAGCTCAATTTCTTATCCTGTAAATCACAATCAACATTCCCTTCATGAGATCTGTCATGATTGCATATGATTTACCCCAGCAACGTGTACTGGAAAAAGCCTTCAAGGATAATCTTAAATAAGGAAGAGATAATAACAAACAGTACAGGTTAAGAGTGTCTCATAGTAACTACAATTGCGAAACTCGAGGCTCATGACTTTTGTTTTACAAAGCAAAGCGATCGATCAAGACTGAATAGAGTTCATGATGGACAGCTTGGTTTGCATAATCTAAACATATTTACAAATAACCGGAACGACGTAAATAGCAACTCTGTACAAAACCCACACTACAACAATGTTTATCGAGTTGTTCTTACTGTAAAGATTCCTTCCTACCTTTTGAGATCATTACTCTCCCTAGTCCAGACTTGTCTGAGACTTCTAGCTTATACACTTACAGCTCTTCTGAACCCAGATTTTCACATTGAAACGATGTGGAGTAATGCCAATCAGTAGTTCCTACACTACACACGGCAGTTAAATCAAATTACAGAACTCATATCTTCAACTATGTCTACATAAGTGAAGAGACAAAAGTGTTGTATCACAAGCCAGAGATAGAAACCACCTATCACCCTCTGTCTGAGAAACATTCTACACAATCCGAATAATCAAGTAGAGGCTAGTGACGCTTGTTAAAGTTCGCACAGTAATACCGTGCTAGTACATGATCTCTCGGACGAAGCATACACATGTGTTCTTTGGTACGCTCCACTAGATCTAAGCTATAAACTCATCTTTTAGATGCCGCAACTCGCATGTTTTGCGAAATTTGAAGGCTGTGGTCAATGCCTATTTTCGCAAAAAATAAAACGGTCTGCTCGATTTAATTTCCCGCACTTTTCACTAATTATGTGCAATTTCCGGATTTGGTAATGTTCTTGATTTGGTTAATTGTGTGCAGATGCCAAAAACAGGACTTTCGCAATTCGCTTTGTTGATTTTGCCGAATGCCGAGCGTACAAAGTTTAGAGTAAAGACTAAAAAAAAAATCATTCAGTATGAGTCTTTGCTGTGAATTATAGGTTGATGGGAGAAGGATACAGCGTTCTTAAAGTTCCCGAAATATGAACCATCTTGTTTGATTGCTTGAAGTTCATGAATTCAGACCAGTACTGAAGGTCTAGACTCAAAATGTATGCTTCTGAAGTCAGACTTCTGAGGCATCATGTGATGAGTTGCCTGAAACTCAATCACAATTTCATTCCAAGTGTGTATGCGCTCCTATGAGTGTTGGCATTCTCTAGATGAATGCGGAGACAACTGGATAACTCTCAACTGCACAGCTTTTGCGTGAACCAGACTTCGTGGGTAAGTGCAACTATCAATGTGAGCTATGCAAACCTCATCTTGATCAATTGATGACCGAGAACTCTTCCTAAACCTCGTATGTTCAATCTCTATAAAGTACACTACTGTCGATTGTGAAAGCTAGCAAGCCTCCGTAGCTCAGTTTGAATCAGTACATGTGTCACTTCCCACTAATACCATGCTACTTTCGACATTTTTTGTGTCAGTCAGCTAATAAGTTACTAGTTAGACCAATTCTGTGTTAAGCATCAATTGCCCGAACGAGCGACATTCAAAGTCAACACTGTACTGAACTAGTTGTACCTGGTATTTCTTTATCGGTGAGCTTAATAATTGATACACCCGATAACAATGCGGTTACCACATCCAGTAATTTTTTAAGGATAGCCTTATAATTAATCGAGTAAGAGACCATCGCTTAGATGTTTGTGGTGAAGTAGTCGCTGGAAACCAATTTCTATGAACCCTTCTTTGTCTCAGATTGGTCGGTTTGATAACTGATGGCTCAGAGATAGCAAATTGGCATATAAATAGCACTGTTCCTTCCTGCTTGCTGATACCTCTGTATACACCATTATGTGTCACAATTGATCACCTGGGAACATGTCAGTCCACTCTAAGGTCCTCATTGACCACACTCAGGAGCCACATTACGGCGCTGCATTCTCATACACTCCAAACGTTGAACTATACGAGAAGGTATGGGTCCCAAAGATCAAAGCTTACAATGATGCAAGAGAAAAGGCTATCATGAAAGAATATCTTGCCCCTGATGCTTTAGTTCCTTCAGACTTAGATGCCGGTCACTTCAATGCAATAACTGTCCCTGATAAGGTGCTGGATGCTGAAACCTTAGAAATTACAGGGCTAACTGCTGTTAAGATCGCTAAGAAGATTGCTGATAGAGAGTTGAGTGCTGTTCAGGTCATCACTGCTTTCATCAAGAGAGCTACACTGGCTCATCAATTCACAGAGTGTGCATTGGAGATCCTGTTTGAAGAAGGTTTGGAAAGAGCAAGATACCTTGATGAGTACTACGCAAAGACAGGTAAGTTGGTTGGTCCATTACACGGTGTTCCAGTGTCCTTGAAAGAGCACTATAATTACAAGGGACATGTGACACATGCTGGATATGTTTCAATGCTTGATAATGTCACTGACGAGTTCTCAACCACCAATCAAATAATATATGACTCCGGTGCTGTGTTCTACATCAGAACTAATGAACCTCAGTGCTTGATGCATTTGGACTCCATAAACAACATTTCACCACGTTGCAAGAATCCTTATAACACCTCTGCGTCCCCTGGTGGGAGCTCTTCGGGTGAAGGTGCTTTGATTGCTATGAGAGGTTCACCACTAGGTATTGGATCTGATATTGGTGGTTCTATTCGTGGTCCAGCTGCTTTCAACAACATATGGGGCTTGAAACCATCCACAAAGAGAATTTCGATGCTGGGTGTTACAGCAGCAGCTACCGATACTTTCCAAGAAGCTATCGGCTGTGTCTTGGGACCTCTTGCAAACTCTGGTGAGGATTTGGAACTATTCATGGAGGCATATATGGCCAAAGAGCCTTGGACTATTGACCAGTATTGTGTTCCACTACCATGGAGAAAAACTCCTGCTCCAAAAGCAGGGGAACTGACCATTGGTATAGTGTTCGATGATGGTGTCGTGAAGCCACATCCTCCAGTGTTGAGAGCAATGAAGATATTAGAAGCTAAGCTCAAGAAGGCAGGCGTTAAGGTGGTAACATGGGATGCTCATAGAGTCTATGAAGCTGTCGAGGTTGCTAACGGATTGTACACAGCTGATGGTAACTATGCCGCAATCAACAAGCTGGCAGAGTCTGGTGAGCCTCTTGCTCCACTATCTGAGCATTATCTATCTGTGGGAAAAGGTGATAAAGGTTTGACCACTTTGGAGTTCGAGTATTATAACAACACAAGAGAGATTTTGCGCCAGGAATATTTGGATCTGTTCAATGAAAGAAAAGTTGACTTTGTGTTGGCTCCAACTTATGTGGGAACTGCCCCAAAGCCTTCTCTTGTGAAGTATTGGGGATACACTTCACTATGGAATATTTTGGATTACACCTGTGTGACTTTTCCTTCTGGTGTGTTCTGCGATAAAGCACTGGATCTCAAAGACGATGCGTACGTTTCCAGAAACCCATACGAAGAGTTCGAATACAAGCTGTATGATCCAGAGTTTTGTGACGGAATGCCAGTTGGATTGACTTTAGCAGGAAGACGCTATACTGAAGAGTCTGCCTTAAAAGCTGCAGAATTCATCCATGAAATTGCAGTGACTGTTTGATCGAATCAAAGGAGATCGTAATTTTATTCTGATGAGACAAATCGCACGTTACTCTACTCGTAGAATTCACGTCAGTCGTATGTCACCAAGAATCCTTCGAGGTGTGGTCATGTAATGAATGTATCATACCTTAGAGGCTGAGGCCACTAGTGTAAACGAAAGAAACCTCCGCTATTTCTTATCAGCCTTATCAAATCTTATCGGCAAGTATCTATGTAATCTGTAATGATAAATTTTCCTTAGGGAAACGAGGTACCATCCGCACGCGTACGAAGCTAGAAGAAGAACGGTATTGAAGTGGGGTGAGCTGTACCTTTGCTGATCAAGCTTATAGAGATGCAATTGAGGTTGATTCGTACTACTGAAACTCCGATTATTTGGTATTATTACAAGTTGGTAGTGCTCACCTTTTGTGATTACAATGAGATACATAGATAATTGATCGAGAACTGCTATGATGAAAGTGACTCCTGTACCTCTGAGTTTTATCGGCGAAGAACCCTAAGATCTGACTTGTTTTTGAAGCATATCAAGGCTTCAGTGGTTAATACCCGTTCCCAAAAGAGAACTATCCAGTGTTTTGCGGTGGAGATCTCCATATTCGACCAAGTCCAGAGCATTACAAAAATACGGACAAAATGTCTGCTCATGCAAGAGGACGTTTGTTATATGCAGACATCCGTAAAGCCCTTTCCAAATATTTGACCAGACAGTTGAGTGCTGGGTGTGAGTAGTTGGGACGCTCGCCAGTGGCCAGCTCACAGTTGGTGACATCGGCCGACGCTCGGAGTGGTACGCTAAGGCGCTATTCAGTAGGGAAGAGTTTTTCCTTAAAGGCTCTCTTTAGCGAGCTAGCTGGGCACTTTGGGAGCTGGGAGTTGGGATCAGGCATGTGGTACTGACTACTAACCAGTGGCTACTGACTACTTGCTGTCAAAGGGTACAAGGACCCCCGCTCAATATGTAATCGTCTACTGTCTACTGGTCTACTCTTGTTCATCGTTAACATGTAGCTGGTAAGGTGTAACGAGTACTTGGGTCCACTGTATTGCGTATGGTACCCCATCACCTGCCTTCAGACGTCAAGACCCAAGTTCCAAGTTGAGTGGTCAATCGAACGACTTTGTACAAGGACGTTAACACTGGCCATTGATCGTGCTTACTTCTTACTTTTTTGTTACTGGTCAACTGGTTCAAAATGAATGTGCTGCAATTGATTCCATTTCTGGACTTCTTTGGAGAGACCTTCGCTGTTTGTTACTGGCGGAGGTTATAAAACCAAGATCTTCAATAATATGGATTATATGGACGTATAAGTTATAACACAGCTTGACACTTTTGGGGTGACGCCTCACTTTGACATACACGTCTTAAAAGCTTTTACTGTAAAGTGTAAAGTCGTAAATGTAATTCTCACACTTTACAACTTCGATGATTCGGTAAGGTCTGACGAGTGACATCGTTCAATAAATCGATTGATCTCTTTGGCTCTTCTCACTCTATGATATTCTCATACCGAATTGCGAACAATCACAATATTCAAGAGTCAGCTATTTATTGTAAAAGGAATTCGGCGATGTGCATTAATTCTTAAGTTATGCACGAGTTGAACCACAAGCCCATGGAAGATGCAAAGTGCATATTCTCGGGAATAAGTGCATAGAGCTTGACAGTAAGAGAAATCTTAAACCCATTTTTACCAGGATTGAAACATAGCATCCTGGTTTGTGAAGTCCAACAATACCATACTAAACTATACTAAGAACATGCATCTCGTAGACATTTCAGGCTTTCAAAAGCTATGAAAAATTTTCAATTTCTCAAGCGTCTCTAGAAATTCTTTGATCTTATTTATTTCAATTGACAAGCTCAGAAGAAAATGAATCATATAGGAAAAAAAAACATAAATTTTCAATTATACTTCCTCAATTGCACTCCGATGACCTCGCTTTTATCACAATAATCAATAAGTAGTCAAGAACTCTGAATTCCGGTGATTTTGAACCCTTTGGTACATACAAAAATGTCTGTTTATAGAGAATTTTTAAGCTCAGAGGCATACGAACCGGTAGCTTATTGTTCAGAAATCTTCAGCGTACGGCGGCGTCTTAACGAAATTTCTCTACCGCCGGATAAAATCCAGACAACAAGACTAACTGAAGTGCGCAAAGTACGCGAGCTATGTACATGATACTAGGGAGTAGTCTCAAACAGCTATGTTCTAATGTACCGAGGAGCCTACGCTATACTGTAAGTCTGATCTGATTGAAATGAAATGAAAAAAAAAAATATATAGTTTCATTGCGAGAAGTTAAGTTTAATGATAAACACAAGATATTGATAATTAGTGCTCTGATGGTCCGATTCTGTGAGGTACATGGTACATAGTACCAACTGTTACTCGATCTAGCCACGGCAAAATTAAATGAAGGTCCACTGTGCAGAAGTCCCATCTACATTTTCCATATCGAGTGAAATGAGATTAGCTACTGCCAGTAGCTACCGGTACAAGTAAGCGGTCAGCCAGCTGTTATTAAGCCAGCTACTGCTGGAATGCTTTCAGTTTTCAGTCTGCCAGACGCCAATGGCCAAACCCGAAAATTGTGCTTGCAGATCCGACTCAAAAGTCACAAACGAGCAGACAAACACCAGTCATGTACAAGCCACGTACTCAAGGGGACGCATGCTTTAGGTTGACAGTAAAAACTTCTCTGCAGAACCAAATCGAGGCTGGAGCGAGGCCTGGACTCTGGTCACTGAGCTGTGGGCAATCGGTAATGGGCACCGTGGACACTGAGAGAGGCTTGTGAATGGTGAAGGTTGAACACCTGAATAGACAGACATAGCGATAAATCTCATTGTGCGTCCACTGACCGACCGAACCGATTGGAACTAAGCGTATAACGAAAAGCTATTCGGCCACTCATTTCAGTTGAATCTTTATGTAATATGTACAGTTCATTTTCAAACCGATGCGATGGTAGTCCATACTTGATACATACAACTAACTGTAACTTTCCTGACCAAATCTCAAAGATCATGACTTCAGTCAGTGTCATATTTCACCAGTCGCAAATTCAGGAGCAAAGCATCGACCACCCTACGATCAGTTGGTTAGATATGAACACCGCAAATGCATACCATGAGGTATGATCTCAATTTTGTCTCAGGAATCAACAGATGATCTCTGGCAGGCGCTATCGACTACAAAGCTCACGATCTTGTTCTTATTCATCAGCAAGACTGGCCGCAGAGACAGGATTCAGGACTCGCTGGCTCGTAGCTCAGGCCAAGAATTGACTCTGCAAAAACTTGTGATACCTCATTTAGAGTTCATAATATCAAGTGATCCCACTCTACTCTCTATGCGGTGAAGTATATAATACCTGGTACACAATGGTAAATAACTATTGGATGGGACTTACTCGTAGTTTCCCCCAGAATTGGGCAAATGACATCAGATGTCAATAATGTGTTCAGTTATGCTGATGTAGGAGATCAAGAGGACGTTCAGACAGTCAAAAAAAAAAAAAAAATCGGCGTCGTACCTTATCATGCTCCACCCTATCCGATAAATAGCTATCTAGGTACCTCTTCTACAAGAATGTACAATGGTAAGCGATAACACTTTACAAAAAGTTCAAAATAACATGCCCTTACTTGAAGAATACGCTTGATCATGATCATGAGTACCACATGAGATCTTCATGTATGAACCACCCATGAGACAAAACAGGCACTAGAAATAAACCATGTATGATAGAAAGTCTCTATCTAGGATGGAAGTTCGGAAGGAAGCACAGGTCTACACACAAACGTATTTTTATTATCACCATCAAGTTTTTCATTAATATAGTCATGAGTCAAAAGATGCTCGAGAGCGCTGATGAAAACTGATCTCGAAAAGTTCGAGCATTCGAGGTGAAATTGCTCTTCATAGCCTTGAAAAAAGAAGATCATGATTGCTACAATCGTCACATATATAAACTTCTCAAATTTGCCACAAAACCTTTAGCAAATCTAACCCCATCGTTAAGTTCAACCAACACTTCACAGCTATCTATAACTCGAAATGTCCATCCTTCTTTTCGGTACCAAAAGCTTTGAAAGTCATCTTGACGGGTATCCTTCGAATTTGACCTGTCCAAACTGTCACAATAACAGCGTGTCACCCGTCAAGAAAAAGGAGTTCATCAGTGTCTGGTTCATACCGATAATCCCAATATATTGGGGAAAACAACTCAGATGCACCATCTGTACTTGGAGACAGGATGTTAACAAAGAATCGATGAAGAAGTATAACATTCATCCCACCAAAGCCTAATTAAAAAAGGGCGGCAAGAAGCTACTAGCTAACGTTGCCTTTACGGGAAAACTACGAAGTCACGGAAAATTGACAACGGCGCGGGAGAAGAATACATGTTACCAGTTACCAAATCCCTCAGCTAATCAATTAAGGCGAAAAACTAATGGTGATCATTCGTGACTATCTATCAATCTATCTACATTTCATCGAGCGGTATATAATATATGTCGATGAATCATCACAGAGAGAAATAGACGGAAAATGTACTCTACCATACCAGTTAACTTCCACCTAGATCGCTAGTCGCTAGTAGTACTCGCTAGCGTAAAGTTTTTTTCAGCCTCTTCTTGGGAGACTCCCGAATTCTCATTTGTCCTGTAGCACGCAGTATCGTCATTAAACTTTCCAAGCTATCATTCACAAATCTGTAGGTATCTGACAAAAGCTCAAGATATCACGTTGTAAAGTGGGAAGAGAAGTTGGATCGACCATGTGGACAAATGAGCCCGCATATCTCTTGATACTTGATAGAAGTGAATGGACAGATATCTGCAGTATTTTCCCGGGTTTCAAACATCTTTGCGTTCAATCCTTCTATTCTCTTAATTATGTATCTTCAACTCTTCGCCCTATCACAACGGATAGACAATGGACTTCTATCTATCACTTGGGGTTGATCTTTGTTATCTCAATTTTTTGTCCAGCCCTTCACGCTATTCTGTGATCGACATATGCGGGAATCAATAAAAGACAAATACTAGACAGTTGTGCCCGATAGGCGACGAATATGTACAATCATGCAAAGAATCATGCAAAGTTTTCATCAAATTTTGGACTTTGTTATTTTTTGATTTTCTTTTTTTCATTACATGTCAAAAATAATTTATATATCAACTTGATTATGTCTCCCTCGCTACGCTTCGTCCTTTCCCATTGATTATGGATCTTTGAGTTATTCAACTTTGAGGAAACCATGGAAGCTTTCAACAACAATTTCAACATCGATGATTTCATCACACACAGTGATAACGCAGAAGTTAACTATCCCACGCCTGGTCAAGAGTACCTATCGTCATGGGGGGTTATGACCGGTACCGATGTTCAATCATACGTATCAAAGACTCTTCTGAACTCTCCAGACTCCTTGGACTCTGCGACAACCTCAATGAACGGGAAAGACTACAATTTCAACAACACAAAACTAGATACTCTATTCGAAAACGATCTGTATCAAATAATTTCTAATTCACCTTCACTTTCATCCAGTTCCAGTTCAAATGAAGTTCAAGTTCTTCCAGAGCTAATGCAAACCACATCCAACAACCATGCTATGAGCAGCTTCAATACATCCTCTATGCAACTATCAATGCCTTCCAGACTAGATTTCGACGAACTACTTCGTGATTCTCCATTGCCAATAACGAGCCCAGATTTCGATTCATTCAATACAAACCACACAACATCTGTCAAGGAATTTGACAATCCATCATCCAAAGCATCATCTCCATTTTCACAAGCACAGAAAGCTCAGCTACTACCATCCATGTCATCATCAAGTACATCGTTCGAAACCCCAGAAGATCATTATGCGTTCTCACCAGAATCATCCGACCCATCCACCCCATCCACAATGAGTAACAGAAGAAGAAGTTCACTGGATTCTAGATTGTCATTGCAGAAACTAGGGGACATACTCAAGACCGGATCGCTCGAGGAAACCATCAAAATGGAGAAATTTATCCTTAATATCTTTGTGAAAGAATTGGGGTTCCCATTGGGTTACAAGACCTGGATCCGTGACACAAACGAGAAATACAGGGACTATTTATTAGAAGAACTTTACAAGCGGGTCCAACCAACTTATCCAGAAATGACTAGATGCTTACTAGAGACGGTCGTGAAGAGAGCAGCATACTCAATGATGCAGGGAAGACTGAGAAAAGAAAGAAGAGCTGCAACAAAAGCTTCGAGTGGTAGGAGAAAGGCCAAGAAGGATAAGTTCTAGATTGTGTATTATACTGTAATGTTATGTGTTGGGAATTGTTGGCGTTATTCGGTTAATTTGAGTTTGTTGGTTTCTGACCGTTCGTAATTCGTAAATTTAGCAGCAGTGCAGAGAATGGTGTCTGGGTGTTCTAATCGCACAAAGAGAAAGGGTGACGTCACAATACTAATCGTGAATTATTACGTAAGATTTTCGAGATATTGGGCATACTCGTTTGAGACAACAAGTTGAATACCCCGGTTTCCCGCATCAGCTACAGGGAACCACCATCACCAGCGTAAAAGTGGTACAAAGGTTCTCTATAAGTTTTTAAATAGAGACAGATCAGTCATCATGGGAAACAACGCGTCGAGCAGTCCCAGAAGACGGTCCTCCGCAAGCAAAGATTCTGGTTAGTTATGATGGATCAGCACCACTAGAAAGACCCCCGACTAACTTTACTAACGCAGCGTCAAAGAACTATTCGGTCAACAACTTTGAGTACGCCAACAGTCCAAAAGGTCCTTCTCCTATCAAGATCAAGAAATCTGCGAACAAACAACACCCAGAGCTGAGGTCCACCCCACTTTCTCGTCAGACAAGCGATAACCAGCAACCACAATTACCACAGCTGAATCCTCCTTCTTCTGTATCAACACTGTCATCGCATGATAAGTCCAAGGTCCATTCGCCAAACATATTTCTGGATGATCTGGTGGATCACGATTACTTCGGCCGGACTGAGACAGGGTCCTCACCTACTGACTCCAAAGAGGATGGCGGGAGTAGCAAAGATAGAAAGGGAACCGATAGAGCAGATGAGCCTGGAAATGGGCCTTATTCATTTGATGATGACGAGGATGATGGTTATGCAGGCATAGATGAGGACTTGATTGGTTCCAACAATAACGAGTTGAGGAAGGAGGTGCTCATAAAGTTTCAAAACACCAGTGGAGATCTGAAGCCTAATGACGCTGTATTTGTTGTTGGATCTTTCAACCAATGGACACAGAAGATTAGATTGGAGCCAGTGACCGAGAAGGGCAAGGTTTTATTCTTTAAAACATCGATCCCATTGAACTATGGTGTCTATAAGTTGAAGTTCATCGTCAACAACAATATCAGATACTCGGATAAGATACCAATGGCTACTGACAAAATGGGTAATGTCGTCAACTGGTTTGAGGTTGAAGGAGCTCCTGGTGAGATCCACGAAGCTGGAATGACTGAAACGAATAGAATTCTGAGCAACAAGCTCAAGTCTTCGATGTCGTTTCTACATCAAGAACATGCTGAGTTGACTTCCAGTGGGCAACACCTGGAAAACCTAAATGCCAAAACGCCTTCTATCAATCTACAAGAGCAGAGGCAGGTGGAAAAAGTGGAATATTCGCAAGTGATCCCATCTATTTTTCAAGCAGCCTCTCCCAATCAACAGGATGATTTACTACCAGCCGACGAAGAGTTTCTACACAAGCACCCAATTCCCGAGCTTCCAGTATATCTTAACAATAACTACCTGAACAGGCACTTTAACAAACACCACAACAACAACTCCACAGATGACACAGCTACGCTGCACCAAGAGACACACACCAACGGCCTGAACTCCCATATTATGCCCCACGTCAACCTTAACCACCTACTCACATCGAATATCAAGAACAACACGCTTAGTGTGGCATGCACCACACGCTATGTCGGGAAGTTTATGACCAAGATCATGTACTCGCCTTCAGAGTACGATCTGTGACCGACGTGGCAAAGTAAAATGGCGGTGAGATGAGTTGCTTTAGAACTTGTATAGTTCAACTACTAATTATGATTGATGCACCAATGACTTGTAAATATCGCGGGAAGCTTTTCCTGCCTAGCAGTCAGTATCCGCCCAAACTTTAGGGAGAGCCAGGCTGAGAGATCTGCCTAGAACTTCTGCAAGAAATACCGCATATAGATCTTTGTCCGGTCGGTGGAATGAAAAGAAAACAAACAAATTTAAAGGCGGCAAACACCTCGTCGAAACTGGCACAAGTTGCAGTTGCTTTGAAGAAATGCTCAAGCAGGATGGCCGTCTCTTTACACTATAATAATCTGGAACACGCTGAGGAGGATAGCTTTAGCGAGTTATGGAGCTGGTACATCACAAACCTGGATCGTGGAGACTTTGAACATCTGACATCGAACGTGGTTAAGGCCAGAAAACTGGATAGGTTCATAACCAATTACTCAAAACACTATGACTCCATTGTGATAGTGCTTCTGATACCAACAGATCTGATAAACAAATCTCCTGGTCTACTGGGGAAGTTGATGACGAGGTTTTACAATGATGAAGTGGACCATAAACTCACAATCACGCCCATGGGAACTATCAAGGACTTGCAAGCTACTATCTTGATGGTCATCGATAACAACAACACACAAGTAGAAGCAGAAGGTACCAGAAGGGCACAACAAATTATAAAAAGCTCAATGGATCTCAATAGTGTTCTCAGTGGAGAGTCCGGGTACATCCCTTCAGAATATTCAAAGGCCGACAGACCATCCTACAAAGCCAAAGATTCAGTGATAGAAGTCCAAGACTCAGAGCCAGATATGGATTCAGACGTTTCCGACACAGATGTTGACTCGATAGGAGGGACTCCCCTGAGCAGGGTGACAACAACTGAGGAGATCGATCCTATCATTCAAGTGACTTCGGACATTGAAGAAAGTGATCTTATATCAAATGAAGAAGACTCGATACCCTCAAGTTCAAGTGTGATGGACTCACTGGCACCATTCCCTACCTCAGTTAGTGTTGTTACGACTGCACTGGATTATAAGCTGATATTGAAGAGTATTTTGCTGAAGAGCTTCCAGGATGGGACTAAAAGCACGGCGATAAGACAATTTGGGAACGGCCAAATGAGTGATGATTGGCTCTTATACGATGATGATTTTTCCCTTGATAACTTACAACTTCTTGGCTTTTATGACATCCTAGAGATCACGAAATTTTCGAGTAAAGTCTTATTTTACTCATTGGACAACGGTGAAGGAGCGATATACGACGACTCTGATGATGAAGTCGGCGAGAATGACCTAACGGTGACTGAATTCCAGGGACTCGGTGATGACCTGACACACCCTATCCGCTTCTACTCAAGCAACACAACCAATGGTACTACTCCAATTGCCTTATCGAAAACAAGCACACTTCGAACAACACATACACAACACGACTCGATCAAGTCAGAATATATGGTTCATAAGCCCGATGTCACATACTCATCGATTCAAAAGTCGAAATCAGCTCCTATAACGATGAGGGATAAGATCATAAGGAGAAACTCCGGGAAACATGGAGATAAGTGTGTCTTGATGTGATGATAACGAGAGATTACAGACTATATGAACACCAATAGACTATATAACTAATAAATAAGATACACAGTTACGACATATGACTTTTGCAACTAGCCAAAAGGTTGCAACCAGTCCGGAGCAATCAATCTATTCATGCTGATCTATTATAGTTCTGGTTGGAACTATTTGTACCTAAATGCTGTTCCAACATCTCAGTCCATGGCTCAACAAAATCTAGACCGATAGACTCATCGTTCTTCATAAACCAATCCATGATTGAATCAGGGAGGATTCCTGTACCGCCTTTTCCCATCTCTTGATATCCCATGTTTGGCATTCCTGGAGTGGAACTCGTTGGTTGTTGGGCTGCTGGGGTTTGAATGTTAAAGCCAGTGTTGTAGGAGGTACTGTATCTTTGCTGTTGCTGTTGGTTCTGCTGCTGCTGTTGTTGTTGCTGATTGAACTGTGGGAATTGTGGGATGTTATCGATGAATGATGGTTGTTGTATGGAAGATTCCGCCATTTCTTGAACCACATCTTCTTCATCATCCTCATCACTATCATCCAGTTTTGTCATGTTTGGTGGATTTGCTGATAATTTTGAGCGATATCTCATCTCAGAACAGAGATACATCAGAATTGTGGAGTATCTGGTACACAAATGCAATTCATCAGGTGAAGCCTCTCTCAACACAATCGCAGCCTTTTGAATGGTACTCAATATATCATCAGTTGGGATGATGGATAGTGTCAAAATAGTCGAAGTTTGAGTTGATGAATTCTGTGATCCTGGCGCCTGCTTATTAGCATTGGTCAAGGTCAAAAAGCACTTGAGCATGAATGCAACAGATCTGACAATTCTTGTGACCCAACGAACAGGCATGTACTTCAACATCTTCAATTTATGGACTCTAACCGCAGCATTCAAGATCTCTTTTGCTGCATTATAAGCTAATTCGACGAATTTGGCAGCTTTCGAGATCTCGTCTAGTCTGATGTTGTTCAGCGGTTTTCTAGCGTCTGACACATTAGAGTTCAATGGGTTTTCCATACTCAATGCTAATGAATATATGTACAACTGACAATAGTAGTAGTCCGAGATCAATGACTCTTTGTCTATCTGCTTTGATATCTCGTTAACGTGTTTAGGATTCCCAGCATTTTTCAAGTTGCAATGATGATTGAAGTTTCTTGGATTTGAAGGTTTCAATAATTTTTTGTAAGTTTTATACCAATTCTCTATCAATGGAGAAAGAACCGATAATATCGTCAAGTTTTGACCGTTCAACTGGTCGAGCTTATGGTATGTCCCAGAGTAGATTGTTTCATAGGCCAATGACATGATCTTCAGCAGTTCCAACTTCGCTTTTTGACTCACTGTGAACTTCAAAGTTTTCTTTTGTGCCGAACGACGTCTCATGGTTTCATCGTCGAAACCAAACATGAGATCGCCATGCTGATACTTGCTTTTATCATTCTGATCTGTATCATCATCAGCTTTATCAAGATCGATCTCACCCAATGACTGAGAAAGCATACTTCTCTGTCCCAAACTCATGGACGTATTTGTCTCAGCAATATGTGTAGCCACAAAGATCTCAGGAACACTAGCTATGAATCCCATATCCTGGGATAGTCTGACACTTGTACCGACCAACATCCATGCCATTCTGTCACTTCTTCTCATAGCACTAAGACCAGCAAGTCCTTCTCCATCTTCAGTTTCTTCTGGAAGCGGCCCTCCTGAGCCTAAATCATCTTTGAACTCTGGGTTATTCGCGTAGTCTGACCATCTCCAATGAATAGCTCTTGGGTTCCATTCAGTAAACAGTAAGAAGGCCAAAGCAGTACCGATCGAACGAGTTGATGCTTCAGACCAGACAGTCTGAGAAATCAGTCTTTGACAATAGATCCATAATCTCTCATGAAGTTGGATGTTCCTCGAGTTTTTGTTGATCGCAGTGTTTCGATCTGCTTCAAATGGATGACAACGAGCTGATATAGTCAAGATGGCACACAATAAGATCGGATAGCCAGCAAGAACTTGTGGCGGATGCAATTGCTCAGGAATGTGAGGGAAGAAGGGATGCATTGTCAAGAAGAAGAGTTCGATCAAGTGAATAGCTTCTTCTTCTGTCAACATCTTATCTGGACCAATGTATTGAATATCGGATAGCCTTTTTGAAGGATTTGGATGGAGGGCCGAGGCCTTCTCAACAGGAGGTAGACTAGCAGGTTTGTGTCCATGTGGCCTGATCAGTGGCAAGTCATAATCTGCAGTTGAGTTCTGTCTTGATGTTATAGTCTCTGAAAGATGGGGTGAATTTAGATTGGACGAGTTGGCGGATTGTTGAGTTTCGAACTGCTCATGTATCTCTCTTGCATTCAAGTTATCACGATCATCAGCTTTGGCAATTGTTCCAGCAGCTCTTGCTAAGAACACCAATGCACCTTGCATTGTAGCAAACTCTGCAGATTTTGGAACTGGGGGAGGGACAGGGAACGTATCCTCTCCATTGGCTGATGATAATGGCGTTGTTGATCTTGGTTCTCTCGCAGAAGAGGATGAAGAAGACACGAGATTTGGAGCTGGGTGATGCTGTTGTACTCTCGATGGTAGATGTGCCTCAGATGAAGGATCTCTAGAGTATTGAGATAATTGTGGTCTATGTAAGGTATGCTGGTTTGGAGAGGTTGAGATAGGGAAGGAGGGGCCAGTACCATAGCGTAACTGACCAGCTTGGTTATCAGGATGCGTATTTAGTATAGAGGGTAGCGTATTCACTATCTGTGGAAGCTCAGCTGGAGAAGCCGGGCCGTCCTGACTATTGTTCAGTGCATCATCGAGCTTTCTCTTCTTCTTTCCTGGTAACGAACCACCACGTCTAGACTCCGCGAAAACACACTCTTTTCGTTCTCTCTTGCACCTTGCACATGGCGGTGTTGGATCTGATACGGATCCCAAGTCACATTTCACTTTTCTAGTACGACAATTCAGACACGCTTTGTAGTTTCTCTTGTACTTCTTATCATCTTCGAGTTCTGCGGACATTGGACCTCAAGTTTCTGGGAAAGCAGCGGAAAATGGGTGATTAGTATTTGACGCCAGCGAATCAGAGCCAGCAACGAATTGAGAGTTCCAACAATCAGCTTCACCGACCAATATGTTGGTTGTGTTTACTTGTGTTCAAGCGTCAACTCAATTGAAAATAACGAAATATCCGTGTTCAACCGTTTTTTACCTTGTTTTTTTGTGCTTTTAGCGATTTTGATTAGCGCCGTTTCGCGAAATTGAAAAGCATACGGCAAAAAGCGGCAACTTCGGAGTTTGTATTTCGGAGCCTTGGCCAGTTCGGCTATTGAAAATGTCTAAGCAGAAATTACGAAATATTACGATTTACGAGCATACCGGGCGGACAAAGTTATCAAACAATTGTATCTTTGTTGCAATTTGGCGACTTGTTTGTTCACTATTATTCAATCTCCAGTATAAAATGACTGGATTTATTGCTCCCGTCAAGTCCTACGACTTCCATATCTACTACAACGATCTCTTCAAACCATCACTGGATGAAGCCATAAAGCTGAAGAACAGCATCTTTGAAAACTTCCAGGACAGCATAGACAAGGATGAGATGGTAGTGAAGGTATTAAGAAACGCATTAGTCAGGGGACCTCATTACATTGCGTTCTTCGAAGTTGACATGGCTGATCCACTTCTATTCGTGAAATTTCTATCATGGATTCAGTGTAACCATGGCTCTTTATCGGTCCTTGTACACCCAAACAGTGGAGACGCCATGAAAGATCACACAGACTATGCTGCTTGGATAGGTGATAGATTACCATTGATCACGCAATATCTAGAGCATTCTGTGAACGGTAATTACCCCGACATTACGTTTCCAAGTCGCCAGCTAATCAAAGCTGGGTTCTATGAAGACTCTGAGAAGTACAAGAAGTCAATAATGATCAGACTTCTTGAAGTTGGCGATGTAGGAAAACTATGGGGTTGAAGATGCGGGTTACTTCAATGCATGGCTGAAGCCTTATACGGCTGGAGGGTATTCTAAAGTATGCGGCTACGATCGTAAATTCTAAACTAAAAAGACAACCATCAAAGGTCAATATTAAATACTTAAATACAATGTAGAACACAGATAACTCTCTCGAATCGATACACTATTTCTCAGTAATAGCGACGTCAGCTTCAGGTTTCTTCACTGAACCATCACTCTCGTATTGTTCTTCAACGACAGTACCGTCACCTAATTGTGAGATATCGAAGCCAGTACTTTGTAAGTATTCTAAGAAAACTTCATCTTCTTTCAACATGGCAGCTTGATCAACTGATGGTAACCAGAATAATGCCAAGTAGCCAGACAATAAACCGCAAGCACCACCTAACCACCAAGCCGATTTCAAACCGTGTTGTTGCGTCAGTGGTGTGAAGATATAAGTACCAACGAATGCACCAACCTTACCAATGGCAGCAGCAATGGCATAATATTGGGCTCTGATTGGAGTTGAGGAAGTCTTAGCTGCGAGCAAACCAATGTTGTCACCCGGACCAAATTCACCTAAAGTCATGAATATACCGTAACAAACAACGAAACCAGCAATGGACTTTTGTAATTGTTCTAGTTTGGCAGCCATTGCAAAACCAATGATTGATTGAGCAATAACACCAAAAGCCAAAGTTAATCTTGGACCGAAGTAATCAGAAGAGATAGCACCGAGGAAGGCACCTGGTAGATAGAACAAATTCAGGACAACGTTCCATCCAAAGACTTCATACAAGTTGCTGTCATCATACAGGTCAGCAATGACCTGTGAAGAGAATAGACCAAACGAATAAGCAGAAAGATCGTAGATGAACCAAATCAAGGAAACGACCAATAATCTCACCCAGTAGTATTTGATGATAGTCCAATATGGGACTTTCACTGTTTTGAATCTGGTCTTACGGAAGGTTTCACCTTCCACGTAGTATAAACGCAGGATGAACAATGAGATTGGTGGGATAGCACCAAGACCTAAAGTGACTCTCCAGACTGGGGTCAAATGTTTTGGTGTACAAATCCATAGCAAAACCATTGGAACAAAAGTAGCCATGACAAAACCTAAATCAATCATGAAATTGGTGAACCAAGCAAACCATCTGTTTCTCTTACCTGGTGGTAGCAGAGTACAAGCCTCAGCACACGATGGAGAAGCAGAGGAGTATTCTGAACCAATACCAATACCCAAGAAGAATCTGTAAACGGTCAGAGCAGTCAACATACCCTCAACATCATTCGCGTTCTTACCCCAGACACCAGCGGTCAAGACGGTCATAGTGATCAAGATAGTTGTACCCCAAAGCATACCACTTTTTCTGGAGAAGTTATCGGAGATCCAACCAAAGAGTAACATACCAACAACAGTACCGGCAAAAGCAATGGATGTGACGTTACGAATAGCATTTGATCCTGCATATTCCACGGGGTAAAGTCTAGCCAGACAGGTATTCACGACACCTATGGAGTTGTTGACGTAACCATCAGAGAATAAACCAGACCCGGTAGTGATGATAGGAAGGTACTTTCTGAACTTCCCTTTAGCACTGGCTGCCTCCATACGCTCACGGTACTCCTCTTCAGACTCTTGCTGCTCACGCTGTGACTTCTTGAAAGTCAGTTCTTTGTGAGCCTTTGGGATCCAGCCCATGAAGGCCTCTTTGAATGAGTGGGGCAAGTCCCTGAAGACACTTAATTCTCTCTCTGTCGACATATTGTTATAATTAGTCTAGTAGGAATGCTTACTTGGTGATAGTGAGAAAGAGATGAGATCTGCTATGGTTCTGGTAATTCCAGCGGAGAGGAATTCGACGGACTTATATAGCTCCAAGCAGAAATTCGGTCAACGGCCAACGCTGTCTATAAAGAGAATTTAAATGAGGTCGCGAGATAAACAAACGCACGTGGAAAAAACGAGTTTGATTGGACAGCTGCACTTTCTACTCGACCTGCAACTTCTTATGTCTATTCAGCTTGAGCCGAGTCCAATTCGAACTGTGCCAACTGCCAAGTGTAGTGTCTGTCTGGCCGCCTGAAAATATGACAGCTGACCGCCCAGCGCAAGGAACAATCGCTGCCCACTTCCACTACCAGCACTGTCTGCCTGGAATTATATCTCCGTGAGTAGCTTGGCCCAAAGATCCTGCTTAGTTTCGGCCACTGTTGGCATGTGATAACGATCCGATAAGTGTTTAAGAATCTAGATAGTCGATGTAGCGAGTGCTAAGTCAGCTCGAATCTAATGCCATTTGTGGTTAAAAAGTGCAGAGACAGCTTTGAGCATTAACTGTTTCCAACGGCTGTTTGTGCGGTTTCTTTGTTTCCCTGCTGGACTGTGACGATCTGTAAGTAATTGTCGGCGGTTCGCTTCGTATTGTTCCTATCTGTGATTGACAAATTTGCCAATTACTGCGAGCTCCGGCCATTAGACAACTGTAGAGTATAGAGCGTAGACCGAATTTAGCTAGAGGTCTTGCGACAAGCGCGGCTAGCGGTTCCTATATTCATTGATTGAGCGCACACTATCAAGGAGATAACAAACAGTGAGAGTGATGGACCCTTTATTGCAACGTTCAGTCTATTTCAGTGGACTCTCTACCTGGATTCCCAGGGCATTGCGAGTAGATAGAATGACGATACAGCACTTCTATACAATATAGATCACTGGCACGAGGTGTGCAAGGCGTCTGAAATGTTACACTTTCACGGGCCTCACCGCACGTGTCGACGACACTTTGAACATGCTGATTGATCAACAGAGTTCTGTGTGAGGAATGATGAGGCGTAGAATGTAGACTGCTTTATGTACACTTCGTCCACCAGTTACCACCCAGCGGCCAGTACATATCGTAGCTACGTGGTCCACTGCTAGACTGATTTTTCATGAGCTACTTCTACCTAAAATCGTAGGGGCCACCGTCCACGGTGAAATCTGAGGTTCAAAGGCCGGCCAATCACGAGCGCCTGCGGGAACTGAATCGAATCTCAACCAATGACATGATTATTGTAGTTCGAAACCGAATCCACCATCAGCTGCCGCTGTTATGAGGATATACGTTTCTCTTATCCACATCATGTCACATAGATTTATGTGTCACTGTTATCACTGACTTCTCTTTGCATATTGAAATTCCCTAGCGATTTCGTGTGCAGCTAACTTATCGACGGTTACTCTATTGTTGAACGTCTTTTCCATAATCACAACTACTACATCATCATGATTCATGAGCTTGATGTTTGATCGAGATTGAGATCAAACACGAAGGGAATCTGTATCGAGTGATACAACAGTCCACAATACGACCACATTAAAGACCTAGTGCACGAATACTCCAAAACTACAAAACTCACTACAGAAAATCATAATCATCACGTGCCTTTGAATTACATAATCAGTTCAAACAAAAAACCGAAAATGAACGCAAGACCCAACATCTTTATTTGAAGGTGTCTGTCAATTATCAGAGGAATCAATCACCCATCTGAACACTATGTCGGACTTCAATGCGTGAGTTGTTGATACTATGACTAAATTTCCGAACACAGCTACTAACTTGACTGATTTCTAAAGATTTATCGCCACAATACCTCCTTTTACGAAATGGTTCACTATATCTGCTCTAGGAGCAGCTTTTCTTAACAGATTGAGCATCCTATCATCAGGAGCCTTGATGATGAACTGGCACAGCGTGATATACCAATGGCAGATATGGAGACTCTTTACAGGGTTTGTTGTGATAGATTTACAAGTTGCCACTTTAATGGAGCTGTACATGGTATATTCTTATTCAAGAGGTATTGAAGAGAACAAGTTCTACAGCAATCTGGCTGATTACGCATTCTTCCTCGCCATAACAATGCCGCTCATTCTGCTTTCATCAATAGCAGCACCAAATTACATACTGTTAGAGGGGTTTCTAGGTGCTTTAACTTACACCTGGTCCAGATCAAACAGACACAGAAAAGTAAGCTTCTATTTCCTACCTATTAACGCTTCTCATTTACCTGTTGTTACACTAGGTTTCAAACTGTTACTTGAGGGACCTGGTTCCTTCTTCAATGTGCTGACAGGTATGGCCGCTGCATATCTATATGCTTGTATCGAGTCACGTTCGTTGGGCCCATTATATGCCTATATCGTTGACACACTGGGGATAAATGTCATCACTCATAGCAATCAGAACAGAGTCGGTACTATAAACACCCTAAATGACGTTCAAGATGGTTATCTGCCTGCTCCTTTATGGTTTAGACAGATTGTTAATAAAGTTACTGGAACTGGACAACCTCAACCAGTACCAAAAGGAAAGGTCGCAACTCTGAGAGATCCAACAGGTGCTGCAACTGGAGGGCGCAATGCCAGTTCTGGAAGCTCTTCCGGCTTCAGTTTCGGCTCAAGCAGTGTATTTGGAGGAAAAGGCCACAGACTTGGCTCTTCCTAATTGCATACTACGCTGGCCATCACTTACGTTGTGACGAAAACTTTTGTGCTAGAGATAATCAATAATCTTTAGAATGTTATACTAGTAGGGGTATAGTAGAATCTAGGCCGTTATGAATGAATATGACGCTGCACATCTTGATTGAACAAGAGCTATTAAATTATTGAAAATATCGCGAAATGATTACATAATTTTTTTTCTGACCGAGCCTCGGCTCAACGGCCAGTGGAGGATCCCTCCATCTATCCCCACAATTCCCGTGAGCAGGAAAGCAGAAAGAGTATAAAGACTCAACAACAGCCTGGGCAATTTCGGTAGTCATTACATCCCACAAGAACCAGTGGAAGAAAGTCATCCACAACCGAGGTCACCCGCTACGAAAGGTGTATTATAAATAAGACTAGACCCTCTCTAAAACAACAAATAACCGCCACGGAATACAATCAACAAACATTTATATTCCACGCTGTTGACCTGTCTGACCATTCTCACGCCACCACCAGATCATGTTCATAAGAAGAATGGCTAGATCTTTTTCAACAACTCCAAAAAGATTCAAAGGTGAAACCTTTAAGCACCAGGACTCGCTTCCTTCACTTCCTGTACCATCAATTGAGGCCACCAAGGCAAGATACTTGAAATCAATCAAGCCATACGTCAACTCACCTGAACAATACAAAAAACACGAAGAGCTAGTTGAGGATTTTTTCAACACTCAAGGTCCAGTCCTTCATGAGAGACTACTAGAGCTACAATCGAAATCGAGAAATTGGCTATCTACTTACTGGGATGATTACGCTTATTTGCAATACACTGATCCTGTTGTGCCATACGTATCTTATTTCTACGGTCATAAAGATTTACCTGTTGAACTAGGTGACATTGGTAAGAACCAAAATTACAAAGCCGTTGCTATCATTGACAAGGTGCTGAACTTTGTTGAGTTATTACAAAATGAATCTTTACCTCCAGAAGTCATCAGAGGTACTCCTTTCTGTATGAAATCATTCCAATTGATGTTCAACAACTCAAGAATTCCATATAAGTTGAACCAAGACTCAAATGTTTTCTACTCAATCACAGATCCTGCCAATGCTTTTGTCGTTGTCATCAAAAACAATCACTTCTTCAAACTATACACCCACAACGCTACTTCTGGTGAACGTTATTCAACTGGTGAAATCTACAAACAATTATTAGAAATCATCAGATTAGCTGATTCTTACCCAAAGAACGATGCTATCGGAGCCTTGACTACACTACCAAGAAACGATTGGTTGAAAGCCCACACTGAGTTGACCTCAAACCCAAATAACGTTGAATCTTTGACAGATATCCACAAATCAACCTTCATTTTGACATTAGATGAGGACAAACCAATCACATATGAAGATCGTGCTCATTACTCATGGCACGGGGATGGTGAAAACAGATTTTTCGATAAACCGATTCAATTCTTCGTTGCTAAGAATGGTTACTCTGCTTTCATCGCTGAACATTCCAGAATGGACGGTACCCCAACTTTACTATTGAACGAATTTGTGAATAGAGAACTGAGAAAGATTCAGCCTGCCAAATTTCTTCAAGGATTGAACATCGATCACTCTGAAACTAAAGCTATCTTGCCAACACACCTGAAATTCGACGTTAGTCAACCTGTTAAGGATGCCATTGTTGCTGCTAAAGCCAATTTCAAAGCTGAGTTCGATAACCATGATGTTAATGTCCTACACTACAACAGATATGGTAAAAACCAAATCAAGCAATTGAAAGCTTCACCAGATGCCTACGTTCAAATGATTATCCAATTAGGTTTCTACAAATTAAACAAAAAAGTCTGGCCAACATACGAAGCTGCATCCACCAGAAAGTTCTTTGGTGGTAGAACCGAAGCCACAAGATCAGTCTCTGAAGAGTCCTTGAAGTTTGTCCAAAACTGGCATGATCCTTCTGTGGATAGTGCTCAACGTTTGAGTGACTTCCACACTGCTTTAAAAGCTCACGTCGAATACATTAAAGCTGCTTCAAATGGTGAAGGTTGTGATCGTCATTTCCTGGGTATGAAATTCCAATTAAAGGATGGTGAAGAGCCACATGCGCTATATAAGGATCCATTGTTCAACTACAGTGGTACCTGGTTGATTTCCACTTCACAATTGAGTTCAAACTACCATGATGCCTATGGTTGGAGTGAAGTCAACCCAATCGGTTGGGGTGTCGCTTATCAAGTCAACGATGACTTCTTACACTTCAATGTTTGTACAAGAAGAAGCTCTGGAAATAAGAGTTATCAGCTTGCTTTCTACTTGAAAGAAGCTGCTGACGAAATCTACGAATTGCTATCAAGAGAACAACAAAAATCCAAACTATAGTCAAAAGTATTTATGGACGTGGTCCAGGAGTTGATAAAGAATAGATCCGACGTTGTGTATTCTAGATCTCAAGAGCTGTAGTCCAAAGTGAAACTTGTTGTGTGGCTGAAATGGAGAGTAAACCAGTTTCATTTATGGTTGCTGGCCAAACCCCGAGTAGTTCTTGAACCCATAAGGGTCTTTGAAGATGTCTTCAATAGAGTGTAGGTTTTTCGATATGCTCTCTCCGGCTTGCTTGAACGCAGAGTACTCCAGTTCATCATCTATAAGTGCCCCATTCACGGGGTATCGAAAGGAGTCAGCGTCTAAGTCAAAAGCTGGCTGTGCAGTATTTTGATGGTGAGGGTAGGTTTTATGGTACTTGTCTGGTGAAATGGGCGCAGGATTACCGTTACCTAGAAAATACAGGGATCCATAGAGTCCAGATGGATCACTTGGAATAGGTGGTGTTGAACTGAATTGAGGAACTCTACTACAGGGCAGAGCTCCGTTTGTATCTGGTTCGTCGCCGAAGTCAAATAGTGCGTCGATTTCGGAAGTACCAAAATCAGCGTTAGTTAGTGAGTTGTAAAATTGCAGATATTCGTCATCAAGGTCGTCCAGAACAGATTTTTGCTCTTTCTCAACTTCTTGAACCATTGATTTACTTAGTGGTGATGGACGTTGTGGTATTGATGGACTTTTAGAACTGAAGGTAGGACGATTATGAGACTGTGATGTACCAACATTACGGTTAGAGTTGAAGACTGGACCATTGAGAGCGTGGGATGTGCCAACAGTTGTTACTCTTTTATAAGGCTGAACAAAGCGAGGATCAGTATTGATGGAGTGATGCCTTTTTGAGCTTGAGACGTTCGAAGTTTCCATCTCATAGTCAGATGAGGCATCAGTGAGATCATAATCATATCCTGCTTGAGCAAGAGTTCTTTTTGGAGAGACTGAGGAACGTGAAGACGAAGGTGATATCGAGCTGGACCCAAAAGACGATGGAGATATTGACGTGCCACTGCCACTGGCTTGTGACACATTGAATCCGGTTGAAATCCTATTCTGCAAAACTGATGGCTCTCTTCCTCTTGGGTCTGACATTTCCTGTAGTGTATTGGTTGGAATCGAGAGTTCTGGGAGAAAGCCTGCCGTGTCACTTGGACTACCAATGGATCCATCTTGAAAGACAGGAACTATGACCACACTATCATGTAGCATCTGTACTTCACCAGGCTTATTGGCAGCATTGGAGCCACAGCATCTTTCTGTGCACTCAAAGCAATAGCGTACCCTAGCTGATTTGTGTGCCTTGGAGCAGAGTTTATAGTGTTCAGAAGGATCAATTTGTGCACTGACCAGTCTGAAGTTAACAGGGTATTCATTATTCAAAATTTTGTCTTTAGTTCTAAGAACTTTTTGCTCAGTTGTGGGCCTTCCCCTATCTTTTATGAGGTAGACATTACCTTCTTGAATTCTTCCGAAGTGGCAGCATGTACCTGATCTATGACCATTGTGACATTTCTCGCAACTGAATTTGAGCTCTGGTGTGACTAGCATTGTGTCGATCAATATTATTTGGTAAGAGGCACTTAACAGCTCAACGGGGAATACCCGAACTTATAAAAGGTGTTAACATCTCATATATTCTGTTGATTGACGGTGTTCTATGAGATCAGAATAAACGCACAGAAAAAGATTCTGAGGCGTTTTACCCCGATTTGGTACATCCTGCATTGGAAAAAATTCAAACGCTCATAACTAAACGTTTATTTCGAGACGGCCAAAAAAAAAAAAAAAAAAAAAAATCTCACCAAAAACACCCGAGAAAAGCGAGAATTCGCGATAACAACTAAATAATGAGAAGCAGGCTAAATAACATTTCTTAGCATTGCCGGAAGTTTACTAAGCGTTCTCTTATTTGATTCTGCTTGGATTGAAAAGGTTGGTGGTACTTTTGTGAAGAAAGAAGCGAGAGATGCCGTCCACTGTGCTTTCCATAACGGGCATGACGTGCTCTGCCTGCTCAAACTCAATCACAAAACAACTGGAGGCAAATGATTCGATATCAAAGGCAACGGTGTCTCTGATAACGGAAGAGGCTATAGTCGAACACACCGAAACGATAGACTCGACTGCTATCAAAGAACTGATAGAAGATTGCGGATTCGATGCTGAGGTCCAATCCTCAACAGCAGGCGAAGCGGTTAATAATAACCTTTATCAAACTAAGATCAAGGTTGGAGGGATGACATGCTCAAACTGTACGAACTCTATCACCAATGTTGTCGCACCAGAAGCGGTCAAGTTCGATATAAGTCTGATTACAGAAGAGGCTGTGATCCTACATGATGTGAAAGAGATAGATGCTGATAAGTTACTCGAAATGATAGATGATTGTGGCTTCGACGCTACTTTACTTGAAAGTATACCAGTACCGAAGGCCAACTCAAAAACAACGAATAACGGTAATGATATAGTGGAGACAATACTATCCGTCCAGGGAATGACTTGTGGTGCTTGTACTTCAAGTGTACAGAACGTGTTGAATGACATCAAAGATGTGGTGGACTCATCAGTTTCCTTGATAACTGAACAAGCGATGGTGAAACACTATAGAAGTTTGAACCCTCTGATATTGAAAGAATCAATCGAGGATTGTGGATTCGAAGCTGAGATAGTTGAAACTCTGGAGAGAAGACAGATACTCATGGAAACCACAAATTTCAAGATCGACAGAGTATCGAATGTCATTGACATCGAAAACTTCAAAGGTGTTCAAGCGATAAATTTGATAAATGACAGAACGGTGGCTATAACCTATGATTCAGCCATAACTGGTGTCAGGGATATCATGAAAAGCTTGAATAGCATCGGTATTGTTGGAGAGCCACAAAATCTCGTTGACACTAATTCCCAGATCCATTCTTTGAATAAGCTGGATGAAATTGAGTTTTGGAGAAGCAATTTCTTGAAGACGAGTATCATCGGTATTCCTATGTTTATTGTTGACCATATCTTCCCCATATTCAACATGAAACCCACACTACACCTATGGCATGGTATCTACTTGGAATCAATCATTGAGCTGGCACTCAGTACATATATCCAGTTCACGGTAGGAAAGATATTCTTCAGAAACTCTATGAAGTCACTGAAGCACGGCTCAGGAACGATGGACCTACTGATCTTCATTTCTACAAACATATCCTATTACTTTTCAATTCTCACTATCATAATGGCCCTCGTGAACGACAGCCCAATGTCTCCACATACATTGTTTGAAACTGCGGTTCTATTGATGAACTTCGTGTCTCTAGGAAAATGGCTAGAAAGTAAAGCCAAGTCAGAGACTTCCTCATCTTTGTCCAAGTTGATAAGCTTGACATCCTCAGAGTGCACCATCATTGAGAATCCCGAGAGCTTCACAATTGAGAAACCTGGCGAGTCAACCAGTATCCCAATCAACTACTTGCAAATTAATGACATTGTAGAGATCAAACCTGGTGAGAAGATCCCTGCTGATGGTGTCATAATCCATGGTGAATCTGAAGTGGACGAATCGTTACTCACGGGTGAGTCACTACCTATACATAAGAAAGTCAACGATAAGATTTTTGGTGGTTCTATCAACAGTGTTGGTCATCTATACATCAGAGTCCTGACAACTTCAGAGAACTCACAACTTTCCAAGATTATTAAGTTGGTAAAGCTAGCACAGATGAACAAAGCACCAATCCAATCATATGCAGACTTTGTCGCTGGTATATTTGTGCCCACTATCCTGATCTTGTCACTGATTACGTTCGTCTGTTGGTTGATTATTTGCAATGTTGTCGAAAACCCACCTGTTATATTCAATGATGTTAATGGTAAGCTCTTCACCTGTCTGAAAATTGCAATTAGTGTCATTGTCGTTGCTTGTCCTTGTGCATTAGGTCTAGCTGCACCAACCGCTATAATGGTTGGAACCGGCGTGGGAGCTCAACATGGTGTATTGATTAAAGGTGGTGAAGCTCTTGAAAGTGCGAACAGTATCGATGTCATCCTGTTTGACAAAACTGGTACTTTGACAGTTGGTGAGATGATTGTTAGTGACTTGCACGTCTTTAGAGATTTTGATCGTACGTTATTACTCAAATTGGTTGGAAGTCTGGAAGCTAAAAGTGAACATCCTATTGGACAGGCCATTACCAAGTTCAGCATGGGCGAAGTCGAACAGCTGGAGACAAGCGTTCAAGATTTCGAAGTCCAAATTGGTAAAGGTCTCACAGGTACAATCAATTTCAATGATAAATCATATTCGATGAAGATTGGTAACCTGAAAACTTTTGGAGAGGAGTTTTTGGCTGACGACGAGATCTTTCAATCAATCAAGATAGAGTCGGATTTCACACTTGCTCACATCGTGATCAATGATGAATATATTGGATACATGGAGCTGCAAGATGTTGTCAAGTCTGACTCTCAGAAGGTCGTTTCTTATATCAGATCGAAAGGTTACGAAGTGGCAATGGTCACTGGTGACGCACAAAATGTTGCAAACAGGATTGCTTCGCAAATTGGAATCCCTTTGAGAAACGTCTATGCCGAGATCTCTCCGTATGGTAAAGAACAACTGGTGATTGATTTTCAGAACCAGGGTTTGAAAATAGCATTTGTCGGTGATGGTATCAACGATTCACCTGCTTTGGCTAAAGCAAACCTCGGTGTAGCCATTGCTTCCGGAACTGATATTGCAATCGAAGCAGCTGATGTTGTCTTGCTGAACGAGAAACCAAATCTGAAGATTGTTATCAACGCATTGGAGATAGCTAGAACCACTCTTGAGAGAATAAAGTGGAACTTCTTCTGGTCAAGTGTCTACAACATCACAATGGTACCTGTTGCGATGGGTGTTCTGATCCCATGGGGTATCCAGTTGAGTCCTCTGGTCGCTGGTTTGGCCATGGCCTTCAGCTCAGTGAGTGTTGTTTTAAGTTCCTTATGGCTGAAGAGATGGAAGGAGCCTGATATTGAGATATATGACCAGCAAAACATTGAAGATGAAGCATATGATGTTGAGAGTGGCCGCAAAATCAAGAAGTGGAAACTGAAAAAAAGCATCAAAGAAATGCTGAAATGGAAAAAGCTGAAGAAGAGAGACGAAGGAGACGACATAGAGCTACATACTGGGCTATTACGTAGCTGAACACGACCCGAAAATTTAATGATTATAACACTACGATAGTACACACGTATTTATTTCGCGACACACTGGTTGAAATGTAAACAAACATAATAAAAATGTAAACAAAGAACTAGTATCACAACTTCCAGTGACTAAAGGGCAGACAATTGCGTAATGGAGCTCTCAATCAACAGAATATATGGTACTTCATCCAACAATCAAGTCAATGTGTCAGTCTCAGCTAATTTGATCGCTTACATTGCGAGTGGAGGAGTTGTGGTATCGAGAATAGACAAAGACAATGGACAGCTTACAGATCAAAGATTTCTATGTGCGACCAATAACAACAACAGTCCATCACAATCCACATATGTTTTCCAATCACAGCAACAAGAGATCGAGAAGAAAGATCAATATGGGACACCCAAACCTTCACATACCGTTCATATGGATGGTCTACCACAGATTGGTGATCTATCTCTGAATTCTCCTATATCGAAGCAGACCCAACAATATCAAAGAATCAAGACCATCTCTTGTGTTGCGATATCTCCAGATGAAAAGTTTCTAGCGGTCGGTGAGACTGGAACCCAGCCTAGAATATTGATATTCTCATTAGCTCCAGACTCCAATGATTTTCCCATTTTAAGCATAGTGGAACATAACTTTGGTGTTTTTGCTCTCAAGTTCTCCAGTGATTCCAAGTATCTGCTAAGTATAGGCGAAACACATGATGGATTCATCTACCTATGGAAGTTGAACGGGTTGAATCTGGAAGTTATGGGTGCTAATAGATGTACCTCTCAAATCAATGGGGTTCTCTGGATCGACGATATCATCATAACTTTTGGTGTGAGACATATAAAGCTCTGGAGATTTGAGGAGTTTGAGAAGAAGTCAATGCTTCAAGGGAAAAGCGCTGTTCTAGGAGAATGCATCAACTCCAATTTCGTTTACTGTTGTGACGGATTTGGTGGAGAGAATAGCTTCTTGTTCTTGAACTCGATTGGTGAGATTTATGGATATAGTTTGGAGACGAATGCCCTAAAACTGCGTTATATTTACGATACTGAGAAATTGGGAGTCTTGCTGGTCGATAATGGGAACCTGTGGATTGGAGGAGAGCGTCTACAGCAGATATCACTGGATAAGCTAAAAAATGACCTCTCCAAACAGTTCGATGGGAATCTGGATTCTCCTTCAAAAGTCAAGTTCACACCCAAGATAACATATCTGGATAGGATCTCAGATAAATACCTACTATACACAACATCGAACGAAGAAATTCTGCTACAAAATATTGATTCTGGTGCTTCTTCTCCATTGATAGATTCTCTATCCAAAAGTGTCAACGGTGTTAAGATAACTTCTAATGGGAAGATTGTGAACTGGACAAAGGATGGTGTATTGAGAATAATAGATCAGGGAACACTGAACCTGGAAGAATTTCTCAAGCTTGAAGTTCCAGAAGTTCCTAACAAGGTCATCGAGAATCATATCACCTCATTGGAAATAACGCCTCATGGCGAGATCGTCATTGGTGATTCATATGGTAGTGTAACAATATATGACTATACGGGGAACCTCATATCCTCCACCGCTGCACACGAGTTCACAGTCAATGACATTTGTTACTTGTTGGTGGATCAGGTCGAGTTCCTCATCAGTATAGGGAGAGACAGAATGATCCAGGTGTTTGCTAAAACAAGCAAAACCGATATCAATGAAGTTACAGATGAATGGACAATATTTCAAACCTTGGACGAGCACAAGGGTAATTTATTGAAGCTTCTATCGAAAGACGGTAAGATATACGTTGCCTCTGCTGACAGAACCATCACTGTGCATAAGTTTACTGTCAGAGATGGCGAAGTCTCTATCATCAAAGAGAAGACACTATCACTGAAGTCCACTCCTTCTGCAATGACGACTCACATTGACGATTTATTTGTCTCAACGATGGACAAGACTGTTACCGTCTACAATGCCAAAACACTGGAGTCTACTAGATCGTTCAAACTTTATGATAACGACAATGAAACACTACTTGTGGATTCAGCAGCAGTGACACCACAAGGTCAACTAGTTTGCTCATGCACAGATAAAAGCTTGAGAGTCTTCAACTATACGAATGGAAAACAACTATCTGTTAACTGGGGCCACTCTGAACCTATAAAGTTCCTTGTTTTGACTAGGTCCAACCAGATAATCACATTAAGCAACAGTGGTTGTCTATTCAGCTGGAGCCTCAAGAGTGAAGCAGATATTGTCAAGTCACAGAACACCATACAAAGATATAACGAGATCAATACCCCACAGAAAGTTACAAGAAAGATCAAGAGAGCACCACTGACTCTACCACCAAAGAGAGGCATCAATCAATCCCCAACGGGCATGAGAACTCCAACAACTGCAAGACTTCAATCAACAGCTAGATTGACTCCATCAAGATTGACAAACACTGCAAAGACCAACTTATCACCATCACCAGTGGCTAACGCATCACCTCTTGCGTTGAAGACTACGAGAATGACACCAAAGTCAACCCCAACCCCAACTCCATCCAAGAGCAAATTCACAGGGGTATTGACCTCAAGTACGACTTCCCTGAAGGCGAACAATGAAAACAAGCCAGATCTTGAGGAAGTCTTGTCAGTTCTGAAGAGATTCAAAGAAAATATCGATTCTTACACCCTCGAGGAAGTCAATATGATCAAGAAACAACTGAAAGAGATCTTCAAGTACGAGGATGAACTGCTACAGTCATACAATGCTATAATCATGGGTTCCATTAAGGATTTGAAATAAATAAGTGTGATAAATAATGAATAAATAGGGATAAATGTAATCAACATCAGTCTTTTGCCCTTGGTTGTACATGAGCCACCTCAATTGAGGAATCCTCTTGTATCAAGATATTCGAAGGAGCATGGTCACCATTCTCGACGATTCCTCTCACTGCTCTGATCTTGTCATTCAGAGCACGCTGTTCATAGGCAGACTCACTCGTAGCCTGTTGCCATTTCGCTTCAGACATCGCAGCCAGTGCTTGAATTCTTTGAATCCTTTGTTCTTCCTGGATCAGTTCCTCCAACGATGGCTTTTCGCTCCGCGTGAACCGCAGCCACTGCATCCAGCGAGGAGGTACATTAGCTGTAGTGTACTCGCACAACTTCTGCTTCCTGTTGCGGTACTCGACTGCTCTTCTTATAGGTAAACTGCTGGTGAGCCTGAACTCCCAGTACGTGTTTCCTTCGAGGTCGTAGCCAGCGAACCATTTCCTGCGGAAGGGCACACCGCGAAGGGCTTTCCAGGCGTGGTAGAATCTCGTCCAGCGGGAGAGTCCGAGTCTGTCCATTGATTGTTACTGATTAGCGTTGATTGATTGCTTGTTTGTTTGTTTAATTGATTGATTGTTCAATGACGTTTGTTTTCATGAAACCGCAAAAATGACTAAATATCTAAACTTTGAACAATTGGCTCATCAATTACTTCAAAAGAAGAGCAAATCAGTACAAAATGAACAAACAAAAGTTGAATTACGTCGCTCCGGTACCCATCCAACTATTGGACCACGACGAGAATGAGACCGAGGCTGAGAATGGCCATGGACAGTTGCCCGATACCGGAACTGACCACCACGACTGTGCCTCATGGGCTGCTAATGTGAGAGTGGGAGAGTGCACCATCGTCACGGGCTCGAACGGCCAACGATTCGCTGTGTGGGCTGTCACTATTGAGAACACATCGAGAGGAAGCATGCATATACTTAAAAGATACAGTGACTTTGACCATTTACGAGCATCGCTAATCAAAAGCTTTCCGAATCGAATCAATGAGATCCCAAAACTACCTCCAAAGAAATACATTGGAAACTTGAAGAATGACTTTTTGAACAAACGTCGGAAGGGCCTAGAATACTTCATCAGCTGCGTGCTGCTCAATCCGGTGCTCGCGAACAGCAACGTCGTTAAACAATTTGTGACGATGAAACAGTGATTTTGGTAGAGCAGTTTCCTATTTGGGAGTCCAATGGGCATATTCTGATGCTATGAATTAGTTGGACTTGCATACTTTGAAACAAGGTGAGTGCATACTCTGAAACAAACGGATGACTCTTTTGATATGATTCGGTGCTTATGGATGAATATAAATAACTACTCATCTACCACCTTTGAGCCTTTCTTTTCATCTTCATCTCATTAATTCATTTACTCGCTTATTATTACACTGATTCAAAATGAGATTATCTGCTATTGTTATGGCTTCTATCTCCTTAGGTTTTGCCTCTGCTGCTCCAATTGTTGCTACCATTATTGCCTCTCCAACTGCTTCTAGCTCAGTTTCTACTGCTGTCACCGGTGCTCCAATCGCTGTCACCACTGACTTCTCTTCAGACGATGACTTGCCTTTCCCAGCCATTGCTATTCTTGCTAAGTATGAGATCGGTGATGCCGTTGCTCCTTTCGTGTTTGATGATGCTGTGTTCTTCTTGGACACCACTGGTATTACTGGCGAGGAAGATGACTATGCTGTTCCATCTTTGAGAAAGCGTGAGGCATGGCGCTGGCCTGCTCCTAAAAGACCCCAGTCTTCAACAAAAAGAACCACCACGTCAGCTACTGCAACTTCTGCTCCACCAGTCACTACTTCTACAACTAGTACTGTCTCAAAAACTTCAACCTCAACCACTATTATTGTTGTTCGCACTGAAGGTCATTGCTAAAGATATACGCTCAGATCTTTATATATTTCAGTTCTAATCAATCAAAATAATCACTCTTGTCACCGGAACGTCGTATCAGTAACCTTTAAGTAGCTATAAAACATTTAATTTACGATCGTATGTTCAGCTCATTTCATAGTTGATTCTCGAGAAATGTGAAAAATCTAACAATCACACTACTAATTTAACAACAACGTCACCAAACAACCAACATTTATCAAGCAAAAGCTGTTTCAGAGATCAAATGACAAGCAGTGTGGGGATATTTGAGTACACAAGTACAATTGTAGCGAACTGGCTGCTCTCACTTGACGGTAAAGCAAGGGTTTTCAGCGACTTGCTACTCATCCAATACGTCATAAGAAGAATCATACTACACGTCTACAACCTGGTACGATCAAGAAACTCATACTGGTATCTGTTCGAGTCCAGAGTGAAACAATACCCTAAGAATCTTGCTTTGGTATTCGCTAGACCAAACCCTTCAG